>JARLTB010000068.1:1697500-2297500 GCA_030141615.1 Unio pictorum
GGAACAGAGCGAATTGGAGCAAATTTAATTTAACTGACCTAAAATAAATAGATATAACCTTGACGTTCTGCAAATATTATGCATGTGCTTACAGTTAGTGAATTCTGGTATCTTTGTTGTACATGCTAAGCGTTTGGCAATTTTGCTCCTTTGTTGAGCAAGACATGGGTATATTATTCAAACCCTAGCAGCCCACTTTCCAGGTCACTTAGCGTATTCATGTTTCCATGACCTTGTTAGGGTTTATTGTATCGGTAGTTGCTATTATTCAAGTAACATGAATACATGTTTAAACCGTATTATAATCCCCAGGTCGAATTCTCTATAAAACGTATTTAACTAAACGTATATGGGCAGGAACAACTAATACAACTATCGTACTTAGGCCGATCCCATAACACATTCAATGAGTGTTAACTGTTACTAAAAACCAACTTAACTTGGGCAATAAATAACGTGTATAAGTGCCGGATTCACAACACTTTACCTTCATACCGGATACCCGCGACTGCATGAGTTATAAATGAAAGGCATCAAGTTGGAAATGTAAGCAAGCATTTAGGTGCAAGGTTATTTACGACAGTAGGAATTATTTGCACATATTGTCACAAATCTAGTGTTTGCACTGATTAATGAAACGTGTCTTATTGATACTGGTGTTTGACATGTACCTTTTGATCCATTGAAGAATGATGTAAATGGATGTTCCTATAATATAATATGTGACGCGATCCAAAAGCGGTCATTACAATTTTTAAAAATACTAAATATATAAAGGTTCATTCAATCAATCAATAATATGAGTTTTAAGTGACTCGTCCCGAAGGCTCTTGTCACTGTTTTATCCCTCAAAAGAGGGTTATTTAATTTATCCTGAGGGTGGGAATGGTGCCGCGCACCCTGCAGGCGTTTATGTACTCATAGAGTACTATTTAATTAGGCCGTCACCACGGGGCAATTATTGAACTGCCTCTGGGTGAATGTAAGGCCGTAAGGTGGGTAGGAATAGAACCTACACACACCCACCCAATCAGTATTCTGTATGCCTAGCCAATCTGCAATAGCAGTGAAGCAAAGCAAGAGTAAAAATAGTTTACTCATATCGCCTTTGTCTGCGTAGTAGGTCGTGCGAGCACGAGAAATTACTGCAGCGGGAAGCAGTGGTGCGAAGAGCCAAGCATGCTCTTTTTTATCAAATTCAGTCCAGTTTTACTAATGGACAGCCTAACAACCAATAATGTGTAAGCCACCTGTGCAATTAACCAAATATCTGAGTCGTAAAATATTACCTATTACCCTATCGAAAAATAGGGACTAGTACGAAAGTGTACATGTGTTAGTCCCTATTGTATTTAAATTAAAGTGTCAAAGCGACACATAAAAGTGTAGTCAATGGTAGGGGATTTTGGTTATGAATTTATTGATATTTATATAAAGGTTGCTGATTGAGTTCATTAAATAATGCAAATGTTGTACATAAACTTATTCTTTGAAATAACGTTCAAAAACAGGGCAATTCGAACTTGAAATTAGAAAAGATAATGAATTAATCCTTAAGAATGAATTGGTACATCCATATTTCCCATAAACAACACACTTGATTTACATTTTTGTGCATTTTATTTGTTTAAGACTTGCTTTCTTGAGAAGGTTTTTATGTCTTTATTTGTACGCTTAGCACCATGTACACGTGTTTATGTCTTTATGTGTATGCTTAGCACCATGTACACGTGTCCATGTCTTTATTTGTACGCTTAGCACCATGTACACGTCTTTATGTCTTTATTTGTACGCTTAGCACCATGTACACGTGTCTATGTCTTTATTTGTACGCTTATCACCATGTACACGTCTTTATGTCTTTATTTGTACGCTTATCACCATGTACTCGTGTCTATGTCTTTATTTGTACGCTTAGCACCATGTACACGTGTTTATGTCTTTATTTGTACGCTTAGCACCATGTACACGTGTTTATGTCTTTATTTGTACGCTTATCACCATGTACACGTGTCTATGTCTTTATGTATATGCTTAGCACCATGTACACGTGTCTATGTCTTTATTTGTACGCTTAGCACCATGTACACGTGTCTATGATACTCATGATTTGCTCTTCCTTTCGATTTCTCTTTAGCATGTTTAATTGTTATTTCTTTCGATTTGACTTTATTTTTCTTTCTTCCTTACTGTTTTTTTGTTGTTTTGTCAGATCAAGAACTATATATGTTACGCATCTGATGCGAACGCAAACTTCTTTCTAGTTCGTTCATTCATGGTATTTTATCTACAAAATCTTATCGAATTTATTTTTAAATATTGCAGTTCACATATTTCACATGTTGCTTTTAATATACATAAACACACACACAAACACACACACACACACACACACACACATACATATATATATATATATATATATATATATATATATATATATATATATATTTATATATACATATATGTATATATATACATATACGTATATGTATATGCATATGTATATATATATATATATATATATATATATATATATATATATATATATATATATATATATATATATATATACACTAGTCAGTTAAAAGCCACTTAAAAACATTAAGAACTTATATTACCATACGTGCAGAGCACTTAGTAGATAATTTTCTTTCCTCCAATATTAATCCTCCCCGCAACGTGTTTTTAGCTGTGTACGACATCTTCTGTTGCAAAATAAACCTTTAATTGCCTCTATCTCAATGAATACATTGACGGTTCAAAACAGTCTTTTGGTAGATTTGCAAACTTTGAGAAGGCAAATATCATACCCTATACGTGTACACCTGCAAGCAGACACAACAAATACAGTTTTTTGTTCCCGGGATAAGTTGCAGACTTCAATTAGTCAAATCGTTTGGAAATAACCCTGCAAGACGTTCCAAACAATGTTTCCTCATCTGATTAGAACGTTTATCATATTTGTACAACATAGTAAAAACGTAACATTATCCAAACTTAGATAACATTATCTGCTTTGCAAACTATTATACACAATGCAAGCATGCAGTAATTCAACAATTTTGTTATTTCCAAGTAGAACAGTAACAAACACTTTGCAACAATCTGGCAGAAACATTTTGTGTTATATGATTAGGCGTGTACATTGCGTGTCTGCTACATTAACCCACTAAGTCGGGTGTCGCTTCTTGAACGCAAATACTTGGTTTCAATTCTCCCTTGTTTATAGCACTTCCTTAATATTTTTAAATGGATCTGTGCCGTATATTGTTCTTTTGACTGACTTAGGTTAAGTATCTCATAACTACTTGGATTTGGCAATATCGCATGCAATCTTTCAGATCTAGACTCATAAATCGGTGGGTGCTGGAAGAAATGTGGATTATATGCATTTGTGATGCACTATCTAGTTGAGGTAATAACGTACCCATGAATTATATATGTTACAGTGTTCATATGTGCTGAGTGAGGCCGGATAGGTATGTTGGACTGGAGTCTGTCAGTGAAACATAGGACATATAACATATTTTGTGTTTGACTCTGAGTCGAATTGATAGCCAATGTAGCGTACATAGAAATGGTGAGGTGTACTCAGATCGAGGAAGTCTAAATATGATATGATCAGCTGTGTTTTGAACTTTTTGAAGTTTCTGGAGTAGATATTGTGACGAACCAGACAGAATTGAGTTACAGTAGTCCAGTCTTGAACGTACTAATGAACACTCAAGTGGTTTAGTGGCATCAACTGAAAGATAGTTGCGAATAGAACTGATGCGTCTCAGTTCAAGATATGCAGCCTTGCATATGTTCATCACATGTTGGTGCAATATGACAGTACTGTCTAGAGTAACACATAGGTTTCGTACTGACTGTGAGAATTTAATGTTGGTGTTGCTGATATTTATTGTCTGAGGTAAAGGATGTGAATGAGAAGATCTTTGTGTTGTTATTAGAATGGCTTCAGTTTTATCATCATTCATATGCAGCATGTTACATGTCATCCATGATTTCACATCAGAACTGCACCTCTCTACTCCATGGATGGCAGAATCAACATCAGTTAAATGGCTAGACTTGTATATGTGGGCGTCATCAGCGTAAAATTGGTGAGACACTGGGTCATGATCTATGACACTTGAAAGAGGCCGAGTGTATAGAATGAAGAGAACATGGCCAAGAACAGACCCCTGTGGAACACCACAACATAGATCAATTCGGCTGGTGTGTATTCCATTTGCAGACACAATTCGTGTTCTGTTGACTAAGTAGGACTTGAAACACAGTAAAGCTGTATTCTGAATGCCAAATACATGCTGGAGACTGTGAAGTTATATATCATGGTCTATTGTGTCAAATGTTGCAGACAAATCAAGGAGGGTGAGGACTGTAATTTTTACACCATCCAATGCAGAGAGAATGTCATTAAATACTTTAAGAAGAGTAGTTTCAGAATAGTGGAGAGGGAGATGTGCAGACTGTACATTGATAACAAGACTGTTTGAATTCAGATGATATACACGATGGGTTAGAACAACTTTTTCTAAGATATCTTATATGAATAGGAGATCAGGAACTGGGCGGTAGTTTTTTTTTAAATTGTTGTGGGCAAGTGTTGGTTTCTTCAGCAGAGGCTTTACGATGGCAGTTTTGAATAATTATGGGAATTCTCCGGATGAGAGAGAGATATTAATAACATCAGTTAGTGAAGGCATTATTGGGTCTAAGCACTCAAGCAGCAGTGATGTTGGAACTGGATGAAGTTCATAAGACTTTGGTGCACTCTTCATCAGGATTGTCCGTACTAAATTAATTGAGACAGGTTCAAATGCTCCTAATGGTTGTCGCTGAAATTCTGTATCATAACTGTATGGTGACGAGTCAATTGAAATTGTGAATCTCTCATGGGTTTTGCTTTGTCACGAAAGAAATTTGCAAATAAGTCCAGAAGGTCAACTGGAAAGAAAAAGTAGTTGGAAGTGGTGTACATTTGTTCCTTGACATTAGCTTCTTAGATATCTCAAAGAGCTCTTTTCAGCTGGAACTCTTCGTGATCTTAGTACTGTAGTGGGATACTTTGGCTAAATGGACTATGTTTGTGACGTTCATCTTAGCGGCTTCATAGATATGTTTACGAATAGTGAGTCTGTTGGAAAGCCAAAGCCTCTCTGCTTTTCGGCGATGTCTTTTAGCAGTCCATAACACTGATATTCCATGGAGAACACTTATGTTTTCGATATTCTGCATTTCGTGGCTGGGGCATGGTTTTCAAGCAATGAATGCAGGCAGTTATCGAGTTGCTCTGCTGTAGGATGTAAGCAAGTTGTTTTGTTTTATTGGATGTCATGCATTAATTTGCTTATATTTAACATGATGTGTGTTTTACTTATGTACACCTATATACCTTTTAGGTCAAATAACGCGTCACAATTTCTGATTGAAGCCACTAAACAAGAAGATAGATTGATGTTTGGTATGAGTATAATTTTTGAATTATTTTAATTAGATTTCTTTCATGATCCAAATATGGATGCATTCATAATGCTTGATTTGCCAATCAAAGTAAGAAATTAATAGCTATTATTATTATTTTAAATTATTATACTTACATTATTAGTATTAGTAGTAAGTATTATTGCATGTTAAAGCAGATTGAATCCATAAATCAGTTTATTATTGGCTTGCACATTATTGACACAAATCAAGCAATAATTAAAGAGTGATAAGGTATTTTGTGTTGGGAATGGTCATCTTCTAGATCATCTATCAATGTGTGTATGCATCTCTCATATGTATCTATCTATGCATGTACGTAATGATCTATCTATCTATCTATCTATCTATCTATCTATCTATCTATCTATCTATCTATCTATCTATCTATCTGTCTGTCTGTCTGTCTGTCTGTCTGTCCGTCCGTGCATCCGTCCATTCAACTGCTAAGGTGGCCTAGTAGATAGAGCGTCCGCCGCGGAAGCGCGAGATCATGGGACATCATGCTACATGTCTGCGGCATGATGCTCCAGTGCTAGACATCACTATAAACTGCCTCACAGCAGACATCGTAGTGATAGGACTGAAAAATTGTTAAAGCAACGTTTAAAAAATCTTAATCAAAAATCAAATCCATTCATCCATCCATCCATCCATCTGACCACTCCGGTGGCCTAGTGGTTAAAGCGTCCACCGCGGAAACGGGAGGTCGTGGGTTAGAACCCCGGCCGAGTCATACCAAAGACTTACAAAGATGGTACTAACAGCTGCCTCGCTTGACGTTCAGCATTAAGTGGTAAGTGTTAGGACTTTTCGGCCAAGGGTCTGGATAACGTCACTGGGTGGGACATCATGCTACATATCTGCGGCATAAGGCCCAGCGCAGGATATCACTATAAACTACCTCAATGCAGGCATCGTAGCGATATGTCTGACAAATTGTTAAAGCTACGTTACAAATACTAATTAAACAAACAAACAAAAATTTATCTATCTGTGTGTCTGTGTGTCTTTTTTCTTACATACTATTTCAGTTTTATGGGTTATCTATATCACTGAAACAATCATATTTTAAGATTCCCATAAACATCTATACAAGATTCCTACTTTTATTCATCGAATGATGTTTCACAAACAAAAAAGGTATACTTTACCTTGAGATCCAATTTTTGAATCGTCGCCAGTGCCTTATTCAGACTGTATTTGCTCTTGCGTGTAACATTAATTACAACGTATTGAGCTGCTCACCAAACAGGACAAATCAACTTATCAGCACTGCAATATTTGCAACCATCGTTGAATTACATTTGAACACAATTTCTCACGGAAACAAGTAATTAATCTTCATAATATGAACACGTAATATGAAATGCAGAACTGGAACAGGTATTGAGACTTTTAATACAAGTTTTCATCGCATTTGAATTTCTTTTTGATATATCCTATTTAGAAACGGATAGCGAATTATTTCATATAATTTTTTGAAATATTATACAAATTTACTTATATGGTTCGATCTATCTATCTATCAAACTATCTATATATCTATCTATCTTTTTTTTCTCTCTCTCTCTCTGTATATATATATATATATATATATATATATATATATATATATATATATATGTATATATAATATATATATATATATATATATATATATATATATATATATATATATATATATATATATATATATATATATATATATATATATATATAATTTGAATGCCTTTTGTGTCATATATCATGTAAATATGATATGTAAGTCTCAGTGAAAAAATACTTAACTTGATCTGCAAGGATAATAGGCTACAAATGACTTAAGCAAAAGGAGACCATTAACAGTTGTGTTGTAGATTTATCTGAAGGAAAATATAAATTAAGTATTTCTTAAGATATGCATGATGAACAGCGACATTATTTTGTTTACAATTAACGTTTTACTAACAGGAAAACAATACATATATGTAAATATTATCTCACGCGTTTTGTTCGAAACTATAAGGTGAGGATATAACAGCCAAAGTGACACGTATTCGATATCGCAAATTAAATTTCCAGCCTCCATTAACCAAATGGCAAAACAATGAATATCACATACATACATACATACATACATACCTACATACATACATACATACACACACACACACACACACACACACACATACATACATATATACATACATACATACATACATACATACATACATACATACATACATACATACATACGTTTCAGCAGACACTACTGACGCACGCGTATACGTTATGATGTCATATGTAGTCAAATTATAATCTAAAAAATAGTATTGTCTTCTCCATTTGGTACTGTCATTCTATATTCGATAAAACGTTCTCGTGGATTACCGTGCAAACATCTACGAGAACGTATTCCTCGTAGGAAGCAATAACGCTACATCGGTCCTATAAATGATCAATGTACGTCACAAAATGTTAAAGAAGCATACTTGTTTTCATTTGGTTTGCAAACATTCCTTTGCTGAGGTCCTACTGCATACACGACGTTTTCCATATGTGTACCAGTCTTTGATAGTATAAATTGTTATCATATGAATAAAGTATTATTAAAGTTAATAAATCAGAGTAGAATTGTGTCAAGATACAAATCTCATGGCTAAGGAATTATGTCATGATGTCTTATAAATCATGCAATGAATCAGAATATAAGCATCCTGAAAGCATAAATATTTTTTATTTGGGTTGCTTGTTCTAACACTGGTAAAACATTTGTGAATTTAATTATCTTTGGCCCGCTTAAAATCTGTAATCTCATTAATACCAACTATAAAATAACATAACGTAAATTATCTTTTGTGTGCAGCAAATGTTTCACATTCTGATAAATAACATTTTCTTTTCAGGAATATATATCTCTGTTGTAACCATGGCAACTGATACAACATCAGGAAATACGTCAGCTGGTATTATGTCTCAGCAAGACATTGAAGACTTCCTCAAAGAGTTTGACGATGATTACGAGACAGTCATCACCACCATTCCACGTGACGGCTCATTAACAAAAGAGGAATTCATCAAACGGCACGAAGTCTTGGCAAATGAATTTTGCGATCGTCTAATAGAGGTTGCCAATAAAGCATCTAAACTACAAACATTGGTTTCATTTGTAAATACAATCGCCAATGATAGACCTACAAGAGAAATGTGTTCTGATGAACCCGATTCTGAAACAGAAGAAGATAACGACTTTAGTCAAATTCCAGTAAAGAAAAAAGCTAACTTTGTGACAGATTCTGTTTTATTCTCAAGCACATCTTCTGATATATCGCATGATATTGACGGAAATGATGAAAACGATGCATGTACAGAAGATGAGGATACTTTATTTAATTTGCTGATAATGAAAAACGATATCCAATGGCTTACTGTGCCGTTCTTTGCTGTGGAGAGAAACAACAATGAAGTTGTAGAAATGTGTTTCAAGACGGGAATGGATTTAGAAATATTTCGTAATTTGAAAGGCCAGACATTATTAAGCCATTCTATTGAACAACCCAAACTCAATTGTGATATCATAAACGTTCTCTTGAAATGCATTGGGGTCAATATAGGTGCAAACGACGGCGAAACACCTGTAATGACTTGTATTCAAAATAGCGAAATCACTGTGAAAGAAAGATTTGCATTGTTGGAAAGATTGATTGACGCTGGTGCTGATGTCATGACAAAATCTTTTCATCTTGAAACAACATTACATAAATTTATCATCTCCCTTGCGATGGAAATGGACGTTGCAAAACTGAACGAATGGAAAAGTGTCATAGACGTTTTGCTTACAAAGGGAGTTGATATCAACGCTACTGACTTCTTTGGGCAAAGTGCTCTGATATGTGCTATTACGATCGTACCACCTACAGGATTAGAAGACAGTGATGCATATGATCCGGAAGCAAAGAGAAACATTATTAGTGCTCGACGATGCAAAAGCGAAATAGTTGAATATTTTCTGCATAAAGGGGCGAATCTAGAAGTCATTGCTAACAATGGATATACCGCTTTGTGTATAGCATTGGCAAATCAGAACGTGGATGTAGTAGACACTCTCGTCAAGCATGGCGCAAACGTTAACCACTTAACAAATATAAAAATGTCTCCAGCACATGTCATTTGTTGCGAAGGTGAATGGTCAGAGGAAAATGATATTGAAACTATCCTTCTTCCCTCACTTCGTATATTGCTAAATGCGGGACTTAATATTAATATCAAAGGGCTTGATGATTCCACAGTTTTACATTTTGCTTCAGCAACGATGAATCATATTATCTGTGAATTCCTCGTAAAATCTGGAGCTGACCTAGAGGCTAGTGATTACCTTCAGCGAACGCCTTTGCATATGGCAGCTAGGAACAGAAATAGTATGGTTATAAAGACGCTGATTAACCTCGGAGCAGACATTGAAGCTAAAGATATCCATGGTGATAGTCCCTTGACGCATGCTTGTCTCCATGGTAATACAAATACGGTTCAGATTCTCATTAAAAATGGTGCCGATTGTAAGGCCCGTGGTGACCTGGGAATACAACCAATACATATTGCAGCGGAAGGCGGGGACTCTATTATGATGGCAAGTTTGCAAAACGCGGGTTGTGACCTTTCCGCGCGAGATGCAAGTGGATCAACACCTCTTCATTATGCTGCATCAGATGGAAATCCTGACACCGTTCAATATCTTCTCAATCAAAACGTTAGCAAGAACTGCAAGGATTCTCAAGGGTTAGTACCTCTAGATTTGGCACTGCTGAGAGGAGAATACAGGGTCTCTACTTTGCTTGCAGACTGTACATCTGCAGTGAAATTTGGGAAACTACCCTCAGGTCTTTTTCCAAATAGACCTCTTCGAAAAATGCATGAGTTAGACGACTATTTGAAAGAAATCACAGAACCGTTAAAAACCATCGGAGAGCCTGGCGTTGGTATCGCAAAAGCTATCTTAGACACTCCTGGACTTGGTAGACTTCACTTAGACGAAGGAGAAAGCAAACAAATATATGAAAGCATCCAACAACTGTGTTTGGAAATCGTCGAACGTATCGGGGAACTAGACCCCCTTTTCCAATGCAAACTTATGAATGCTGGCAGCAGTTTTGAAAGAGTAAAAGTAGCATATCCTAATGAGTTCGATTTTGTCTGTCACTTAGAAAAAATTAGTGCTTTTGTAGAGACGTTGGTAAATGTTGACATCCCAGAATACTGTCAAATTATAATGAAAGATTCACTGCCTCCAGATATATCAAGATTTTGTCTCCGTTCCAAGAAAAGTCTTAATGCCGGTGCCGTTCTTCGCCATTTCGTTCGACTTACCAGAATTGCATCCTATGATGTTCTTAAAAGACCTCACCAAAATATATATTCTGGATTTCTTCTACTCAATGAAAGTGCAGTAGTATTCGGGGATTCTCCTATTCCGCTTTCAAAATTGCAAGGGTTTACTGTTTCCTGGCGAGGACCAACCTACAAGCATATTGATATATCCATCGATATCAATCCAGTACTGTATACTACCGAGTGGCCACCAGAAGCCGTGGGTAGCAGCATTTTACTTCCAAATATTAAGGAAGAAGGAATGTATCTGATTCCGAAATACTGCAACAAATGTTCGTTTGCTGTTCCTGTTGAAACTATAACACTCGACTCAGACTTGTGGAGGTATTCGACTCATCATGTTGAAGCAATTATGATGCAGAGGCTTCCGCAAGAAGCAAGGGATTGCTACATGCTTTGCAAAGCTTTCCGATTGGAACCACTCACGTGCGGTATCCAAGTAAATAAAACTGTGGGCTCTATGTCCGAGGCAGGGTTACAGAAACTGTATCCTCTAGATGAACAAGGATACGTGATTCCATACGAGGATGATGGTAACTGTGGTGGTTACAGTGAAGATGATTATGATGGTGATGACGATGACGATGAAATACAAGCGAAAGAAAAGCGGAATGCAGCAAAGGCTGACTTTAGGACTGAAAGTGGAAGAAGTGGTACTGTTACGAATGACGAGGGTCATGATCTTGATCGTAGTGAGCATGAGTTTGTTATTCGTACACTACGTGATAGTAGTATTTTAACCCACACAGATGGTAGCACAGTTAAGGTTTTAGTCGGGTATGATAATGCGGAGGACACGTATGAATTAACAGCTGAAAAATGTATACCTTCATACCACCTCAAGTCTCTTTTTCTTCAAGAAGCAGAAACCATTTTATCAAAATCAGGAACATTCTCCGACCGTCATTTGCAAACAATTCCGTATAAAGTTTATGACAGACTTAAAACTGCAGTTGAAACCCAATATTTAACAACACTCTTCTTCCCAGGTCAGAATATGTATCGCCAGCCACAAGACGATGACAATCCTCCCGCAAGCATTAAGCTGCGAATGTCTTACATCGACACCATTCTTCGCCTATTGAGAGAACTTGGATTTGGCTTTGAATGTTAGGAAACAATTAGCTATAAAGAGAGAATTTGGATTCGGTGTTGAGGTTTAGAAAACAAATCATAATATCATTGAGAGGATACACATGGTAGAGAATTATCGAATAAAAAAGCATTGACGTAAGTACAGCTTTTATAACTTATCGGAAAAGACTTAGATTTTGAAGGTGATGATAAGAAACATGGGATATAAGAACACAATTGCAAGAAACATTTTATGTCCAATATTTAGTAGATTTTTATTATTTGTTTAAAGACGTCTATAAGTAATTTGATTAATGATCACCTGATTTTGTGAATCCAAATTAAATCAGGCATTGTTTATAACCACATGTCCCCACGGTCACATGATTCGTCAGCACTAAATAATGTGTCTCAGATGGGATGAGGATACAACGAGTATTCAGTAATGTTTATATAACTAATATCGTGACGGTTTCAATAGTTTGAAAATCTGAGACACAGAAGCTAATGCCTTAGCAGTAAGCATGTACCTATCGAACCAATGTTAGCTATTAGAATGAATTTCTCAGACTCTCATAATTGTAAGAGGTTCATGATTATTAGCTGCAAAGAAAGTTAATTTGTTAAATATGGCACTCTTGTTCTTATACTTAATATATATTTTGATTCCTCTATGGGGACCAAAATGGTACGAGTGGGAGCAGAAATATAGTTAGAATACATGTAGCATGTAGTTAATTATTAATTAATTAATTAATGTTTGTTAATTGCTTGTTTGTGTGTTTGCTTTGGATTTTTGGGGGGATGCTAAATGTGTTTCCTTACTTGTTTCCGTGGTTGGTGTTTCGGAGAGGATATTAATTTTTTATTCATACAGTTACCTTTGGAATGTTTAAGTTTGAACCAGTAAACTAAATACGGGTACACGCTGTACCACACCTGTATATTAACTGTTCATTTGAGCTATATTTCACAGTATGCTGACATGTTAACTGTGTTGCATTTAGTACATGGCAACATGAGCTCGTTTTGAATAATAAATACATATTACCTTGTCTAGAACAACAATCTTACTGAGGGGGTCAATTTTTATCATTACTACTCCCTCTTTGCAGATGTAGTTTAGTTCATTACGTATTTTATGCTTGATTTAATTTGGGTTAAATTTGCGTTTTGTGTTACTTTACATGATCTGCTAGAATTCTGGTATTAATGAATGATGCGTGTCTATGTTAGTAGTTCGCCCTTACAACCGAACTAACTGACCATGACCTATATTTCAACTTTTCAATTTAGTCTATTACCACATGATCGTACTTTTAGTGTTTGTGTTTTATGTCAGAATCATGAATCTTGTTATACTACGCCATTGCAACTGTGACATTTGCGTTAAGCATTATTAAAAATAGTATATATATATCACATTGTTATCTAAGCCATACATTACCCATTAGACCTTTTCTGACCAGTTTAGTTGGAAGCGTGAAAATCTTTGCTTTTTAAATGGTTGTTCTGGATCTCATTCACTCCTTTTAGTGATTTAATCCGTTGTAAATATATATTAAATACCTTGTTTATTTTACCATTTTACAACCTAAATTAGTTTCCAGATTGACTCCGTATTCCGCTTCCGCCTTTACATTACACTTTACTTTGGGCTACTTCACACCTGCATTTCCTGAAAATCGTGCAAAACCTACACACTCTTATCGACAGGACAGGACAAACTGCTGTCAATTTACCACACACACATACTACTATAGACCTATTTTGGGAATTTAATTAAAGACAAGATTCTGCGTTGAGTTGTGTTTGGATTTTTTTACCTTCGCCAAGTGAGTCTAGAAAAGTACTGCGTTACACTGTCTGGTCCGGCCAGAACAGTAAATTGACAACAACAGTCAACGTCCCGTCGACCAGTGACACTGAAGCACGTTCCATCCGGTAGGCAACCCGCTCTCATCGTTGGAGTTGTGGCAAGAACGCTCCTCACTAAAAAGTGGTAGAAGTTCAGGGCACTTTTAGTCACCTAAAAAGATGGACATCTTCGAGTCTTTACACTCTGTCAGAAAAAGGGAGAGAATCCTACATAGAAAGGAGAGACAAATATTCCCAGAACGTGGAACACCTATCGTCCATGCTGGATTCATATTTGAAAATTGCAGACAGCCCGCCTGAAATGATCCAAGACTGTCTTGATCTGGATCAAAACATCATACAGGAAAATGCCAAATATCTGGGTCAGGTCAACGCCTTTACGAGCTTTCTGAAAGGAACCAGGTCAGATGAAAGTACCCAAGATTTAGATACTTTATCCAAGCTAGTGGACTTTCGCAAACGTGCTGTCGATAGGGCTCTAAACCTTCTCAAGAACAAAAGTCAATATGACGACAAGAGGTCCGTCAAATCTCATCATTCTGGGAGCAAAGCTTGTTCCCAGTCGTCAAAACATTCTGACGCCCCAAGCGTTGCCAGACAAAAACGGGCAAAAGCGGAAGCCGCTAGGGCCGCCATTCTCTTTGCAGAAAAACAGGCTGCACTTGAACGAATGGAGGCTCGACAAAAAAGCAGTCATGGACGAGGAAGCAGCCATATTTAAGACGGAAATGACCCTCCTTCAAACCAAGAAAGAGTTGGCATTGCCGAGGCAGAAGCTCGTGTCTACGAGATGGACGAGGCCGGAAGTCAAGTCATTGAGGATGGTCCTCCGCAACAAACGGCGGATTACTCTGACCGGATTATCGAATACATAAGCCAACAAAGTCAGCTCATCGATAAAGGAAACATTGCCGATGTGGAGCCTGATAAGGTATCGTCTGGTACGATGACCAGTGAACCGCTACATGACGTACAGAGACCAACAGGCGAGGATAAGAACCTTGATTTTCCTTATGGAGTCCGAGAACATTGTTCTGTTCATTTTGGGACGTCCTTTGATGATTATCAGCCGATTACATCTACTCTTGCCTGATTACTTTCCAGTCAGGAGCCAAAAATATCTAAACTCTCCGCAGGCGCACCGGAATTTGTCCCTACTTCACACGACGCAAGACAAGGGGACTTAGTCCTCTCTCAAAATCATAGCTTAAATCAGGACATACGGATGGGGACGCAGCATTCAACACTGCCGAATGCCTCAGCTATGACCGATAATGGGGCATCGGAAATGACAAAGTTCTTGTTACGGAAAGATTTGCTTTTCTCCCAGCTCACGCAATATAACGACAAACCTGGATGTTATCATGCATGGAAAGACAGTTTTCAATGTGTAACCAAAGAACTGAGACTATCAGACTCGGAACAAATCAACTTGTTGGTTAAATGGCTAGGCCCAAAATCCTCAGAACAAGCCTTAAGCATAAGATCGTCTAATGCAGGGAATCCATCTAATGGATTAAACGAACTTTGGAAACGCCTAGATCGGAGGTATGGTTCGCCAGAGATGGTAGAAGCTTCCATAAAGAAAAAACTTGAGTCTTTTCCCAAACTCACCAACCGGGACAACGAGAAGTTATATGATTTTTTGGATCTACTGTCAGAGGTGAAATTCCTCAAGAAAAAGGATGAATTTAAGACTCTCCTTGCTTACTTTGACTCGTCTACTGGGGTAAGACCTCTCGTATCTAAACTTCCTTACGGATTGCAAGAAAAATGGTCAAGCAGAGCAGCCAACTATGCTTCGAAGCATTCCATCGCTTTCCCACCATTCGAGGAATTCCATGCCTTTCTTGAGCACACATGTGACCTGAGGAATAACCCTGGTTTCCGACCCGTAGATTTGGACAATCTCACTCAAAAAGGTGATTCTGCAAAAAACACTCATGGAACCAAACCTAAAGTGAATGTCCGAAGAACAGAGTTGACAAATCAAAAGGACGATCAGCCAAAAAGTCAACCATTAAGTAACTGCATTCTACACAACACGAAACATACACTCGATGAATGTAGGGGCTTTAAGTTCAAATCCATCGAAGAGAGAAAAAAACTCCTAAGACAACACAACATTTGTTTTAAGTGCTGTGCATCGGATAAGCATGTCAGTCGCGATTGCAAGGCTAAGATTTGTTGTGAGGATTGCGGCAGCAAACAGCATACTACGGCTTTACACGTCAATAGTCCTTCTCCATGTTTACCTCCCCAGGTTGCGGAAAATCATGGCGGGGAGTTCTCCAAAAACTCCAAGAGGCAATATGAGGAAGACATAATAGCTAAATGTACTGAAATCTGTAAAGGAGCTCATGGAAAGTCATGCGTCAAAATCTTACCGGTCAATGTTTACAACAAAGACAATCCAAATAAAATTCTTAGACTATATGCTATTATCGACGACCAAAGCAACAGGTCCCTAGCCCTGCCAAGTTTATTTGATTTCTTTGATGTCAGATCAGAACCTGAGAGTTACACCCTAAACACTTGTTCCGGTCGAGTCATCACTTCCGGCCGGAGAGGAAGTGATTTCATCGTAGAATCCATCAATGGAGACGTAGAGTTGGAACTTCCGACACTCATCGAGTGTGGCAACATACCTAATGATAAAAACGAGATCGCAACTCCAGAAGTTGTAAAGTTCCATGAACACTTAAACGATCTTATTGGGTCTATCAAACCAATAGACAGAAGAAAAGAGATTATGCTACTGATCGGAAGAGATTTGGCAGAAGCTCATTACCTTCTAGAACAACGAATAGGTCATCGAGGAGCACCATACGCCCAGCGAATCAAGCTAGGATGGGTCGTCATAGGAGAAGCATGTTTAGATAAACAACATGCGCCCGACAATGTCAACGTCAGCCGAACTCATGTTTCACCTTCGGGTCAGCCAACAGCCCTAGTGCCATGTCACAACTATTTGGAAGTACGGGAACAACTTTCTAATCCCGTACTGCATCGCAAAGATAGCGAGTTTGGTTCCTCAGTTTTCGAGAGGACAAAGGACGACAACATGACTGCTATGTCGCACGAGGACAGAATATTCATACAACAAATGGATAATGAATTTCAAATAGACTCAACTGGGCACTGGGTAGCTCCATTACCTTTCAAGTCACCTAGGCCGCCATTGCCGCACAACAAGACCCAGGCAAAACATAGGGCACAACTTCTTGACGCCAATCTGAAGAAAAATACAAGGAAACGTGAACACTTCCGTGAATTTATGGCAAACATCTTGGACAATCATCATGCCGAGGTAGCTCCACCGCTAGCGGCAAACGAAGAATGCTGGTATTTACCATTGTTTGGTGTTTACCACCCGAGAAAACCAGATCAAATACGAGGAATATTCGATTCATCTGCAAAACACCAAGGAGTGTTATTGAATGACGTACTGCTTACAGGACCAGACTTAATCAACAATCTTATTGGTGTACTTCTTCGCTTTAGAAGGGAAATGGTAGCTGTTACTGCAGACGTGCAGCACATGTTTCACTGCTTCATCGTTCGAGAGGACCACCGAAACTATTTGCGTTTCTTTTGGTATGAGAACAATGACATCAATAAGAAACTCATTGAGTACAGGATGAAAGTACATGTATTTGGAAACAGTCCATCGCCAACCATCGCAACTCTGGGATTACGTAAGGCCGCTTTGAAAGCTGAACCTGAGTACGGAAGCCAGGTTACATCGTTCGTCTCCAGGGACTTCTATGTCGACGATGGGTTAACTTCTTGCTCAACGCCCGAAGAAGCTGTTAAGCTCTTAGTGGACACTCAAAGTGCCTTAAAAGACTATGGCAATCTTCGACTTCACAAAATTGCATCGAATAGCACTGAAGTAATGGCTGCTTTTCCAACAACTGATCTGGCATCTAATTTGAAAGATCTAGATTTCGACTCGGAAGAAAAACCGCTCCAACGAAGTCTTGGCCTAATATGGGATGTCAACGCGGACATATTTCTGTTTGAACTGTCTTCCGATAAAAAAAACCAATTACCCGTAGAGGAATCTTATCAACGATTATCAGCATTTTTGATCCGCTTGCATTTCTGTCTCCCGTTATCATATATGGGAAACTCATCCTTCGAGACATTGTCTTAGAGACTATAGATTGGGACGAGCCCGTATCCGATGAATTTGCCTCTAAATGGGAGTCTTGGAAAAACACCATTGAACCACTTAAAAACTTGAGAATATCAAGGACATATGTGCCCGAACTTAGCAAATGCATCACCAGGGAACTCCATGTCTACTCGGACGCTTCAGATAAAGCTATTGCCGCCGTCGTTTATTTTCGAACGAAAGACGTCAGTAACCATTATCATGTAGGATTTGTTATTGGAAAGGCTAAAGTAGCCCCCCAAACTGGAACCACGATTCCAAGAAAGGAACTATGTGCCGCGGTCCTAGCTGTGGAGATAGCTCATTTTGCTATTGAACATCTATATTCGTCAAGATAGACAATGTTCGCTATTACACGGACAGCAAGGTCGTTCTTGGTTACATATGCAACTCAGCTAGGAGATTCTATGTCTATGTGGCGAATAGAGTGGAAAAAATTCGCAAATTTTCAGATCCCCATCAATGGAATTATGTTCCAACGGATCAAAATCCTTCAGACTCTGCATCGAGGTCGATACAGGCTGTAGACCTTAAATCTAGCAGTTGGCTCAATGGACCCCAACAATTATTTGAGTCGACTCCTCAGCATGGTGAGACCCATGAACTCGTAATACCCAACGATGACATCGAAATTCTCACGGCATTTACCACTGTCGACCCTACGAAGGTAAATTCATCATGTAATAGACTAGGAACAGCCAGATTCGAGCGTTCTTCATCATGGAAGAGTCTGATTGCGGGGATTAATCACCTTCGACTAATTCCTCGCCAACGGAAATGCGGGAAATCAGCTGACTTTAAAGTATTGTCAGAAAGCCAAGTGTCAGAAGATCTCATCTTGAGAGCCACACAGGGCGATTTCTACGGCAAGGAAGTGACTTCATTTTAAATGGGAGAACAAATTTCCAAAAGCAGCCCGCTAATCAAATTGAACCCAACATGGGACACTACCCGGAAGATTCTACGGGTAGGTGGACGCTTGGAACACTCCAAGGAAACCCTTGAAATTACAAAAACCATTATTGTACCTGGGAACAGCCACATCGCAACCCTTCTGGTCAGACACTACCATGAGAAAGTGAGACACCAAGGCCGTCACATCACTGAAGGTGCCATCAGGTCAGCAGGATACTGGATTACCTCTGGTAAACGACTGACATCCAGCGTCATACACAAATGTGTAATTTGCAGAATGTTAAGGAGGGAGCCACAACACCAAATTATAGCAGACTTGCCTTCGGATCGCCTCGAACCAGGACCTCCCTTCACCAACGTAGGTGTTGACGTTTTTGGACTTTGGGAAGTTCCCACAATGAAAACCAAAGGCGGGTCGGCTAACTCAAAACGTTGGGCCGTCATGTTTACATGCCTTGTAATAAGAGCAGTTCACATCGAAGTCATCGAAGAAATGTCATCATCATCATTTATCAACGCTCTTCGAAGATTCCAGGCTATCTATGGACCCGTGAAGCTTTTCCGCTCTGATCAAGGAACAAACTTTGTTGGAGCCGTTGATGACTTGAAAATCATCCACGGACCAACACAAAAACTATCTATTGGAGAACAGGACAGAATGGAAGTTCAATCCACCCCATTCTTCACATATGGGAGGCTCATGGGAACGTATGATCGGCACCGCCAGACGGATTCTCGACGCCATGCTCGCCGAATCGAATCGCCGAGCAGGACATTCCTCACGCACGAAGTTCTAAGCACATTTATGGCTGAGGTCTGTGCTATTATGAACTCCAGACCACTGACTACTGTCTCAACGGATCCGGAGAATCCTCTTATTCTGACACCAGCGATCCTCTTGACGCAAAAAACCGATTACGCTTACAAGTCAGACGAGTTGGGAGATACATGTCCCGCGGACTTGTATCGTTCTCAATGGAAGCGAATGCAAGCTTTAGCTCGGACCTTCTGGTCACGTTGGAGGAAAGAGTACCTTCCGTCACTTCAGAGCAGGAGAAAATGGACGGTTCAACAACGGAATCTAACCGAAGGAGATGTCGTTCTTGTGAGGGACAATTCGGTGTGCAGGAATCAGTGGCCAGTTGGCATTGTCACAAAGGTAATAAAAGGATCCGATAATCACATCCGAAAGGCGGACGTCCGGATCGTTGTTGGTGATAAATGCAAACCTAAAATTTACACCCGTCCGATTACTGAACTTATACTTCTGATTGACTAAAGACATTCATTGGATCATCTTTCATTCGTCATTGACATTCAGACAATTACCGTTTTTCCATTTACATAACTGTTGGATAGGAATTCATTCATGTGACATTCGTTGGGTTTACTTTTTATTCATATATAATAATTTGGAGTACTGTGTATCAAGAATATCGTTATATATTCTACAATAGAATAAGTGGTAGTGGTATCTCTATAGGTACCAGGCGGGGAGTGTTCTGGATCTCATTCACTCCTTTTAGTGATTTAATCCGTTGTAAAGATATATTAAATACCTTGTTAATTTTACCATTTTACAACCTAAATTATTTTCCGGATTGACTCCGTATTCCGCTTCCGCGTTTACATTACACTTTATTTTGGGCTATTTCACACCTGCATTTCCTGAAAATCGTGCAAAACCTACACACTCTTATCGACAGGACAGGACAAACTACTGTCAATTTACCACACACACATACTACTATAGACCTAATTTGGGAATTTAATTAAAGACAAGATTCTGCGTTGAGTTGTGTTTGGATTTTTTTACCTTCGCCAAGTGAGTCTAGAAAAGTACTGGGTTACACTGTCTGGTCCGGCCAGAACAATGGTTAACATGAATAATGACCACATATTGTATGTTGTAATATGTTACCATAATTCGGTTAAATTCATATTGTACATGTGAATGAGTCAAGAAATTAAATGGGTTAACTAAACAAGCATCAAGTTTGTTACTTATTGCTTTTTATTACACACGATTCATTAAGAACTTAAGCACTAACCGATTCATTAAGAACTTAACAAATACTAAAAGATCCAGTAAGGACTTAACAAGTACTCCGTAAGGACTTAACAAGTACTAACCGATTCATTAATAACTTAACAAGTACTAACCGATTCATTAAGAACTTAACAAATACTAACCGATCCAGTAAGGACTTAACAAATACTAACCGATTCAGTAAGGACTTTACAAGTACTATCTGATTCCGTAAGAACTTAATAATTTCAAAATGATTCAGTAAGAACTTAAATACTAACCGATTCAGTAAGGACTTAACAATTACTAACTGATTCAGTAAGGACTTAACAAGTACTAACTGATTCATTAAGAACTTAACAAATACTAACCAATTCAGTAGGAACAAACGAAGAAGTTATCGATTTTCAAGGGAATAATTGACTAATTCCTCATTCAACAAATTTGTGCATCAGTTTAATTTGCGACGAATCTCTTCACTGTTCAGAAGTAATAAATCAAATATGAAAAAGGATACGACGATATAATTGGTCTATTACAATCAGAGAACTGGGGAACATTTCATTTCAAACTGATTACCAAGGACATCGATTATCCTTGAATTTTAAATGAAGTGACCTATTCCTGTATTTTCATATGAATCCCACCTCAGATGTTTATATTAAGAGATATGCCCTGTCAGAAGAAACAGATTTAGAGAAAGTAGATTAGATTTAGACACGATTCATTTGTACTTCTGTAAACTCGTTTCATTCATCTGCATTGACCTCATTGATATGAGTATGATGTATGGGGATCCTACATCACATTAATACAGTATAAATTCGTCACGTTTCAGGGGATCCTACATCACAGTAATACAGTATAAATTCGTCACGTGTCAGGGGATCCTACATCATAGTAATACAGTATAAATTCGTCACGTTTCAGGGGATCTTACATCACAGTAATACAGTATAAATTCGTCACGTGTTAGGGGATTCTACATCACAGTAATACAGTATAAATTCGTCACGTGACAGGGGATCCTACATCACAGTAATACATTATAAATTCGTCACGTGTCAGGGGATCCTACATCACAGTAATACAGTATAAATTCGTCACGTGTCAGGGGATCCTACATCGCAGTAATACAGTATAAATTCGTCACGTGTCAAGGGATCCTACATCACAGTAATACAGTATAAATTCGTCACGTGTCAAATTGTACCACCAGTCTTATGGACAGTTATTCTGTTCAATCAAATGTAACATGTGTGCTAGCTGAGCTAGCACTTTCCATTTTGATCATACAGTTCAACAGACGACGACGGTTATTTAAAGATGATACGCTAATGTATGTAATTGAAATATTTGTTGAATCCTTAAGAGCGGAATGAAGGAAAAACAGACTGGTTATAAAATAGCATCCTGCGAATGTACCCCAATGTCAAGGTTTGGTTGCTTCCCTTTTTGGGGTGGGGTGCTTCCAACCTTTTTAAATTAATATAAAAGACCCACCTTGGCTCGTTTTTGTTAGAAATTGATGTAGTGATAGAGAGATGCAAAGTTCTTAGCACCCATTCAGCGGCACCGACGGTTGAATTAATGAATAGACAAACTGACATTTTAAATAAAAACAATGTAATATAATTTAAATAGTAATATCTCAAATGCAATTAAGCTAATATCATATCACTCCACCAAGTGACGGCCTAGTTCATCCTTTGAATTAGTGTGCAAGTTTTCCCTTCTATCCTGAGTCCTGCTTATTTGTATGTTTTCCTCTTACTTTGTCTTCCTCCGTTATCCCTTCTACTTCTCCTCTGTCTTTCCTTCTTTCTTTTGTCTCCCAGAGACTCGGGCCACAGCTGGGCTAATTCCCTCTGGTCCCTCAAACTTCCTTCTATCTTCTCATGGTCACCCAGAGACTAGGACCACATCCAGGAGTATTTCCTCTGATCCCTACAACTTCCTTTCTTCTGTCTCCCAGAGACTCGTACCGCATCTGGGGTAATTCCCACTGGTCCCTTAAACCTTCTAAAGAAAACATACACGGACATTAGCAAAGGATATACTTTTTGCTATGTATCACACATTAACATTATTATCATCAGATAGGCCATTACTGTCTTCTGGTGACGCTTTCGTGCCCGTCGAAATACACATTATCCCTGCAAAGTGTACACGGTAAATATATAAATATAAATTCTCAATCTTATTATATACTAACAATATTATATACTCAGACGCATTTCTGTACAATGTACTTCTACAAGTGTACACATATATGCACATTCATGCTCTGATATATCCATACACATGATACTCCTACAAGTAAACACAAATATGCAAATTCCTATACTAATAATGCAATCCGTACAAAGTTTATAATTCAATTCAACATTTGCAAATCTATAGTATCAAATGAATACATGCATGAGGTTACTGCGAATTATCCCAATAACGAATTCCAATATTAATTCTACACATCATAGTGCTCATATCTCAAAATCCGCATGTACATCAAACACTACGAATGAATCAAACTACAATGGTGATTTTATATATACTCAAATCTATAGATATCCTGCAATAATTAAAGTACACTTACTTTGCAGTAATATTTCACAACAATCGAGCAAAAATAAATGAACTGTTTCGAAGCTTTCTGGTTGTTCCTCGAATCAATCCGCCATTACGAATGGTATCGGAGTAGGTAATAATTTGCCTTGTCCGCCAAATTCGAAACACTACAAACTTTTGATTCTCAAGATGATATATTTAAACTTAAGGTTTAATATCTGGCACGCCTAACTCAATTCCGATTGGATGTTGGTTTCTATTGATCCGACATCGCCCCTCCTAACCGTCTGTGAAAGATGTTTACAATAAACTGGACAATGCCTTGTTTGAACAAGAAATCGCCACATACCTGTGAACAAGATTACGTAACTTACTTTTGCAAAATAAACCTCGCGCCTTCAGTTTTATGACTGTTTCAATTAAGCTGGCTGGACACATAAGACATTTTGCAGGCGAGAAATTATAGCCTCAGGGTTTAACAAACCCATGATAGCATCTGGTTTCTCGTGTGCCGTGACAACTAACATAGGCGAAATAATACGAAATTAATATTATGTGCTGAAAGCCATACAGAACAAGGAAGAACATACATCTCATCTTGGCTTGATAAGATCGATTCACATCTATCAAACTTCAGAATCTTCGTTTCTTCATATACATTGCTCCCTTTTCAATATATTTCCACCGTTAGCTTGGTATTTAAATTTCCAATAAAACATTAGTTTTAAAACCTTTCTAAGATTAATACGCCAGTTTTCCGTTCTTACCTTGTATAATGAAGGTACCATTCTGTATTACTTGCATCGAGAGTTCTTGAGTGCCGACACAAATGGTCGAATTGTGTCAAATTTATATTTCAGTGACATTGTAAAAGCTATAATTTATGCATTTATTTAATTATTTTTGTCTCCCAAACTATATATTGCTGTACTAAACAGTCACATTTTTTAATTATGATCACTGCGTCACTGGAGAGTAAATTGTAGAAAGAGTATAGTCCGAAAGGGCAAAATATATTATATCGCGCGGGGGGGGGGGGGGGGGGGCGGGTATATGCTATATGGACAGTTTGAAACTTAGAAGGTGTGCAGTACGTAACTTAGTAGGTTCTTCGAGAATTTACATAACTACTGATATTGCTACTTTGTTATTTCAAAGTTAGTTGAACCATGTCTCATTCAGTAGTAAAATGGGAGACATACAATAAGCATCGTAGAGGACATACTGTTTTGAATGGTCAGAATTTGTTACTGTTCTCAGCTCGATAAGGACACGATCGGTGTAATCTATCATTAGAATTGGCAAATTTAGTAATATACCCTTAGCGATTAACAGTCTGATTTTCGATTTGCTTCTTTCACATGAATCGAACTCATGATCCCTGAAAACGACGGAGATTGCCAGCAAGATAATCACGTTTAAATATTGGTTAATATGTACCTGCCACCGATACACAGACTGGGAAATACGGACTGAAAATGCATCTGATATGTTCGTATGGTTCAGCTGATGTAACCGGTACCGATGTCTGCTGGTTCAGTGATGGTAATATACTACATTGTCCTCAGTCATACCATTTGCAACAGGAAAAGCAAGGACCAGATTTTCACTCTGAAGATCAGAAAATATTAAATTATCTTATACAGATCGTGAGATATAGCCGTACTGAAGTGATATTCGAAGTCCTCGAACATACAATTGAAGCCCTAGAATAATCAAATGGTTATGCATACATCTTGAAATACGACTGATGTGGTAATGAATGGAATTGAATATGTGTGTATTAATGATCCTTTGCATAATATATTACATGTAAAAGATAAACAAATATGTATGAAGACATTTCTCACATCCATTACAAAATGTGAAGAGGATTAGGATTCGCGAATTTAAGGTCTTCATCTGAAATATATGTGTGATTTGGATTCGTAACGTTGCTTTAACAATGTTGCAATCTCATCGCTTAGCTGTTTGCATTGTGGCAGTTTTTAGTGATACCCATCACTTGAATATTATGCTGCAGACGTGTAACATCATTTTCCCACCAAGCCATATTATTCCAACCAGGCCGACCAGTCAAACACTACCCTAATAATGCTGAGTGTCTAGCGTGGCAGCTGTTGGTATCAATTGATACGACGCGACCAGTGTTCGAACTCGTGACCTCAGGCATCCAAGGCGGACGATCTAACCACCAAGTTCACCGGAGAGGACTCTGCGACGTCTGCAGTGTGTCAGTTTATAGTGACGTCTAACAGGAACTGTATACGTCAGGAAAGAATGGTATATGCTAGCTCCAATTCATGTCTTTGGTATGATTGGGCCCATGACCTCTCGCATCCGAGGCGAATGATCTAACCACTTAGGTTACCGAAGCAGAATATTGGCAGAAAAAGGCGCTGAAGATCCCTCAATTCAAGTACCTATATATGTTTAACCCCTCGTTCTACATTATCGCTGGTATTACATTGGCGTGTACAATAAAACTAATCGTTGTAACCACTCTTCGGTCAAACTTCACATGCCTAAATATGAAATGTCTGTAAAGGAACATGTGGACGCTGGTGTAACCGTATATGAATATTAATATTTCCAGATCACGTCGATTTTTTTCTAACTGTACCTAATATAAAGAAGAATGCTAAACAAGTGCGGTTTCTTTTTCTAATCGAAAACACATCGATGAAGATATAAATTCGTTCAAATTTATGCTCTTCATGCCCATTTGTCTTTCAATATTTTTCTTCTGTGGAATTTTCCTTTTCATTTGTTCCGAATCTTTACAGATTGTTTATGACGTTAACATGTGTGTTTGATACAGTTCCTTATTTTATATAAATGCCGACTTTCTATCTGCAGACTCGGAGAAATATAGTTGCTAAGTCTGTGATATCAACCTGTTTGAGTTTGAATTTCTACATGTAAATGAGAGTGTGTGTATATCTGTATGATTTGGATTTTTAATTTAGATTTATCATTTGTTCAGTCATATTGTCAAGGTGTCTGCAGTGTGGCAGTTTATTGTGATGTCTAGCAGGGGACATGTAGCATGATGTCCCACTCAGTCACATTATCCTGACACCAGGCCGAATAGTTCTGATCTTAATGTTGAGCACCTAGCGAGGCAGCTGTTAGTACCATTTTCTAAGCCATTGGTATGACTTGGCTGAGGTTCGAACCCGCAACCTCCCGCATCCAAGCAGACGCTCTAACCACTAGACCACAGGAGCAGTGCGTACAGGAGAGAGAGAGAGAGAGAGAGAGAGAGAGAGAGAGAGAGAGAGAGAGAGAGAGAGAGAGAGAGAGAGAGAGAGAGAGATGCGCAGATCTAAGTGTAAACAATTTGAAATAGGGACATAAGCATTTTAAAAGAAATTAACATCTGATAAGATTTTTAGAAGTTCTATATCAAAATAGCTTCTCTTAAAAAGAGCTGTAAACATCCTGGGGATTTTAATTACATGCAATCATATAAATGAACTGATATTTTGTTTTGCTAAAGATGAATTAAAAAATTTTCGGGTTGTCAGGGCTATTTTGTATTTACATTATCTTCTATTTATGAGCTCGATTTCACGGTGTACGATTTTCTTTAATGTATTTTCCTTTTGATTCCATCGCGATTAATATCAAAAACAGCCACTTTACAGTTTTTAATGCACATATGCGTCGATTCGAAATCATGTTATACGTGCGAAAACTGTAAAGTGTTAGATATACCGCACATCAATCTAAGCAGAACGTCATTAGAAAATGAACAACACCATTATATTAAAAAGCATGATTCGCAGTTATCTGTAACATGAACATCTTCTAAAGAACGACGAAAACGATTTTAGATTCTAAAAGCTATTAAAAGTATTTAATAAACGTATTTGCATATTTCCGAAGGCAATGTCACAGCCAATGCTTTTCTTGAATGCATCAGTGCCTTGACTTTTGTCCCAGTTGAAAAGTTACATTCCTTTCTAATGGATGTTTACGAGATCATTTTCACAGTCAAGGCCATTCTTCGTGCATTTCTTCTTGAATTATATCCCACTGAAGCTACTATTCATTTCGTAAATTGCCGCTGTCTACCTTAAGGCTCTTTAGACCTGAACAAACTGTATGCCTACGTGAATAATCCATACTTAAGTGAATTCATCCACATTTGTAAAACTCCAGTGTTCAGGGATCGTGCATATACACATACTCATGGATAAATATAAGCAGACTGTGAAAATATATGACAAACGATAAATAAAAAAGACACGAAAAAGAAAGAGCAATACGGAAACAAATGCACTGTACTATACAATAAATGAAATATAAAAACACGACAAAAGCAGTAAAACAAGGTGGTCTTATCTATGAAAATGGATACCTTATTTGCTGGTACCATACTGTCATCGCTATCGATTGGTTTGTCATGTCCGCAGAATGTGTTCGGCCTTCAAGTAATGTAATCGTCACATGTCAATAAGGCCCGGTAAAACGAAATCCCACAATACTTGTGAAATTAAATATGGCAGACGCGAATAAACTCTGGTGTTCTTTGTATTGCAGGTTTAATGGGTTCAGTTGCACTCGATAGCACTGTTTAGCCTTTGTGAAACAGTGCGTTAAGTGTATTGTCGAAATCATGAGAAGTCACATTCAACTCAGTGGAATTCAGTGATAATGTCATCACATCTGTGGCAGACTATCACCCAATGTGCCTGAAAAATCACAAAAACAACGATTAAACATATTCCTAAATAACTTTGTAGCTAGGTTTGAACATGTCCTTAACAAGGACCTGAGGACACAAAAGACTCGAAGCGTAACCTCGTGTTCACATGGAAAAATGCTGCAATGGGCGAGAATAAACTCGTGGTGTGATTCTACTGAAATACCGCACAATGCTGACATCGCACAGATGAGTGCCTAAGTCATTGTGAAATCACGAAGCACACAGAAAAATACACTTGAGAGGCGCATTGACTGTTATTTGCTACGTGATAATGGCTTGCAGCAAATGAAGCAGTGATAAACTAAGTATCAATAAAGTATCAAGGTCTCTCTCTCTCTCTCTCTCTCTCTCTCTCTCTCTCTCTCTCTCTCTCTCTCTCACACACACACACACACACACAGAAACACACACACACACACACACACACTCTTTGAGCTCATCCGGAAATATGAAAATGTTTTATGTGCTCCAAAACATTTGCATTCAAATTAATACAGTGTATAGAATAAAGGTCAATGCAATGTATTGTACAAAGCGTCAGTCCTTTAAGAGCATTGTGTGAGGTACTTGTCAGTAATGGGCATTCTATGAGGTATACGTCATTCAAGCACGATGTACAGTGTCCATTAAGCACATTGTACAAGGTATAAGTAAATGGCGATTGCTTGTACAAATGTTGGATTATATTTTGCAGCCGCTGCTAAATATTTTAGTCATTTATTTTAGATGTCATGCATATATACATATGCTAGTACATTCGCTTGTGCTTTCGAACGAAACTAAACGCATGCAATAATCTGCCCATTGAAACACCTATGCATCCATTAAACCAACCAATCAGCCAAGCTCTAACATAAACAGCAAAAAATTATCAACCAATTGAACATGCATATTCTGGTTGCTCACACAAACATTGTTAGGTTTCTAGGTAGAGCAGCTTTATATATTTACAAAGTTGAATACCTGTGTAAAGTTACATTTACAAACACTACTTTAGTATATAAAAGAGTGCATCCTGAAACCTCACATTGATTATACATAAGTGTATTTGTGATTAAGAAAAGAAGTATCAGCTCTCTTCCAGGATCCGCCTATATACCGTAACTTATAAGTACACGTTGATTAAATACTGTATAAAACATTGATATTTCGGCTCATCGAATCTCTTTTGGACACGTTTCAGACAAAATCGACCTGGTGATCCAAAAACTGTTTAACAATTTATTCTCGTTCCTGATCAACAGCATTAAACGATGCATGACACCTTTACAACGTGATTTGAAATTTGAATGCGAGAAATGAAAGTATAACATTTGAGTGTGTCTTTCTCATTGCATCAGGATAAACTGTTAAGTATGTATCACGCAATTATCCTCTGCTATTAAATGTATGCGTACATGTTCTATCGTAGATCAGTTTCAGCTGATGTAACACCGAATCACTCAACATTCCTGTAATGAACAACTGGAATATACAGAATTTCACTGCTTTTAGACACTGGACGAAATGGGTCATTTATTTACAATTATGAAGCGACAGAAGTTTTCAAAACCTGCTGCAAAGCTGGGTTATACTTGATGTCAGTTCATGAACCGGAGAAACCAGGCATAATTAATGTTGAAAATAATGGTGAATATATTCCTGGTGATTGCTGTATCAGTGACTAGTTAAGGTTATAGAAATCATTATCAGATTGTTCATTAAATGTATCATAATTTCAGTGTTGCTAATAAAATTGGAAAGGTAATTGACACTGTATGTGTGCCATTCCATTCGAATTGGGCAACACATTTTGTACAAACACAAATTGGATCATGTGCTCACTCAACTCATGCGAACAAAATCTTCCTAGTCTAAAATGAGCTGCACCATGGACTTCCCCGTTGTGGATCTTGCTCTTTATTTCTCAATTAACGGTTGTGTATACCCATTTTCTACCAACATATAGTAATAAATTCCTATGCATCCTGAATTAATTATCTTTCTAAATACTAATTCTCTTTGATATATTATGACGTGTCAATGACTCCCACCCATCCACCCAACCCCCAACCCCCCAATTTGTGTATAGTCTGCTTGGGACTCCCCCTCAATTATTCATATTTAAAACAATTGAACACTACCCCCATTTACTCCCATATAATAAGATCGTGACTCGTGAGTGGTCAGAGATATCCCGAAAAAGCGTTGATATGCATATGCACGATTGATCTTACCCAGGAAAAATATTAAGTGAACTAAAAATGTTTTGTATGATGTTTCATGGATTTTTAATTGAGCCAGATCCACCTATTCAGTCACTTACTTTTTTAGATCATTCCTTAAAAAGTAGTTAAAGAAAACGTTTTTGTCTGCATTAATCTGTTTTCTGACCTATACGTTCATTAATATTTCAACATCGCCTAACTTTTCTGAGCTAAAATAACCCTTTTTGTTGAATGCCTCTTGATGCGCCAAATTATGAACATTCGACTTAAACATATTATATACTTTCTATATAAGTCATTCAAATTCTTAAAATATTAGTTACGCTTTACATCTATTGAAATATTTTTGATATATGTATATAAATTACAGAAATATTAAATTATTATACAAATTAATTCAATCCTTCACACCAAGTTTGCCAAGTGTGTGTTTAATCTTGTTTCTTTTATTGTATGCTGTCAGAACGAGCCATGGTGGTGGTCTCGGGTAATTTTGTCACCTTGGACGATTTTGTTTCTTGCAAGTTATTGGTTTTTCAACATTAAGTTTTCTTCTCTTACCTTTTATTTTCTCTGAAAATTCCGAGCTTAATTTTTGTAATTGATGCTGAAGATGAATGATATAGCATATCAATTTTAATGGGAAACCGGTTCAAGAACTACACAAGCTGAACAATTCGTTAATGAAACGTTTTGACCGTATGGAGAAATAGATGACCGGCTTGCAGACGATAGTGTCAGATTGTTCATCGCCATCGGCGGTATACAAAGGTGGTGGTGACCTTGTCTTTAATGAAACATGCCCTAGAGTTGAATATATATATATATATATATATATATATATATATATATATATATATATATATATACTGAAATGTATTGGTCTTTTGTGTGTTCATTTGTATGTATGTGAAATTTTCAAACAGATTATTTAGACAAAAGGTGTAATGATACTGTACTCGTGTTTACGTCAAGGTGAACTAGTCTCTTTACATGCTAAAGCACATATCTTAGAAGATGCCAGAGATGCTAAGAATATTTAAGCAAATAGTTCACAAAATCAATACTGAAATGTCATATAAGTAATCAATACTAAATATTGTATAGGTATTTAATTGAATAGTTAGGTCAATTTTTAAATATTTCAGAGTTTCCAATTGACGTTCAACACAATGCAAAGACTTAACAGGTGTAGCCTGTGATTGAAAGATACCACTAAGAGTTAGTGGAAACGTATACAAAAGAGATATGCAAAGATACATGGACCAGAAACATGGTACCTAAGAAAGAAAAGAGTGTAGACCAGATCCTAGAGAGAACAGAAATTAGAATGTTACATTGTAAACGTGGAAGTTCAGTTAAAAGGATGAAAATAGATGAAGACATTCGCCGAATCGATCGAGTAGCTTGTTTCACAGGAAAGGTTCGTATAACCAGGGTAATGTTGTATGGCACGTGGAATAGATGGAAGGAACCAGAAAAATAAAGCCGATGACGGTAGAAGACTCATGAATGCAGACGTCGACAAACAATGTAACCGAGGACGCCAGAAGACTCATGAATGCAGAAGTGTATGAACAATGGAGACGAGCAGAAGAAGAAATGAGTAAATGTGCTAGAAAATAACTAAATGACAAAATCTAAATTTTCCGTTGCAACCTGGTCTAATATTATAGATAGCCATTACCTTTAATATCTACATTTTTAAAGTTTTTCTTCTTGTACATATTCTTGGCAATTATTCAGACACACAGTTATTTAATCGGGATAAAGATTATGGCTTCGATCTTTCTAAAGGCTGTATCTCGTCCTTTGTTCATAACGTAGTCGAAAGCATACTGCCTGGTTCGTTCTTTGATAAACCCATGACCCGACACTTCTTTTATTCCTACACAACTTTGCATTGATATACATCTTGTTTTAAATTGTCTCTATTTATTCTAACATGTCGGTGTCAAGACTTGTTCCTAAATTTTGTGTAGATTTTGTGTTAAGTATTTGTTTTTATATTATTTTTCTCCCCTGACGATGAACTTGTATAGTCCGGTAGCTTTGAAAATCGTTTTCAATTTACGCCGTTATAATATGTAAATTAAAGTATTAGATAGGTTTAATTCATTTACTTGAATAAGAACAAGAAATGAAATGGACGGATGAGAAATTATTCATACAAGATATTCTCCAGTTAGTCTTTATTCTGCTTTAATCACAGTAGTATAGTTAATACATAGTTTAAAAAGTTACTTTCTTTAGATTTCCAGGAAAACGTTAGAAAACTTGTGTAGCTCACTTTCTTCAGGAAAACTACAATACACGGCAGCAGTAGTGTTTTGTCTGTAAAGCTGGTGAGGAACAGGGGAACAAAACAATTGTTAATTCTTCCATAGACCTGTCTGGTTGTTAACGGTTCAATGAACACATTTAAGTTCCGTAACCTAAAACATTAATTATGCGACCTGGATACCACGTAAATCTACAGCACTTCTTCTCATACCTTATAGTAGATTAATTTGTTTTGTGTATGCTGGTTGTTCTGCAAGTCTTTATGTAAAATTTGTAACTAATGTGGAATCATTTAGATTACAGCATAGCTAACACCCTTTGAAAGAAATAGTGCCGACATTAGTGGACATGTTGATAAAAAGAGAGCATATAATTTACTTAAGCCAGCAATGTATTATTGGCATAATAATCTAGGAGAGCTAGTAAACATAAAACACCTAATCAATAATTCCAAACTCTTTATTCCACTAGAAAAAGTTATATAAAAGTCAAATGATTCATTGTTACAAAGAAATGCTATCAAATACAAGAAAATGACAGGCCTTTTCCAATCCAAACTTTGGAATTAAAGCTCCAAACATCTTTTATAATATCCAAGTTTTGCACCACAATACATGAGTTAAACAAGTAACGGACAATTTAAATATGCATTGTATGCTAGTGTTTGCTGGACTTTAATCGTAGCTTTACGAATTTCAGTCCTATCATTACGATGTTTTCAATCTTGAAGTGATGTCTAATACTCGGGCATCGTGCCACATATGTGCAGCATCATGTCCCACCCAGTCGTATTATCATGACGCACCAGAACTAACACTAACATTTTTATGCTAAGTGCTAAGCTAGGCAGTAGCTTGTATCATTTGTATAAGCCTATGGTATGATGCGGCAAGTGTTCGAACCGGCGACCTCCTGAATCCGAGAAATATGTTTAACCTATTAGGCCACCAGAGAGGTCAATATTCAATAATGTATTTATATATTGGGGATAACTAGAATCTCATCGCTAATAGCCTGTGTGTATATGTGAATAATGGCCTCTTCAAGGTATTCCAGTCATTGAATTCATACAAAAATCTTCCATTCCCAGGCTTACTTTTCAATGGACCTTTAATTTGGTTTGCAAGCACCATCTGTTCAAGAAGGATATCTCCTGATACACCATCCATACAATCAACGAACCACAGGATGGTGATTGTTCTGCCTCCAACAATGAACTTCTCTCGTGGTTAGTCCTTTCCCGCTAGACATTGAGGACAGTGAATGAGAGGAGGCACCTCTGTCCGACTTCGACAGTGGTAATAAACCAAGTTCCTATATTGTAGTCGCCTTGTCATACAGGATATTTATAGTTTCCCTGAGTGCTGTGTATTCGCATGAATCGCATGCGGTTGAATGCCAAACCTTGTTGAAAGCCTTCTCGAAAGGTCCAGCAAGACAAAGAAGCCATGTTGATGCTGCAGATAATATTTTACAGAGGACTCTGAGAATGACGATATGTTCTATAGTGCTACGTCCTGATTTAAAACTTGTCTCTTCTTCAAAAATTTCGTATTCTGCTTAGGATTTCAGTACGTTGAATAAAGAACCTAATTGTTTGGCAGTTCTGGCACAGCTGCATATTTCCTATTTTATTGGGAGAGTGATGAAGATGAAAGGGGGTGAATGGGCGGGGTAATTTTCATATTTGTCCGATTTTGTTGCCGATTGTTGAAAGGACATATATCATAGAGGTACCTCCTGCTTTAACTTGTCCTACTGACATATGATCTACCCCAGATGACGCCCCTTTCCTCGGAGCCTTTATTGAATCTCTAATTTATCCCTAATGATGTGTTCATAAGGCTTTGCTTTGGTCAGTGGAACGTTTAGAGGAGCATTGTCTCTATAGGTCTCCTGTATGTAAAACTATGTACAGCATTCATCTGTTACGAATCTAGTTTATGTGAGCCTCGAACTAGTTATGCTCCGGATAGTGGTAGATGTCTCCCGCTTTTCTGTTGTTCGGTCTTGCATCAACTGATATTCCACTTTACTGTTGTTCCAGCTGAGTCTGTTCCTTACTTCTTTAAATTAGTTATTTAACCAGCTTTTCCTTGGCTCTTCTTACTCGTTTTTGTTAACTTCTCTTTTTTTTTGCTGCTGCTACAAGGTCCCTCTCTTCCTCCTTAGGTTTATCCTCACATCACAGAAATAGAAAATATACACTATGAACAAGGTTTATTTTCCAACGATGCTTGCTAGGGATCTCGCTAGCTATTCGTGCTACTGCCGTTCTGTCATCGAAGAGAACTGCGCTTGTCGCCATGTCATACAGATTGTCTAAGTTTCTTTCTTAACACCCAGAAATGAGATTGGTGCAACGATCTCGCCTATGACAAAAGATGCCCTCAACGCCTATCTGAATGTAACCATCAGATGAATGGTCTGTACCCTATATGTTTTTCATATAAGACATCAAAAGTAGTGTCTAATCATGGTAATTACTGATTTGTGTAGTATGTCCGTATAAAAGATGAATGAAGTGTGTCTGTAATTCTTACAACCGCTCCAAAGACTGTGAATTGTACACAGTAAAGATTGGCTACTAGATTCGCAAGAATAAGAACATAATAATATATGTCCTGCCGACAGACAATACAATGAGATTTAGTTTTTGCAATACCCCTTCTTTTATGATACAGACATACAGACATACTGTTTTTATTTGTTTGCCTTGATAGTTCGTTTAAACGGTTTGCAAAGCTAGTTTTAAACCATTTGTGTATAAACATGAGAGTATACGTACATTCAAGCTAGAGATATCGGACCTACCTTTCCTAGTACCTATCGTGCAAACATATACAACGTTACTTCTACGATTGCTGCATAGAAACAGAAGCATGCATAACCTGCATAGGTGAGATATTGATTTAAAGAATATAAATTATATCCACTCAGCATATTCACCGTTTCTCGAGTTAGTATTGTTTGCATTAACAATATCGGACATATCATTGCTATATGGGCTCCGAGTGGCCGAGTGGTTTAAGCGCTTTCCGTTACGGATCACTGCAGTCTCACCTCTGTCTGCGTCTGTTCGAGTCTAAGATGCGGCTAATATAGTTATGTGAAAAAGCTTGCCATTAGTAGGTGGTTCTTTCCGGGGCTTTTCCCGGGTTTGTTTCGGGTTTGTCCTGGGTTTGTCTTCCACCAATAATACTGGTCGCCATGTATAATATCGTGTGCTGAAAAATGGCGTTAGACACTAAAACAAACAAACAAAATCATTGTTATATGTTGAAAACAGAGAGCGCTTTAGACCACTCAACCACTCGGGGCTCCCCATGGTAATGTAGGATTATGATGTACCAAGCCAAACCTGTGAGCTGTTGCAAATACGGGGAACTTACTCAGCTAAATCAGTCCTACTTAGAGCTACATTACTAATTGCGGGGCCATATCAGGTTTTAGAAACATCGCACTACCCACTACTGACAAAACCTGTTTTCAGTTCATGGTTATCCATCTGTATGTATGCATGACAGATGGTACATAATCTTGTCTTCTAGAAAGATATTTAATCCTCTCATCTATCCTTGGATATGTTTTATTGCACGTTTATTTTGCACGTTCAAACGTATATAAACTACACATTCTCTGATGTATGTATAATGTTGTGGACAGGATACAACTTGTTAGTTAATCAGTATGTTACTTATTTCCTTTCCTTATTTGTGTATTTCGACATTTGTTGGTTGATGAAAGTGGATATTTGATGGTCAGTAAATAATAGTTCTCACCATTGAAGTTTTTCTTCTTTACATCCCCTTATGTATTAGTTTATAATTATGGTAATTGGTTAGTAATGCTCTTACGGTGTTGATGTATGTATGTATGTATGTATGTATGTATGTATGTATGTATGTATGTATGTATGTATGTATGTATGTATGTATGTATGTATGTATGTATATATGTATGTAAGTATGTTGACTACAACGGATGACCATGTATTTGACAATATTGTGAAAATACCTTCTCTCTTTTTTATAAAGGTTGGGCGTTTTTCCCATAATCCGTATTCCATTCTAACAATATGGATAGTATCATCATCAATGTTAAATCTTCATTGATATTGTCCATCATAGTTTATTGTTTGTGTCTTTCTTTCTCACGATTCAAGTATTAATTTTAAGCAACATATATTTTCCTCTCTCCTCATTCATATTTTTAACAGCTACAATATTATGAGTATTTGCTACTTATTTATAAAACGATTAAGTAATTTTCTGGATAAAATGAATTATAAAATATGCTCCATTAGTCGTTAGGATTCAATTTAGATTTGTGAATAAAAGGTACTCGTTCAACAAGGTTCTCTTGTGTGTGTGTGTGTGTGTGTGTGTGTGTGTGTGTGTGTGTGAAGCAATTCACTTTTCCTGTCAGCAACCTACCCTTACGTTTATGATTTATAATATAGGTATCCGTACTGACCTTCAATAGAAAGAGCGTGTCCTACGCATTTTATTAGTGTAATAGTGTTATTTTAGCTGTATAGCTTTTGCCACCCAAGACTAACTGGCACTATATGACGAGAATTATGCTGACGCATTGTTAAATCATAAACGTCTCTTTTCAAAAGAAATCAAGCGTAAAGCTGAGAATATTTTACTTGGTGTATTGTATCACCCTTAACCTGATTTAGAATGCATATCATTCAAAACATTATTAGCACGACTTCAACTTAAAATTCCTGTCACGTAATGTGCAATATATTGAAGTAAACTTCGTTGATAATACCGTACACTCAATTGATTTTGTCTTCTTTAGAAGTATCGTCATATAAATTGTCAATTAAAGTTTTGGCTATGAACTTCCAATTTACAGTCACTTAAATTTTGTTTTAAACTATCATGCTTAATGTGCATATACAACTAGCGCAAATATTTGTTACAAAATCTAGTACTTCATCATCCACTTGAATTGATAATATATGATTGAGTTCATAAAATATGAAAATAAATATGTTAAAAAGGATTTGTAAAATATTTGTTTCAGTCGTACATATGCGAGAGAGAGAGAGAGAGAGAGAGAGAGAGAGAGAGAGAGAGAGAGAGAGAGAGAGAGAGAGAGAGAGAAACATGCATGTCTTGTAATGACTTAAAGATCTTTTGATCATTTTATGATTACGTGAGCATTCTGTTTCTAACATTATTTCCTTGCTGTTTTTATTTCGTAAGCACACATTGTTTTCATTGCTAAAGTGGTTAGAGCGTCCGCATCAGATGCGGGAGGGCGCAGGTTCGAAACCCGGTCCTGTCATTTCAAAATATTACAAGTAGCTGCCTCGCTTGGCGCCTAGCACTAAGAGGTTAGAGTTGGGACTGGTGGCCCTGGTGTACGATAATGTGATTGAGTGGGACATGCTACATGTCTGCGGCATGATGTCTAAGTGCTAGATATCACTATCAGCTGCCACACTTTAGACATTGTTGTGTTATGACTTGAACATTTGTTATAGCTACGTTAAAAATACAAATCACATACATGCATACATACACACTCTTTCACCGTAACTATAACTTCTTTTCCACGAAAGGTTAAGTATTTCATTCTGATACAGTGGCTCTAAATATCAATACACGCTGAGTACCTAACCGCCTTGGAGTGGACTACTTGGTAGGTAAATGTTGACACAATGGAGATGTTTAGCTTTAATATTGGTATTATAACATTTTGAAGTTTACATTAGTTCAGCTATAATCGAGCATTGTGTTTAGTGATTGCAACCTACTTATTTTCATCGGCAAGATGAAAAAAAAATATTGACGATTTTCTTTTCATCGTTGTAGCTGTGAATACCTGCTGAAAACAGAGAACTTAAGGATAATGATATCTACTACTGGGGCATGATGCTTCAGGTATCTAGTATCATGTCAAACCAAACCACATATTTTGACACCAGGCTGACCATTTTAGCCGCAGCGTCTTCTCTTATACGGTTCAAACGTTTCATCCTTTTACGTTCCTCTTGTATCTTCTTTTTGCATTTTACACCCAACAAAGAAATCAGCATGTTACTACTTACGAAATCTTTTGTCTGACCCATCGTATTCTTGTTTATCATGGCATGTGCTTGCATTATATCCGTCTGATGTATAAACAACTGAACGCATATAATCTGCCATGTACAAGATACAAATTCATCAATTAAGGCTCAAGTGTTTCATCCTCACTAGTGACATGTAATGAAACAGAAATTTAAAGACATGTTTAGTTATTCTTGACAAACGTTTCCATCATTTGAGCTACATGGATGAATTTTTAACTTACGATGTTGTTTCTATATACATGATTTATGCAGTCTGTATACACTATGATTTTAAGTATTCTAAATGATTTGTATGCGGGTTACCTTTTAGCTACTATTTAAACAATAACACACAATACCTGTCCAAAGGAATCATGTTAGTCAAGTGCTTTACATATTATCTAAACAGCTTTTCCCCAAAATCCAACTTTGTTTTAATCTTTTCGTTTAATTAATATTCTCATTGGTCACTGGTAGTATCTAGATGACCAGGTCACATGACCACTTATATATAAAAAAATATCGCATGATATAACCAGAATCTCGAGGACATACTTGAACATGAGAAAGCTTCGGTGATGGCGAATCTCGCCGTGATATTGTTATTATTGGCCCTGTATACAGACGGTATATCCAGAGGCATTTCTGTTCTTATTTTAAATCACTCCCTTTCTCTTTATTTCATTCTTTACGAATTTCTCCAAAGTTTGAAATGTACACAGTTTTGATGTTTTTAGTGAATGTCGTGTTTTTATAAAATAATGTAATACAGTTGCGTGCTTAACAATACGAACAAAAGTAGCCATGTCATATAAAATTAGTGAATAGTTTACGTATATACAGGACAAATGGAAATACATGTAAAGTATGAAAATATATATATATATATATTTTCTTTGATACTTTCTTCAAAGACCATTTCATGACAACCAGATTGTAAACACAAAGCTGATGTCAGCAATTAATCAAACCACCCCATAATTAGAATACTAATTTTAGGAAACATTTAGAGAAAGAAACATAAAAATGGCCCTTCTTCAATACAATCCTTTTAAGGAAAAAGTATTTTGTTTATAATACCATATCAGTTTTAATAACTACATTGTAAATAAATCGTAATAATCAAAACAGTCTTGAAAATATGTTTAGTGATACTTGAAACTTTATGTATGTGTATATGCATGCATGTGTAGATTAGAAAAGAACGGGTTACGATAGGTGGTAATCATGGCTTAATTTATATATATGTTTAACTCTTCAGATGACCAGGTCGAAGACCTTGGTGAGGTTGAAGAACATCATATAAAGTGGCTGATCATGTTCTCTGCTATTTGCTTGGAGTTCTTATAAGGAGAAGATCATGTCTGAGGTGGACATGCCTGCTTTGAAGCCGCATTTTGATTCCAGGTACACGCTGTCTGCCAGCAGCGACAGCCTGTTGAGGAGGATGCATGCGTACACTTTTAAATAATTGTTACAGTCACTGCGGTCGCCCTTGTTTACGTAAATGGTCACAATGTCGAGCATATCTTGGAGGGGGGGGGGGCTGCTCCTTCCTCCCAGCAGAAGAGTAGCTCAAGCATCGGTTGAAGCAATGTTGATTTCCCACATTTTGATAACTTCAGGCGGGATGCTGTCGCTACATCGTGCTTTGTCGTTTGGGAAGGATTTGAAGGCTTCCCTGAGCTACTCTAAGCTGAGAAACGACGTCGAGCTCATCCTTGGTAGGCAGTTTCTGAATGCTGCTAAGGGTCACATCGCTGACAGACGTTTCTCAGGACTACAGCTCTGAATATTATTCTACCAATCCGACTATATGATGCTCACGATCTGTCATATCCTCTAATTTCAGGGAGAAGACACTTCAAACATTGGGCATTTGGCTTCATGATGGATAGGGCTTTCTTGGTGCCACTGTACATGCCTGATATCATTCCAGATTCGGCACTACGCTGGATTGCATCCCACCGTTGCTGCCAGTACGCGCTCGCGTACTGTCTAGTGATACGTTGGATGGTGCTTCTGAGCACAGAAAGCATCCGTTCATTGTAGAATTTATTTAAGTTATGAAGGCGTTTAGTTTGTCCTCGGCTGTTGGTTTCATCCTTGAAAAGTGTTCTTTAAACCAGTCCTGACTAGGCCGTTCCGTCTTGCCGAACGTGGACATGGCTGTGCTGTAGATAGTACAATTAAATACTTTCCACTGTGAAGTCGTGCTATGGCAGGTCCTGGAGAGCATGAGCAATGTCGGACACATACTCTTCCACCTTGGAGAGGACCGACATCTACGCAGTGTTGATGTGAGGGCGACCTTTTGGGTTTGTAGCAGTGTAGAGTGTGTGGCGGCAGGCGCACCCTACAGATGACGATGGCGAGGTCAGAGTTGCTGTCTGCACTATGGAAGCTTCTGGTGGAGATGATGTTGTTCATTGCTGAGCGCCTGGAGATGACCAAGTCACAAGCGATGTCAGGAGGGTGTTTTTGATGGCGAAGCCAATTGGGTGAGGGCGATGCCCCTCGGGATCTCGACCCATCCAGAAGAAAACGTATTGTTCCGTTGAGGTAGCTACATTGTGCACACGTTTCAGCATGGGAATCGAAAGACTGGAGACTTCTTTGTTGCTGTTGTGTTCATTTTGTATTCTGCTTCTCATACTGAGCATCGCATTGAATTAAATGCAACTCGATAGTGCATAGGGCTTGATAAGAAAACAATTCAACCTATGTATGGCCTTTACCATTTACTTTTAGAGTGGCTCCAAAGGTCGACAACTAAGGCACTGTTTACATTGATAATGACTATGTATCCAATAGAAATAATTACATGCTTAGTAAAACCATTATTTTAGTAATTGCGATAAAAAGTAAATATTTACCAACTATTCATACGGAATATATCCAAACCTTCTCCACTATAATGGCATATATGTTCCCGCATGATACCTGGATACAGACGAAAAATTAATGATTGAATAAATGTTTAGCATTACAATAGTTACTCAAACGTATAAACGCATATGGTGACGCAAATGAATTAGCTCACCCCGAAATGAAAACAATATTTGAAAAGCCATGATTGCATAAAATTGATAGTTTTGATCAAACCTGAAAAAGATGTTATACAGTAGTACATATTAATTGTTTTAGTGATGGGTTTTAGTCTGAATGTTGCATTCAATTATTTCGAGGTTATTATGCTAAATGCATGTATGGGAAGGTAAAATGGGCTGGGTAGCAATATACATGGTAATGATATCAATGCAAAATAAATTTATAGATCCTAGCATGCATTAAGAGGAGTTAAATGCATCAGCCGAACAGATCGCTGAAAGTAGGTAAATAGGGTCACTTTCAATCTAATAGTAAGATATTTTGGTAAAATGACTGGGGACATTATCACATCCTAAAATAAGTAATTTCTGTTCCGGTTGAAGGACTGCAAATCAAATATTTATTGTTACCTGTTCGGATAAGACAACTATGCCGTAAGTGAAACCTGTATAATTAATGATTTGAAATGCGCTAATTGGTTTAACAGAGTCTAAACATTTAGGTGTGTATATAATAAACATAGTCCTCAATATGCTCTAATGAACGACATTTGATTAAACGCAACACTTGGAAATGGTAAACGGAAGAAGAAAAAACGCATTTCTTTATAATAATACGCGATTACTTCTAAATAAACTAGACAATTAGTTCATTAAATGTACATAAATAATAACAGATCCAAGTCAATTGACACTACCTTGAATTCCTTCAAGTAAATATATTTAAATCAGCACACTCGATCAAAGAAGAATTTAAATTATATCAATGAAAGAATCAGTCTGGATTCGGTCAGCAAATTACTTTGTCAAGATTGAAAAGCACCAACGTATCGTGCACTTACACGCACAAAATAAATAAGTACAACATCATATCGAGGCACAAAGACAACTTACAGAGAACAAAGGAAAACGAAACGCTTCTGAAGATCTTTAAAATATCCAAATGTCATGCTGAATGAGGAAATAAACTGCACCTTGGGGGGTACCTATAAGAATTATTTAATATTCGTTACAAAATAGACCAAACTTTCTTACTTAACTGAAACAACTAATAATTCCCATGACATTCCGCACGTTAAAATAACTTGAGAAATACGACATTATGTGACAAGGTTTATGTGTGAAAAATCAGGTGGTACTGAATACTATCCTATTTTTGTGTATAATTTGTTTTAAATTACATGACCTCGAATAATAAATGCAGAAGTGATTGGCAATGGCTGTTTGAACCCATTCATAAAATGAGTAAACAATTCAGACTGATTAATCTTTAACAAGTCATCAGCAAAATATTTAAGTTCAATACTAAAAGAAAGGCTAGTTAACTGGGTAAAACAAAATCATATTCGAAGTGAAGAACAAGCACATATCTGAGGTGGATATTTTACACGTATTCTAAACAAATTGACAAGTATATTCGGCTGTTAACTGACTCGGTTCGTTTCAGAACAAAATTAGGAATACTGGAGTATTAGTCCCTACATTGAAGTGGGACTCAGACATCCAACCCATAATTCATTATCGAGTTGAAATGACTCACAATTTTTTGTTTAAGTTTATTTTATTGCACAATTGCACAATTCTAGCAGTGTTATAATTAACCAATCAACAAAACATTATATACCTTGGATTATTGCATTTAATGAAGGCTGCGAGAGTCAAATAACGACAGCAAAAAATAATACATTTTGTCTTAGTGTTCAACGAGTGGAGTTCATGAATCACATGAATCCCTTGTATGTTCTAATGGCAGAAATATTTTAAAATAGCCAAAGAAAACATAAACTGTCAGAAAGCAAATGCCGACAAAAAAATCATTTTGTGGCTTTCGTCGTCCCTCCTTGTGTTGTGCATTCCTCCCAATCCGGCCAGTAATTCGCTTTCATTCGATCGCAATATTTATCTAAATTCGAACATTCATCTGTAAAAAGATCAAGAAATCAACTATCAAGCATATTTCAATAATAATTAAACAAAATGGCATATACGATATTGATTCACAATGTTAGTAATGTTGGTCAAGACTCCGGGCCATGATAAGCACGTTATGTTGGTAGATCTGATTTCGCCTGACAATCATGGAAGCTGTTTGATCATCACACACTCGATTCAAGACTGTAGCTAAAGTCTAGTTACATTCTGACTTTCATTACGTTAACAAAACAAGCTATATTTATATTTCTCGTCTGTATTTTATATTGGGAAGGCACTTTAACAGTACATGTGATGAAATAAAGCGAGAAACCTTTGCACCACAATATACGCTAGGCTAATTCTTCGTAAAGAAAGACGTCATAACGTTTGAAATCGTTTAGTTTGTTCGAATTAAAGAACACAGTACTTACTTCTCTCCAAACAGGATAATAATAAAAAACATTCAGGCTCAGATTGAACACGGATTAAATCAAGCATGTTGTATTGCATCCTTACATGTAACTTTTTATTTTCTTGACCAAGAGAACAAAACGGCAATATCGTCATGTCTTACACAAAATCGTATAATATATTCTGAAAATCTCCGTTAATTCCATAATCATGAATTTATGTTTGATCTAGAATTGTTAACCAATTTGTTAACCACCTATAAATTTAATTTTAAAATAATTATGACATCAACTCAGTCCGAGTTCACTATGGGATGGATGGGATGGCTTGATATGGCCTACTGCTGTTTTTTACCATTAATACCTCATACCGAATGTAACGATCTCTAAGAAAGACACACTGCTTATAAAAACGATCGTCTGCTATTAACTCTACTTTCAAATAACTACAAATAGTCTAAATGAAAGTTAATGAGTTAATGATAGCATCAATATGAGATATTCATGTTCTTGTGTTTACCTGTTTTTCCCCGATGGATTCGTTTGTGACTTTTCTCATTACATGTCAACGAACACTTAAAAAGCAGCTAAATGCGAGACTGACACCAAGAACAAATCTCTCTCTCTCTCTCTCTCTCTCTCTCTCTCTCTCTCTCTCTCTCTCTCTCTCTCTCTCTCTCTCTCACAGAGGACCTTATGTTTTGGAAAATATCTCTTAGCGCTTCTGACAAATGATATAATACTGAAGCCAGTTGATTGGTATTGAACTCTCATTATCGTTACCTCACTATGGGGTAGGTAAATCAAAGAAATTGAAATTGTATTTGTTCACAGCTAACACGTTTGGTGTGTGTGTGTGTGTGTGTGTGTGCTTACACCTAGGCGTATAGACTTATCGTACGTAATTAATGTTGTGTGCATTGTAAATCTGAGAGAGATCATATTTAACTAATATGGCCATGCACCAAAATATTTTTTGGATTTATTCAGAAATGAAAGCTAAAATCCAACTTACCAAAGAAAAATCTCTTTGCTTCACAATCTGGTGTCTGCCATTTGATCTGAGATAACTGTCCAAATATAGCACAATCTACCTCTGTTACATCATCCCCAAAAAAGAAATTCTTAGAGCCTGCGAAGAAACAATGGTGTGCTTTGTAACAGGACATCCACATATATGAAGAAAAATATGTTTATCATACATTTCATATCATCATATAGCTTAACAAATTAGTAACCTGATTAATTAAATTAATTAACTATTTATATGTGTCCGTTTATTAAATAGAATATTTTGTCATCAGGGTAGATACCTTTTAGACAGCAAATACAGATACAAATAAGTACATACGACATTATTTAGTAAGCAACAAATTAACAGAACTTAATGAACAAATACATCACATAACTTCGCAAACAAACGAATTAAATTGTCTGTAGTGTTCTTACATGATATAAATATTTATATTTGAACATGGGACCGGCATTGGGCCAATATGAGACAGACAAAACGAATTCACTTAAAGAGTTGACCAGTGTAAGTCATAGACCAAATAACACAATTGTTCGTTTACAAAATTGGCCGATGTACAAAACAGAGCACACGTATCCAATGATCCATGAAACGCACAATGATATGTAATTATACATCTTTGCTAAGGTAAATAGGATGTTGTATAACAAATAAGACTCATATTTAAGTAAACGAAAGGGAATGCACCATGATATTGCTATTGATTGACGAAACTTAACGTTCATAGAAATGTAAAGACCATGTCTTTAATTCTTTTATAACATGCTTAAGACAAAAAAACAATTTGATTGGCCCTATAAGTGAAGCAATAACGTGACACACGAATGAGATTCGAAACTTTTTGTGGCGTCAAGTTTAGATCAATGCAACACGAACACAAACGAATTAACAACTGACATTAATATATATATATATATATATATATATATATATATATATATATATGGCGTCTAATGATCTCCATTTATTATGAAACTTGCAAATATATAAGAAAAACTAAATTATATAACAGTCAAAACTTAAGAACCTCTTTGTTAAACATTAGCAGTTAGCAATGATATATAAGGCTGGATGATGGGCAAGGGCGTAGATAAAATAATAGTATGAAGAAACAAGTAAAATGTTAAATATGTCAATTGACATGTGTGGAACATTGTGTAGAATGTCGAGAAGAGAAGCAAGACGAAGAGAAAAAATAAATAGAGAAAATGGACGAAGAAAACGAGATTAAAAGTGAGGAGAGCTTCGTTCTAGATCGATCCGTTACAGAAGCGATGTCTAACGATTTGGAAACAAATGGGGGAATTTGCAGTTTGCAGATGTTCCTTACCAGTAAAAGAGCGTACGTGATAGTAGCATGTGCACCTAAGTAAATCTTAGTAGATCTTATTAGAACATCATATTTTAAAATAAACCAAAAAATAAAATTTCGATGATCAAGAGACACAATCCTGAACTAACCCTAAAATCCTACCTAAGAAGTCGGATAGAGCTTTCAGGTCGCTCTTGGCAATGTGGGTGATTTCTTCATACGTGTGTCGCCCAATGCCCTGCACATATCCTTTATTCATCATCCTTCTGCTGTACCGCCATAACGTGAAGCGGTTGACGAACAAACTGGGTACACCCAGATAAGATCTCAACATCTCCTCCAAATGAAAAGCCCATCTAAGCAGAATATGGCACCTGAAGTGTAAGACTTAAAATAGCAAATATGACACCTAAGTACAAACTTTTAGACAGCACAATACAACACCTGAAAGGTAAGACTTTTAATAGCAAATTTGACACCTGAAAGGTAGACTTTTAATAGCAAATATGACACCTAAGTACAAAAGTTTAGTCAGCAGAATATAGATTCTGAAGTGTAAGACTTTTAATAGCAAATGTGACACCTAAGAACAAAATTTTAGACAGCAGAATATGGATTCTGAAGTGTAAGACTCTTAATAGCAAATATGACACCTAAGTACAAAAGTTTAGACAGCAGAATATAGATTCTGAAGTGTAAGACTTTTAATAGCAAATGTGACACCTAAAAATAAAATTTTAGGCAGCAGAATATGGATTCTGAAGTGTAAGACTTTTAATAGCAAATGTGACACCTAAGTACAAAATTTTAGACAGCAGAATATGGCACAAGAAATGCAAGATTTTAGAAAATAGAATATAGTACAAGAAATCAACGATTTTAGAAACCAGAATATGACAAAAGAAATAAACGATTTTATAAAGCAGAATGTGACACAAGACATATAAGATTTTAGACAGCAGAATATAACACAAGACAGACAAGATTTTAGACAGCAGAATATGACAAGAAATAAACGATTTTAGACAGCAGAATATGACATCTAAAGTATAAGATTCTGGACAGTGAATATGATCAATGCAGTACTAGATTGCAGACAGAAGAATATGAACCCTGAGGTATAAGATTTTGTATAGCAAATATGACAGCTGAAGTATACGTTTTATAGAGCATATACGACACAGGAAGTATAAGATTTTATATAGCAAATACGATACCTGAAGTATTAGCTTTTATAGAGAAAATATGACACCTGAACTATAAGATTTTATGGAGCTTTAAAAGAGCGAATACGACCTTTGAGGTATAAGCTTACATAGAGCTTTTAGAGAGCCAATTCGACACCTGAGGTATAACCTTTTATATAGCAAATACGACACCTGAAGGATAAGCGATTTTAGAGCAAATACGACACCTGAACTATAAGATTTTATAGATCTTTTATAGAGCGAATACGACACCTGAACTACAAGCGTTTGTATAGCAAATACAACACATGAAACATAAGAGTTTAGATAGCAGAACACGACGCCTAAACTATACAATTCTTGACAGCAGATATAAAGTAAACGATATAGATTGCATACAGTGAAACCTAAACTATACAATTCTTGACAGCAAATATAAAGTAAACGATATAGATTGCATACAGTGAAACCTAAACTATACATTTCTTGACAGCAGATATAAAGTAAACGATATAGATTGCATACAATGAAACCTAAACTATACAATTCTTGACAGCAGATATAAAGTAAAAGATATAGATTGCATACAGTGAAACCTAAATTATACAATTCTTGACAGCAAATATAAAGTAAACGATTTAGATTGCATACAGAAAAACCTAAACTATACAATTCTTGACAGCAGATATAAAGTAAACGATATAGATTGCATACAGTGAAACCTAAACTATACAATTCTTGACAGCAAATATAAAGTAAACGGTTTACAGTGCATATAGTGAAAACTGAATTATAAGATTTATAACAAATACGACACTTGGAATAATTGGATCTTAGTAATGAAATATGAGACTGACGTTTATGATTTTAGATAGCAAAATATGTCAACTGAAGAAAAATATTTTAATTAGCATAATATTTTACGCTTTTTTTTTGCTTGTTATTCAATTAAAATTTTCCAGCAAAATACCAAGTTTGGAGGTCATTGTAGAGCATACTCCATTTCAAAAATAAATATTTAGCACATGCGATACTCTCTTAATACTAAGTAAGTAGTTCATTCGCCAGTTTAAACACATGCAAAGTTTTGTGCCGATCATTATCATTTAGTTCTTTCTCTACATTTCGTCACCTGATAAGACTTTTTCAGGGTAGCATCTCAGATGTTGAAACTACAAAACTTGAGTTGCCAATACATTAATGAGTAATTAGTTAATTGGTTAACTTTTGTATAACATTGGGTAAATAATTGACACACATATTGTAGAAGATATTTTATTAGTGATTCAACTTCATTAACGTATCCCAGCTCAGTGATAATGCTAACTAACTCTCCAACACTAACAAATTTGTTTTGAGGGTGAAACATGGAAAATAAATCCATCTGAAAGACTGAAAATAAATCCAGATATACATTGTGCTGACAAGAGGAGCATCACGTAGAAACAAAAATAAAATGAAGTGCAATCAATATCAGCGTTCGGATCACTTCTGGGTTTTGGTTTGTCACCTGTGTTTCAGTTTTTGTTCTTTTATTATGCTCTCTTGCATTAAAATAGAAGAAAAAACAATTCAGAGAGTTTTAATAAGTACCTAATGTTATGCCCTGTAGAGCATCAGAAACTGGAACCAGGCGCATAAGTCGAATCAACGCATTTATATATAAAATGTATCGATTGGCAAACACATTATATTCAACCGCGCGTAGCGGGGGATGAAAGCACCCAATAGGACCTTTGAATAAATTTGTTAATCGTCCTTTTACATGAACCAACGAACAACATGCATTATCTAGTGATTACCGACTAAAAGCAAAGTGCCTTACCAGTAAGTGTTTTCCTCCACCATCTTCTGCAGTGCTCTGGATGTAGCTCTCTGTTCTGCAGTCAAATCTTTGTTGAGGTCGATACTAAACTTATGATTCAAAAACTCGATGATAAAAGAAGAGTCGGGAATTGCATCTTCATTGTACTCTATCCAAGGTACTTTCCCTTTCGGTGCCCCATTTAATCCGCCAAAACTGTTCTGATAATATAAAGTGTCCAATTATAATGTGTGTGTGTGTGTCAATGAGCTTGCGTATGTCGCCTAAATTTAACAAGTGAACTGACGCTACCGTTAATGTCATCACTTTGTGTTACGGCTACGAAAAACAGTTATCCTTAGCTATTGTTACTAACTCATTACCTCTTTGACTTTACTTTATCCAGGATTTTGTTGTATTTTTATATTGATGACACTGTACTGTATATAGTTCTCAAAATCTATTATAAAATACTCCTTAAAAGCAAAATATTTTAATTATGCGTGAAATCTTCATTCGACCATTTTTCTGCATGTGCATGTATATGTAATTTATATCCGTATTTTTGTGTGTGGGTGTTTACATGTTTGTGTTTATGGGTTTGAACCGTACCAGTGGCCTAGTGTTTAGAGCGTCTAGCACTGGGGCATCATGCCGCTGACATGTAGCATCATGTCCCACCCAGTCACATTATCCTGACACCAGGAAGACCAGTCTTTACGCTAACCTCGTAAAGCTGAGCGCCAAGCGAGACAGCTGTTAGTATCATTTTTGAAAATCTTTGGCATGACTCGACCGGGGATCAAACCCACGGCCTCTCACTCTCGCGGCGGACGCTCTAACCACGTGGCCAGCGAAGTTGTTATCAAAGACTTTTAAAAGTGGTACTAAAGGCTTTCTCGCTTGGCGCTCAACATAGAGACTGGTGTGAGGATAATGTGACTGAGTGGGACATCATGTTACATGTCTGCGGCATGATACCCAGGTAATAGACATCACTATAAACTGGCACAATACAGACATTGTAGTGATATTACTGGAAAATTAGTAAACCTACTTTAAAATTAAAATTTGCACATACACGCGTTTGAAGGCGTTTGTGTTTGTGTGTGTGTGTGTCAGAACTGACAGATATTCAGACCTACCACATAAGGTATTTTCGTTATACGCAGGTAGGTTTCCACCTTTACAGCAAAGTGAGACAAGTTTGGAGCGTAATGGGCCCGATCAAACTGATGTAGGACCACTATGTCTTTCGGAGGGATGCCTCTGCAGAAAAGGTATCAATTTAGTACAGAAAACAAAGATAATCATTAAAAGCCATCATTCATGCGTCTTCAAATGCAAATAACTGTAAAAAAAAATATATATATAGCTGTAATAATTGTTGATATCAAGAGCTCACGTAGTTATCATTTATGATTCAAAGAATGATATTTTGTGTGTCCTGCTGCTTTTTTGTATTTCACCAAGGTTGAATCATGACCGGACGGTACCATCAGTGCAGTCAGCAGTTAATACTTCTTAAGATTTTCTGCTATCAGTTTCCGACAAGATACTTACATCTTTGCTCACACTGCGTACATATTTGCTTGTTAAGGCAGCATATACAGCTGCTTGTAGTTCCAGAAACCGTTCAATCATGCCAGCTGCTGTGTTTCATTGGGTACGAACATTTTGTATTACTTTGTGTTTTGGTAAGTTATGGCGCTCAGTTTTGACTCTGAGTATTCTTGCAGCAAACGCACTGCGGTGACAAAAGCTTACAATCCTTCTGATCCTGCCAAGAAGTCTGCTAACATAATTGCTTTTTCAGGCCTTTATGGCAGCTAAATTTGAATAGCGTACATAGCAAACAACATGTCGGTTACATCCTGCTTCTGATGCAGCGACAGTCATGTTGGAAGCATTGTCAATTACCACGGAATGATTGGATGGAATTCCTTATTCATTAAGTGCTGAGAACAGAACTGCAGCACTATCTGTCCCTGTGTGACTCATAGGTAGAGCCCGTGTTTGTAGCATATAAGTATAAAGTTCCCAGCAATACAAATAAAACATGCAGTTACTGTAACATCATTCCATTGTATTTGAAGTCAAACTGGCAGTTGTTAATACAACTTTAGATGCTAAGTCAGTGCAAACAGGCTTTTACGTCCTCTTCGTCTTGTAAAGACATATCTGGGATGCTTTTCTCAGAGAAGACCTGACTAGATGCCACGACATGTCGTGGACCTTACTGATGAAGCTTTGTATTTAGTCAGTGCACCTAACATATTCCAAATCTTTGGTTGCCAATCTGAAACAATACGTACTTTGATGGAACCTTCGGCTGTTGCGTTTGAGGCTGTGTCACTCTGTTGCACAGTATGTATTTAAAGTACTGATGGATGGTGACGTCATTAATGAGTCGAGAGGTTTGTCTTACGCCTTGCGTGCTTGATTTCAAGTTTGCACATAGCACACACAGCAACAGTTGTGTCAATTGTTTTAGTGCTAACCTCTCTTTTTAGTGAAAAATTAATCCAAAGAGAACTCTTCGCTCTTGGGTCCTTCACTAGCTCATACACAGCACCCGCCATTTTGATAAATATGTTAAGCCTAATAAAATACGTTGGTGTGCTCAAAGCTAGTTCCAGACGGGTAAATGTTGGATGAAAAAGAGTAAGACCGGTATACCTGTACTAATAAAACGTTTCGGGGATTTTGTATCGCAATTTACCGGTAGGTCGGTATATCGGTACACTCTCAATACATACATACATACATACATACATACATACATACATACATACATACATACATACATATATATATATATATATATATATATATATATATATATATATATATATATATATATATATATATATATATATATATATATATATATATATCATTGATTTGAAGAATTGGTAAAAGGCTATCGGATATATCATTAACGTATATATAATTTGTATCTGCACATAGTGAATTAATATGCAAATATAAACATTGTTTCATGAGTAAGTTTAATAATACACTTCTACACTCTGTATCAGAGATGATTTTTTTCCAATTATTAATGACATGACAGTAACTAGAAATATAGTAATATTCTCCACTTTCTACGTGAATAAAACATATTACACAACTGCACTGAAAATCGCTCTCTCTCTCTCTCTCTCTCTCTCTCTATTTCTCTCTCTCTCTCTCTCTCTCTCTCTCTCTCTCTCTCTCTCTCTCTCTCTCTCTCTCTCTCTCATGTAGTTGTATGGTTTAACGCTATTTGTAAGCACAAGATAGGCTATACATGGCAGCCAGTATTAATAGTGGAGTCCGAACCCAGGAAAACCCCGAAAAGAACCACCGACCCACGAGAAGCTACCGGTAAGCTTTCACACGTACCCACATTAGCCTAGCCTGAGACTCGATCCCATGCATACAGAGGTGTGATGGCAGTGATCCGTAACGGCGAGCACTTTAGACCCCTCGGCCACTCAGAGCCTCTCTTTCTCTCTCTCTCTCTCTCTCTCTCTCTCTCTCTCTCTCTCTCTCTCTCTCTCTCTCTCTCTCTCTCTCTCTCTCTCTCATGCGCAAGGGATAAAATACCTGCAGAATATGTGGAGTAAGAGAGAAAACGAATTTGGAGTGCAAGAAATTTTTGAAACAGAACTAACACCAAGTAACCTAAAACAACAATGGTCGTCGTAACGATATGTGTACACTTTCCATGGGATTCATCTACAGTGTTCACAATATCAATGACACAAAGTTACAAGAGACTGTCGACACTGAATTTACACATAATGTATAAACCTATAATAAGGTTCAGAAAGCATATTATATTAATATTAATGTATCACGTCATAGATACAACATAAAACAACCAATGTAGGTTATATATGATACAATGAACAAAGTATCCGTTCCAATTTTTCACGAATCTCGAATAATCCGTTGTAACCTCTAGGTCTGGTTGTAGATAGTAGGAAACATAGTTCATTTTCTTCTCTTAAATATTCAATAGCTGTAAATTTATATTTTGAAGTTTTTTAGGAACAGTTATGTTTATGTTTAGAAGCTTTCTTAAAACGAGATAGTCTACTCTTGTTTGATGTGTATCTAGTATTAGCATTCTCCTTCCTAATTACTGTATCGTCCAGTCAATAAAACGACATTATATTTACTCATATAAATACGTTAATTCCACTCTTTGAATTGCAGTCTATGTTCTGCTTAACTTTAAATATCTTATGAATGTTTACATTTAGTCAATTTTCATGGTATAGTTCTGCATCTGCATCTCCCATTCAATGAAGTTAGATTTCGACTTACTACGGATTTGTTTTACATTCATGCGTTGGGTCTTACTATTTATTATTTTTAAATCATTCCTAATTGTATCACTACTTAGAAGTAAGTTTTCACATGTTCGCACAATTTGGAAGATATTAGAGTTCTGTGGGTTACAAGCTGCAATTAAAGAAAACTCAATTTGATCATGAGTTAATCTTAGCACGTTTATCGCCCTTGAACAGTCAACTTTTTTTTTTTTTCTTCTACCCAACTGAGTATTTCTTTTGATTGATAATTTCATCTGGATAGTGTTGCATGCAAATAGATTGCTGTAATTTTACGATTGCCTGCTTTTGCGTGTTTTTGGTCTACTGCACTTATTGTTACTCTTCATGTATGACTAAAATGAAATAATCATTTGTGCGCTGTGCATGACAAACAGTACCGCGGACTGGGTAGGAAATCTAAGAACATTCCGCGTACCCACAACAGTCTGAGAACTCACTACCGAAGAGAAGAATTTTTATTAGTTCATAGGTCCCTAACCAAGTTGTTCCTATCGTCCAGAAATCCTTTCTGCGGCCATGATGGCAACATCTTGACTTTGACATGGTTATGTGTATGTGTATGTGTATGTTTATATATATATATATATATATATATATATATATATATATATATATATATATATATATATATATATATATATATATATATATATAAAGTACTAGGGACTTAATTATCAATTCAAGATCAAAGTGTGAATATATGTATTGACTTTTCGTATATAAAACCATACTTTCACTCTATTTCATTGTAATGGACATTTGTGTTTTGTGTTGATGTATCAATGGCAGAGTGTTGATTCTTCGACAACAGCGTCTGATAACTGGTTGAGAAAATCTGTGTAATCAAGTAGGAAACTAGAAACTTCAATGCAAAGTTATTTTCTTATAATGCCAAGCAATATATTTGAATTTTATCTGAATCTTTTGGGTCATCATGCAATACCTAAAGAAATTAAATCTTCAGTCGTGTGGATTTCTATATATTCCGAATGTTGATACCCATTTTCTTTCTAAGTTTCGGGCGGCGGTAAAAGACAACCTGTAAAATACTCAGAATTCCTTGTATATTTCCGGTCATATTTTTACAAGTCAATTCCATATTTTTCAGTTATTTGGTTTCTAAGTCTTTGCGCGTTTATATCGTCTTGTGGACTTTTTCCTTGACAGAAGTGCGTATCAGTTAACATGTTGTACATCATCGTCTCTGCAAAAATCGCAATCGATAAATATAATACCTCCGCCTTTGTCAATGTCTTGGATAATATCTGAATTGTTGTCTAACATATATTTAAAAGACTGAAATGCAATTTCCTTTATTGCATTCATTGTTGTGTTTTGTGTTTTGTGACAACCTGTTAGTGCTTTGTGATTTGATATTTTGATTTTTTATCGTAGCTTTAACAAGGTTTAGTTATATCGCTACGATGTCTGCAATGTAACAGTTTATAGTGGTGTCGAGTGCTGAGGCTTTCGTAACACGCAAACATGTAGGTTGACGTCCCACCCAGTCACATTATCTGAGATCAGGCCGACCAGTCCTAACACTAACCTCTTAATGTTGAGCGCATTCCGAGGCAGCTTTCAGTACCATTTTTATAAATATTTGGAATGACTCGGCCGGGGTAAAAACTCGCGACCTCCCGCTTCCGAGGCGGACGTTCTAATCACTAGGCCACCGAAATGGTCTTAATGTTTCATTGGGTATTGCTTCAAGGATTGAATAACATGCAATAAGCTTCTATCTATACTTTTATTCAAACTAGAGACCCATTTGGTGCTTTAAAAATTAAAATAATCGTTCCTGTGGCCACATGGTTGGAGAGTTCGCCTAGGATAAGGAAGTTTGCAGGTTCGAATCCTGCTAGAGTCATAACAAAGACTTATAATAATAAGTAACGGGCTGCAAAGCCGTACACTCAGCATTAAGAAGTTAGTGCTAGGACTGGTCGGACTTGTGTCAGGATAATGTGACTGGGTGGGGCATGATGCTACATGTCTTCGTCATGATACTACAGTGCTGTGGACTGCCAGACTGCAGACATCGTAGCGATATGACTTAAACAGTGTTAAAGCTACGTTTAAATCTAAATCGCACACACACACACACACACACACACACACACTTTCTTCAGTACATGTGGCTCGTTAACACACACCTCTCTGCGAGTGAGCTTTATTACTTAAGGATGTTTGTTTGTTTGTTTTTATGGTTTACCGCCATCTTTAAGCACAATATAGGCTATACATGGCGGCCAGTATTAATGGTGGAGGAAGAACCCGGAAAACCCCCGGAAAGAACCACCGACCCACGAGAAGCTACTGGCAAGCTTTCTCACATAACTACATTAGCCGAATCTTAGACTCGAACCCACGCAGGTGAGATGGCAGTGATCCGTAACGGACAGCGCTTTAGACCACTCGGCCACTCGGGGCCCCTACTTAAGGATTAATTTCAAACTTAATCGTCCTAGCAATGCCATGATGAATAAAAACAAAAAGCCTCAAATTTACATGAACATTATTTTTCTGTGCCGTATATTAATGTAAAATATATGTAAATCAAAACAAAAATATTAAACTAATTAAATATATATATATATAAGATACATTTTTTTTAAATCTTAAAATAACTGAAGCGTACGATTTCAACAACAGCAACAACAGCCAAGAGAAATCACGTACTGGACCATTCAATAAGGCACTGCTTCTCGTGGTCTTCAAGTTCCAAAGGGCATCATGTAATTCAAGCTCTCGATCGGGTTTAAGCAGTGAATATAGATCTATCTATTATGAAATATATTTTATGGGGAAAACAGAATTACGTGTTGCAGATAGAAAATTAAATCTGCATTCTTAGCATGGGAAATATAGCAAGACAATAGACACACACACACACACACACACACACACACATATGGACAAGGACAGTAATTTGCCCCACCCCCACCCCCACCCTCCAATCAAATTAGAGATCTCTTTCGCAGTGTAGTCCCGCGTCATTGCTTTTTATTTTGTCCTACTTCACTAGACGTCTTTGATTATGACCTCTTCCTGCATGTACGTATCATGACGCATGCCTCAAACCACATGTCTGACCTTCAAACATAATGAAGTATGGATTTGATTACGCGAGTGTGTGTTTAGGTGTTTGCGTGCAAGCGTGCGTGCGCCGTTTGTTCGATTCGCACATTTTTAAGTAAGACATAAGGGAAAAGAGGTTTTATCCGCAAAACTTAATCGTTTATCGTTTCCTACCTTTCTCAACGGACAGTGTTCTTGTGACACATGTACCCCACCCACTCAGGCTGCATCTAACGACATACGTACGACATGTGCTTTTATATACATGCTCTGTTGTGACCTTTGATACATTACTTACCGCTTACTGGCTAGTTTTTTTCGCATCCGTCTGATAACGAGCACCCCGACCCCTAGCACTACCGCTCCCCCGATGTAAGGAGCATAATCGGTTAGTCTATCAACCACAGCAGTCGCCATATTGTATAACAATGAAATATTCGATCGATTCAAAAGTGTACGATACACAATCCCCACATCGAGCCCTGATGGTATCGTCTAGCCTTATCACGATAGCGCTATGATAGCACTATGTCCACTTATGTATATTGTCTGACCTTTATCAGGAAATTACAATGACGACTTGTGCATTGCATCAGGACTTAAGTGTCATAGTGACATAAACTTGCAGTGTTTACGGAATAGACAACATTAGGTGAGCAAGGGGCTTAATTAGACATATGTGAGTCCCCAGTTACATTGCATAGTTGTCGCATCACGAACAGTCTAACCTTGAACCAAGGGAGCGAACCATGCTTCAGAGAGGTTCAATACGGGAAAGAAGAGAAGAATTGTTTTTTTTTATGGTTTAACGCCATTTTTCAGCACAATATAGGCTATACATGGCGGCCAGTATTAATGGTGGAGGAAGAAACCGGACAAACCCCGGAAAGAACCACCGACCCACGAGAAGCTACTGGCAAGCTTTCTCACATAACTACATTTGCCGAATCTTAGACTCGAACAAAAGAAGAGAAGAAAAGGTTTTAATAAAGGCATATATTTTGTATTGCCGACCATTTTATATATTAAATAAATATGTTTCCTTGTAAGATCGATATGTCAGTCTTATATAATCTGATAAATAGAGTGGCAAGGAATGATGAGAAAACTGTCACTATAAAAATGAGGTCATTCAATTGCGATTGTTAATGGGCGTAGGAAATTTACAATAATTATTTACTTAAGCATTCATGTTATGTATTGATCCATGCCACAAGCATAAGTGTCAGTGGTTCCATTGTTAAAATAATTTGTATCAATTACTAAGAACTTTTGTTAGTTTGTCATGACTTTTATAAATTTGTAATAATGTTGATAACGTTTTCCAGTGCACTCAAGAATGCTGCAAATATACCGTACATATTATTTCATTTACAGGTGTCATATACAATCCGTAACATGTGTCTTGTAATTTTGTTACGAAGTATAATTATGTTAATGTTTTTTTTTTGGGATACGGCATAAAAAAATAAAACAAAATGGTAGCAACAGAGAACGAAAGGAATAATGAGAGAAAAAATACCAAACGTATTTTTACAGTCAAAACTTGCATGAATGAGAAATGCATGTGTAAAACAGCTCTACGCCCTTTGGTAATTTACAGCAAAGATTATATATATAATTTATGATCACCCCACCCCTTACAGTTTTGGCGATTGTTAAATAGATGATCCACTAAGATGTTTTTATCTGAATCGAGTAAACAATAAGGAAAATTTTACATTTATGGATGGAACAACAGAGATCTGAGCAGAGATAGAGAACAGAATAGCACGAGTTTCGTATGTAAAATATAACAATTTAATCAACTACATAAATTGTACAATTATGTTTGCATGATTTACTTTCTGTTAGAACTGAGAATTATAGTTACAATATATATAAATGAATTTCAATTAAGAGTTCTGTTATTATGATAGAAGAAAATGCGTCATGTGATTGAATGACAGACAGAGATCAAATTGCCGGAATCTCGGCATCACCTGCTGCTTCTGGTCCATCAAAAAATCACCGCTGTTAATAGGCTTGCGTTTCCATATCTCTCTCTCTCTCTCTCTCTCTCTCTCTCTCTCTCTCTCTCTCTCTCTCTCTCTCTCTTTATTTATTTAGCTACTTCGGGTCATCAACCTCTTGGTTTCGCACGGCGATCTATTTTTTTTTTCTACTTTGCGATTCGGGCATGAAGCAGTTTCCTTTAAATACAAAAGATAATACCCAACCAAAATATTTGGGGGTGAGGGTGAGGGTATTCTGGGATCAGCCAATATTCCCGCTATTCTGCGTCCGATTTCGTCTCTCGAAATTCAATAGAATTTGATGGGGGGGGGGTATATGTGATTTTATCTCCCGTATGTGTGTATTTGGTGTTTTGTATGAAGACTTTTTCACAAAAATATATTTTTAAAATTGTGTGGGGTATTTATGCCTAAATCTTATCTAAAGGTGGTTTTCTCTACTAGGTTTTATTTCTAGCCATATATACTTCCCTTTATAAATTAAAGTAATTAATCACTCCCTCATTGTTTTATTCCTTAATAAAATATTATGTATAACCGTTCACGAATGGGCCATATTTCACCTTGGAATATTTGATAGAATACCACGGCGAACCCATCTCCGCCTGGGCATTTTCTTTTTGCCATTTGGTTTAAAGTTGTCTTACTGTATCCATGGAGATGACACCCTAACATGGGGTTTTATGTTCTGATGATATCATCTCACGTTTTCTTTCATCCAAATAGCTATATAAGGTTCCAGATTCAATTTGTTGTGATTAATGCAAGTCACTACAAAAATCTTTAATATATCCTAATATTTCAATTACTTTGATCTGTCTTTTAATATTTTTTGTTTTTCTCTAACTACCTTAATACTTTTCCATTTTATGTTGTCTTTCTTCTACTAGAAAAACGTCTCCGGTGGCTTAGTCGTTAGAGCGTCTGACGTGGGAGCGGGAGGGTGTGGGTTCGATTTCCGGCCGAGTCATACAACTAACAGCTGGGGACGCCGAGTGGCCGAGTGGTCTAAAGCGCTGTCCGTTACGGACCACTGCCATCTCACCTCTGTCTGCGTGTGTTCGAGTCTAAGATTCGGCAAATGTAGTTATGTGAGAAAGCTTGCCAGTAGCTTCTCGTGGGTCGGTGGTTCTTTCCGGGGTTTGTCCGGTTTCTTCCTCCACCATTAATACTGGCCGCCATGTATAGCCTATATTGTGCTGAAAAATGGCGTTAAACAATAAAAAAAAACAAACAAAAAAAAAACAACTAACAGCTGCCTCGCTTGGCGCTCTGATTAAGAAGTTAGTCTTAGGACTGGTCAGCCTGGTGTCAGGATAATGTGACTGGGTGGGACATCGTGCTACTGCGGCATGATGCCCCAGTGCTAGACATCACTATAAACTGCCTCACTGCAGACATCGCATCGATATGACTCGAAAAATCGTTAAAGCTACGTTAAAGAATTTCTAATCAAACAAACAAATCTAGTATAAAAAACAGCTTTCCTTTTATGTGTCAATGTATCCGCTTCTTTTATTATATCTCTATTCCCTTTGTATGTTAATCTTTCCAATCACGATTTGAATTTCTTAATCTTCTAAAATGCTGTTATTACCTGTCCATTTTCCCTTACCCCAATTTTGTTTACTAATTATATTTATGTCTAGGTAAATTAATTTAGGATCATAAATTATGTTATGTGTGTTATGTAAAGTTTCAATTTACCAAAACCTTCTTCTCATTTCCTGCTATGAGAAGGAATTACTCATAGTTAAGGAATGTCAATGTCCATGGTCAGAGAGAGAGAGAGAGAGAGAGAGAGAGAGAGAGAGAGAGAGAGAGAGAGAGAGAAGAAATTATCCCTAGCTTTTATGAATTGACTTTTCCACCGTATTTATGGAAAATGTTTTTTTTTCCTCTTCATAATCTATTAGCAAATCTATTTTCCATGATTAGAGGGAAGGAGACGGAAAGAGAGAAGAGGAGCTCAGATTCCGCGTCACTCATAACGGTGTAGAAACGGCTACATCTTGGAGAATTTGGCAGTGCAGGAGGTCCAAGGATGCGGTAATGATACAAGTCTCCTTTGAGTTCCGACGAAACGGCTCTTTATTGAAATGCTCAATATATAACACTACATTCAAACATCAATCTACATAAACTTAACATACAGATATAAGACATACATATAAAACTACCATATTCCATCACTTACCAACATCATATATTTGTATGATTTCTGCCTTTTTGAATAAAATACAGGTAATTAAATATCGAATAAATTCACGATAGCTAAAAATCTAAAAATCAATATTTCAGACTAATACTGCAATTATTTAGTAGAAATATATTTTATGGAATTTAATCTAAAATCCCAATATATTAAACATCATATAAAGAATATTTTATTTTCGAAGTAACTATTTCTGAGTATGATGTTGGTAGAGAAAGTCGTGTTTTACTATAATCAAGAATATAAGTACGATTAAATATAAGTTCTACAACAACTCAACTTTCAAATACATTATTTTAAATCATAGCAAAGAAATATTAAAATTATCTAATGTTAGATTAACATCTTAAGACTAAAAATTCATATAGTGTATAGTGTATAGAGTAAATTCATATATTGTACGTAGACAGTATCTTACCTGTAATGATACAAGTCTCCCTTGAGTTCCGACAAAACAGTTGGTTCATTATAACAGCACTGCTCTTATATAGGTCCAGTTCCTTTGTTTCGTCAGAATTTCAAATTAATAATAATAATAATAATTATGATATTATAGCGCCTTGTATAGCGCCTAATCTTGAGAAACTATCTACGCTTTACAACACCTATAATGATATGACAACACTACAGAAAGAAAACAAAAACAAATAACAACCACCACATCAAAACATGCTGAAAACATATAACATACGAAATATAAGGTCTCTACGTTTGTTCTTGCAGTCGAAACATGTGAGTGTTAAGAGCACTCTTAAAAGGAACCACTGTGTCAGTGTGTCTAATTTTAATGGGTATTTCGTTCCACATCGCCTGGCCCTGGTATGCGAAAGAACGTGATTCATATGACTTCGTTTTCATAGTGGGAAGAATGAGAATGAAAGTATACGTTTGTCAGAAGAGGAGCGTAAGTATCTTGCTGGTGTATACACATGGGTGAGGCCGGATAGGTATGTTGGACTGGAGTCTGTCAGTGAAACATAGCACAGAGAACAAATTTTGTGCTTGATTCTCTGTCGAATTGATAGCCAATGTAGGTTACAGAGCAGTGGTCAGGTGTGCTCTGTTTGAGGTACACTAAAGATGATCCGAGCAGCTGTGTTTGGAACTTATTGAAGTTTCTGGAGTAAATATTGTGACGAACCAGACAGAATTGAGTTACGGTAGTCCAGTCTTGAAAGTACTAATGCACACACAAGTGTTTTTGTGGTATCAAATGAAAGATATTTGCGAATGGAGCTGATGCGTCTCTGTTTAAGATATGCAGCCTTGCATATGTTCATGACATGTTGGTGCATTGTGAGAGTACTGTCTAAAGTAACGCCTAGATTTCGTACTGATTGTGTAAATTTAATGTTGGTGTTGCTAACATTTATTTTGTCTAAGGTAAAGGATGTGAATGAGAAAGTCGCTGTGTTGGGATCAGAATGACATCAGTTTTATCATCGTTTATCAGCTTGTTACATATCATCCATACTCCTTGGATGGTAGCATCAGCTTCAGTTGGGTGGCTGCACATATATTTGGATGTCATCGGTGTACAATTGGCGAGACACTGGTTGATGAGCTATGACACTTGAGAGCGGCTGAGTGTATAAAATGTACAAAACAGGTCCACCATCGGACCCCTGTGGAACACCACAACATAGCTCAACTGGGCTGGAATGTATTCCATTTGCAGATACAACGTATGTCCTGTTAACTAAGTAAGACTTGAATCACTGTAAAGTTATATTCTGAATGACACATACATGCTAGAGACGGTGAAGTAATATATCATGGTCTAGTGTGTCAAATGCTGTAGACAAATCAAGAAGGGTGAGGACTGTAATCTTTTCCACTATCCAAAGCAGAGAGAATGTCATTAAATACTGTCAGAAGAGTACTTTCAGTATTGTGGCAAGGGCGATATGCAGAATGTACATTGCTAAAAAGACTGTTGGAATTTAAATGAGATACAAGTTGGGTTGGAACAACGTTTTCTAAGATTTTATATATGAATAGGAGATAAGAAACTGGGCGGTAGTTCTTTAAATCGTTATGATCAAGTGTTGGTTTCTTCAGCGGAGGCTTTCCGATGGCGGTTTTAAAAAATGATGGGATTTCCCCCGATGAGAAAGAGAAATATTAATAACATCAGTTAGTGAAAGCAATATTGGGTCTAAGCACTCAAGCAGCAGTAATGTTGCAATTGGATCAAGTTCACAAGACTTTGGTGCACTTTTCATCACGATCGTCTACACTAAATCAAAAGAGACAGGTTCAAATACTCCTAATGGTTGTCGCTGAAATTCTGTATCATAACTGTATGGTGACGAGTCAACTGAAATTGTGTTGTCAATCGGATCTCTAATGATTTGTACTTTGACACATATGAACTTTGCAAAAAGGTCCGGAAGGTGGAGTGGAATGAAGGTAGTTGGAAGTGGTGTAGATTTGTTACTTGACATTAGTTTGCTAGTTATCTCGAAGAGCACATTGCAGATGGAAGTCTCCGTGATCTTAGTACAGGAGTGGGATTATTTTGCTAAATGGACTATGTTTGTCACGTTCTCCTTAGCGGCTTTATATGTTTGTTTATGAATAGCGGGTCTGGTCTAAAGCCAAAGCCTCTCTGCTTTTCGGCGATGTCTTTTAGCAGTGCAAAGCTGGTCCATAACACTGCTATACCCTGGAAAACGTATTGTTATTGATACTCTGCATTTGGGGGCTAGAGCATATTTTTCAAGCAATGAACGCAGGTAGTTATTGAGTTGTTCTGCTCTAGGATGTAAGTACGTTGTAAGGTTTTGTAGAATGTCACGCATTAATTTGTGTCTATTTATCATACGGAGGTGTTCCTAAAATATCAAATAAAGATGGACGGTTAGGGTTTGATACGTCGGGATGGCATATAATGCAGAGGTGATCTGATACATGTTCGTGGGATAGAAGGGTGGATTGCAGTATATTATCATCAGGTCCATGAAGAAACCAGTCTAAAATGTAACCATGTTAATGAGTGGGTTGGTTAACTGACTGTTTAAGATTGAAAACATGAATGGAATCTAGGATTTTTGACGTGCATTTCCAGGACAGTCAAAGTGAAAGCTGATATCTCCAAGAATACATAGGTTGCCACCTATCAAATTTCTATACATCAGAAGATTCGGAAACTACTCCAAAAAGAGAGATTCAGTCAGCTTGTATTTTCTACTAGGAGCAGGGCGGTAGAGACAGATAAAATGGACTGATCTTTGTTCCAGTGTGAGTGTTGTTTCGACTAGTTCAAACAATATCTGGCAGAAATTGAAGATTGAGACTTCATTGTATCCCTAAGCTAGAGATGGTGACTAAGTACTTATTAGTCAGTCAATTAGCTAAATCAGCCTTCTTAATTGATCACGAAGTATCTCTAATATTTATTTGTCTGTAAACTCTGGAAGATACAGAGTGTACTTTCACTCACCCTCAGATCCAAGATAATTCGTTTTGCTATTACTCCATTGTTTATCATTTCTACTTAGTGCTTAATTTATACTGCTGCTATCAACTATTTGAAACGGATAATCATTGTATGTACTGCTACTCTCTGGCTATATCTCAATTGATTATGTAGATAGCCAACACATGTAGTTACAAAATGTATTTTATACATACCAGTTTATTTTACCGAATCTCTTAAACAAACAAGAAAGTAGTCCCTATTCGATGATTTATTTAGAGTCACAACCCTGTTCTTGTAACACTAATTTTCTTAAACACCTAACTTGATAAAACACTTCGGTGCTAGAGAGTTTTGGTTTAGCTCATAAGGGTCTAATCTTTAACGGTATATAGTTGTACTACGCATAATTCAATGAAATCAATCTAAGTATAGTTTACTAGAAAACGAAACATTACGTTTTAATACAATTTAGAGAACATTTCAATATTCTGTCCTAATATGTGTATCCCTGCACTGTTATATATAAATTGTTGACATAGTTTGAGACGTAAAATCAATCTAGTCTACCTTTTAGATTGTTTGTATATTCATAGGTAAATTTCATTCTTAGTATCTGTAATTTTCCATATAAATCAATCGGTTTGTGTCAGTTAAACATGTTTTCTCTTTCCGATTTGAGTCCAAAATCATTTGCTGTTAGTTCTCCAACCCTGTCTATTCTATCTCCCACCCAGTTAAAATCACCCCTTAGAATTAGACTGTCAACTGAGATTTTCCCTAGATTTTTAAATAATGTTTTCTATAAAAGGCGGTTGTTGTATTTGTTTACAGGAAATTATATATTTATAAAATGTATGTTATCTAATTAGTATGTAACATTCTTAGTGAAAGAAATACTCTTTCATGAAACCGCCCCCAGTTAATTTCCTTTTTAGTTTTAAACAACGTAGCTATCCCCCACCCCCTTATCTTCTTTAAAAACGTTAAATAACACCATTGATTGTTTAATTACATAAAGCTATTAAGTCATTATTAAATATATTATGAGTTTCTTGTAAGAACATAATGTCGCAGTTTTGTTCGTTATTAGTTTGATTATTTTATCTCTGTTTATACCGTTTATAGTTACTATACGGATGTTCTTTCCTTCCATTTTTGTTTTTCCCCCACCTTGTTGTCTCATTCTGGTGTAAACACTTAAATAGGCAGTTTACTACATTATTTCCATAAGTTCCAAAACGTTTCATGACGTTATATTGAATTGGTTGGATCACTTGCCACCCCCACCAAACCCCACCACACCAGTATTTTTATTATTGGAGTTATCTGTTTTAATTTGTTTAAGGTTTTAAGTTTCATCAATTTCTTGTTCAGTATCTATATCGTCTTCTTCATTGCCACCGTCTGTTTCTAGTTTTATATCCATTTCCAAGTCGTCATTCATAGCACTGTCGTCCTTGTAATTCTTGTATTCGTCCTTCCCATTATCATTTCCCTTTTTCTTTTCTTAAAGCATTAGAGTGACATTTTTTCATGTACTGTTTCCGGCGAATCCATTTACACTTTGGTATTTTCACTTTCTTGTGAAGAGCTGGACACCGAATAAGATATACTTCTCTTCTCTAGTCTCAATTTTGGCACTGGAGTCGAAGTAGGAGATCCATCTCCTAGCGTCTCAACAGATTCATATTCGTTTTCCTCTTTGTCTTTTCCTTGGGAATTATCCTCATGCAATAGGGGGATTCGCTTTTCGTTGTATGGTGTTGGTTGTTTCCATATTTTATTCGGGCTGGGTTACCCCATTCTGGAAAATTTAGGCAACTTTCACCCTCCTGTATTGCAGTAGCATCGAGTTGGAGCATTTTTGTCTCTTATGTTTTTTTCTGTGGATACTTCTCCATCAGAAGAGACTTCATTGTCTTCAGAGACTTTATCTAGATCAGCTCCTTTCTACAGTATGTCTTGTGGGACATCCAGATTCTAAAGGATATTCGCCGCTTTGCTCGAATATGTAGGTGCCGCTGGGGAATTGATGCACTTTTTGGGCCCATGCCCAACCTGTATGCACTTTGGACATTATCTGTCCATTTTCCATTTCGCATCCCTTGTACAAAGTTGTAAGTAAAAAACCAATGACATAGAAAAAGTGGGTATGTTTGTTACCTCTTCTTTTGGTAATGTCATTACTCTGACACAAGGTTTACTATCCCTAAATCCACACCCAGTAGCCATTCCATTGGCCTTGACCTTTGATTTTAGTTCTGGATCAAGTTTATTTACTATTTCTCTATTATCAATTTCGAGAAGCAGGCCAGGAACAAAAACGTCCGTAATCTTAGCCTCTTCCCTTCTGATAATCGGTTCAGTTTTACTGAACTTTGTTTATAGGCTAATCGCCTCTATTGAAGTTGTTGTGATCATAATGGTGTCTATTGTTTAGGATATAGTATAAACCTATTTTTCCAGCATTTTGGAGTCCATCAATGGATTCGACTTGAAATCACCGGGTTTTAAAGTCATAAGGATCTCAGACTGCCATGAACAGTTGGAATTATCCACAAAATCGAGTGTCTTACATCCCGATGGGCGAAAGGCAAAGAGCATATGATACTCCCAAGTTCCATCTAATTCTGTGTGGAAATATATGTTACGTTTTGTTCCACACGCTTGATTTCGGCCTTGGACCACATTCATTATTTCCTGCTCCATTTATCAGGTTAGAGAAGCATTCACCACCTGTAGTAAAATGTAGGTCTCACACCACTAAATGAGAATAGCACAACAAAAAGTGAAAATTATAAATGAAATGCCGCTAAGGTACTACAACAGGCTGTGCAGATAACTTTTGACACCTTGCACGAATATAAACAGTGAACATTAATGAACCAAAAAACAAGGAATTGCAAAAAATGCGCAATTTGAAAAATGGAGAAAGCTTTGAAAAAAGAGAACAGTAACTAGAATTACCTTTAAAAGGTGTGTGTATGTATAATATTCAGCTCAACAAAGTTCAAGCTGTTAATCATCTCTGTTTTGTACCTGGCCTTGCCGATTATACGACAGGTTTTACATCAAGAAGGAGTATCAGAGTCGTTGTCAATTTGCACCTAATACACCCTCATAACCTTATTATCGTGAATGTATGTCCTGTCTTGCTGCAATCCTATTCTCACTGACCATGGCATAATTAGACGTCTTTATACAAACTCCGCTGTGACTATTAGTTACCAGCTGAGCAATGCCAACCGGAAAGCGTTCCTCGATACTCCTTTGAAGAGAAGTCACAACGTAATTGCACACGAATACATGGTCTTCGCACCTTATCATAATTACTTTCCATTGGTAAATGATACAGATTTCTAAGTTTGAATGCTGAACATGAACAAACATGAACATAACAAAATATAGTTAAAATAAACAGCATTTCATTGACTTTCTTCTCTTTTAAACATCGTCACACAGGATATCCTTAACGCAACACTCCCTTTAAGCACCCATTGCCTCTCCACATAAATTGTTTTCTTACAAATAGTTGTGTACGTAATATTCTTGATGGCCCATAATGACTTCACATGCACCAGATAGTTCAGGCTGAAGAGATGCCCGGATATGAGAGTGAATTCCTCCACGCTTTCTAACATGGAATACGACTTGGACCCCTCGAACGGTCAAAATTCTATGCATCATGATCGTGGTTGAGAACATGCGAAACGATCATCCGATTCGATGATATTTAATGTATACGATCAGATCGAAACAATTTTAAATGTTATACCAATTCAAAGAAAAATGACGTGAACACCAAACACTGAAGCAAATGTGTCAGGCGTCTTTAACTCGACCCAAATGAAAGTGATCTTCAAGGACCAAACACTTCACCCTTACTACCACTACATTTACGCTCACTACCACTGAGATATAAGCAGCAGTGACTACCAAAACATGCACAGTATCATAAGTACTTGATCGTTATAAGGTCTTAGGAACATTAAAAGTATCAGAGTCCGTCTATGAGGTCATGTATGTTGATCCATATTATCATACAGTCGAGATAAGGAAGGCATTTACGTTTTCTTTGGTATATTCCCTGTTATGAAGTGACAATAAAAAAATTGCACAACACATCAAAATGGTTCATTTCTTCTTTCACCCTGTTTATCCTCTTAAATTTCTTCACTGTAACGACGTCTTCATATCTTTCTCTGTTCTACGTTCCTTCTTTTGCCTTGACGTTGCATGCATTCCAGAGCCCAATGTTCTTTCTCCTGATAGATATAGTAAGTATCTTGCACTTTTATTGAAGAGGATAAGTAGTCAGTTGCCTTGGCATAAGTATACTTTCGAATGACGCTCCAGAAGGTTCTGACCAGAAGATTAAGCTGTACTGACTTTTCAATCTTGACTGTTTGATAACTGAACCATGGTAAGACACCAGTCCTATATAAATCAGGCAAGTACAATTTTGCAATCAAGATGAAAACAATCGCACCAGAACAGCGAGAAACGAGAAGGAGCTTAAAGGTAAGGTGGTGACATATCCTCATCAACAAATCCATACGAGCCACTTCTAAGACGACATAAACTGGCCTGATTCAACAATACCCTAAAATGACCATGTCCTGATCTAAGATTCAAATGTCGGTGGGACAAGTAGAGTTAATGGTTCCAAGAGGGTGTTTTGCAATGCCTTTGATTTGAATGCCTAAAATAATTGCAGTCAAGGAGATAGCCAAATGGTGTTTTCAACACTATTGCAATACCAAAATCAGTAATCACGCGATCTTCCCTCATTTTCTGACCCTCACTATTACCACCCGGACAATGCGTGTACCGAACAACAAGAAGACTTCTGCGCTTGGAACTACTCTTGTGCTTCTAACCCCCTTTATGGTCTGGAAGAAACGATAACATATAATCGTTCTGATGTAGATGTTTCCTCCGTTGTTCTAGGAAAATTTCGACAGTTGTTTCTGGACCATAAAAAGGTTGATCCTCTGGAGGAAGCCGCTACTTTTTCCAAAGCGTGCTACCACGTGAACCACAACAAATCCATGCCCGAGAACGCACTGTTCTTCATACGCTCTCAAACGGAGGAGGCGAAACAAAATTGGAAAATCTGTCGGTGGATGGCTAAGCTTTAAAAGGCCTCCTAATACGTCTACGAATTTCATACATGTTTATTTTACAGATGCCCTACCACTAATCTGCAACATAAACTGAAAATGTGATTCTCTAACTACAACAACGAAGAATTGTACGCAAACAACTTAGGAGACCTGCAATTAGCACAACAATGACCCACGAGAACAATCAAAGTTTAGAAACCATTATCAAGTCTTGACTCATTTTGGAGAGATTAAACGTGGTATACATGCAACCACTAGATACCACGCGCGCTCATATAGAGCAAGATATAATGTCACACTCTTGCTTAATTACATGGATGAATTTCAAAGAGAAAACATCAAATGCATGTATGTGTGTCCTTTGTAGCCATGGGTATGCAAATGCTATTTCCTATAGGACTCGGCCATATCCTGTAAGGGCGAGCTATCGGCGGTCACAAATATTACGGTTACAAATATAAAGATCGAGAGTGAGAAATGCTTAACATCTGCAAGGTCAAAGTAAAACCGATTGACGCTGAATTATCGAGAGAGTGGAGTGGTTAGATTTGACTTACTGAAAGAAGCTCTACAGTCTTGCGTAAACTACCTTGGAGCCACATAAACCTATACGGGTGTAAATCACGAAATCACCAGTCCTTCTTTGGAAAAAATCAAATTGTGTCCCTATCAAGTCTGCGATTTCATATCACAAAACTTAACTGTATGGACACAACGAGTTCCAGTTTAGGAAAGCAATGACAGCCGTGACAGACACTTAATAACCACCACAAACGCAGTGCTAGATATATGCGTCATTTCACATAGACACAAGCAAGGGACACCATTTTGGTGATAAACTCGAGTGCGTGTATTTTCCCATGCGACCACATTAATTGTATACCCTGCGTCATAATTCATGCAGCACAAAATGGGCGCTTCTCTCCTAGTACTCCCTTAAAATGGATGCTGTACCTGTATGTTATACTAACAAAAGCAATGACATTTATCACTGTGCACTTCGCCTCCTTACAACTAAACAAGATGCAACACGACCATCTACTGGTTTTCATAGTTGTATCTCCCTACAGGTCTCATCGAATGCATGTACAAACTGTACCAGACTGGATGACCACCAGATGGAAATGAGCCACTGAAATAGGAATACACGTTGCCTGTGTCTTTGCCTGGATACTGTTATTTTGAAAGTGCGTTCCAGACGTACAAAGGCAAATGGCCAAACATCGAAATGGACCTACATCCGAACAATTAACCCGAGCTGGACTTGTCCATTTGGGAGAAAGAAATAAAGTCAAGTGTTTACGTTCTGATGCGTCACTTCGGACTTGGAGCAGAAACATTAGACTTACATTGAACATTATCGAAGGTCTCCGGACTGTCACTTTCTTCCAAGAATTATAAGTGCCTAAATAGCATTTGATACTATGTTGTCTCAGAAACCTGTTTCGGTAGGAAACAAAATATGGACATTCCAAATTTACAAATTTACTCATCGGAGCTTAGTATTTAAGCCAAAGTTTAACAGTAATTTTCAAAGAATGCCAAGTGAACTGCCGTCAAAATATTTAGAATAAAGACTGGACCGATTTCGCAAGAAAACAAATTATATTTGTGACAGTAGATATTTTGTCTCAATGAATTCACATGAGAAAACGTAATGAAGTCAACAAAGGAAAGATATATATCTTGGACAAGGCCGTGATCTTCAAAGTTAATACCATTATAGATTTGACACTGCACGATTTCATTGACACCCCCTGATCGATAAAGACCATACATTTTCTCTATATCGATCACTCTAACTCTTCTACAAGGGTAAAGACGTTCAGAAGCTGTTTGACGTGGGTATTCTACGACCTCTCCTCAGAAGTGTTGCAACAGATTCCGTGAAAGGAAGTGAATGTCAGTATTCAGACCTTGGATATTGCTCTGTAACCATCTGGGAATGATACATCCGGGAATGATACATCACCTACACGAGCTCGGAAGTGTATATCAACAATGGTTTGTCAAGATGATCCAACGAAAAGTAATAAATCGGATATAGATGTTTAAAATATAATTGTGATATTTGCAGACTAGTATCTACATTCAGATCACGTCCCAGTTTCGTCAAACATTAAGTAAAATATATTCCGTTGCTTTTTGTTGGCCATTTATTCTTAACTAGACCTCGGTAACTCCGAGTTTGTCAAATATCATATGACTCCGCTATTGAGAATTTAATCGTTTTTGATCCTGTAGCGCAACAAATATATGTCGTGGCGCAGAAACACCCTGTTTTTATGCCATATTCCATGTAAATATGCCGTTAATAGAACTCTCCATAATAGCTGTCGTTGTTGTTAGCCATGATAGCAATGATTTACCACCTGTATCCATAAACGACAATAATTTATTCTCGGCAGTTATCGCTGTTGTCATTACTGGCATTCTCTGCATATGGTGTATTATCTGCAACATTTGTTACAAGTTCTCCTTCTACTTAAAATAAAGGCTTCAGCGGGTAGGAAATATCTACTTGTATCATGAACTTGAAGTTCAATACTTACTCGTTTATTTGGTTGTATTGCGTTATAAGAATAAAATTGATAATCACGTACTGGTTCATCTTTGGGAACCGGTGCGTCTATATCAAATGCTGAGTCGGGTGAAGATTTTAACATTTTATTATATATTTCTCGATCTAAATCGTGATCTCGCTGACCTAGTCAAACCACTTCCAGCTAATAAATTTGCAGTAATATTTCTGTGTACTTGTTCATATCCTTGATTCATTAACTCTACTTATTTGTGTCTGCGGCTTGGTTTATTATATTTCCGACACTCGCGGGCATAATTTCTCTAGATACCAGTTTTACTGTCTGCGGTTTTCGTCGTATTAATCGTGTTAGTCTTTCCTTGGCTACAGAAAACGCCTTACTGGCAATATTACCAATAACACCAGAATTTTTTTCACATATAACATTAATAGCTTTCATCGATAATTGTTTTGCAATTGGTGCTATTTTGGGAGCAATTATTGCAAATAACACTTGAATAACATTACAAAGACCATCTCCGTAAATTGTTCAATAAACAGGTAATCACGAGTTTACTACTCTGACCATGACAGGTTTATGATGGTGCAGATGTATGATCATCTTATTTATTATCATAATATCTAATCGTTGTGATAACCATCAACGAGTTCATCGATAAATTCCCGATATACGCCGATATCTATGATACCGCCTTGAAGTAATCGTTGACAAATATCAGCAGCTTCATTAATTATTTCCGGCGAATTATTACCAGCCCCCACTCCTCCTATGATAATTTCTAATCGTAATATTTCAGAAAGAATATTATGAGTACAGGCAATAAAACCACTTCCCCGAAATTCACGTGGAGACATCACTACCTGTAGCAACAGGCGCATCATAAAATTCTTCCGAAGGAGGTTCTCTTTAAATATCCTCCTCATCTGTTATTCTTTCTTGTCGAGGTGGAGGAAGTTCATAGGAAGGCTCTTGCTTTGAAGATTTTTTCCTTCGTTTTTGTTTCTTTCAATTTCTGCTGTTTTAGTTCTTCATATTGTCAATATACGTTTTCTACCGAAATGAGATATCCTATATACGTTTTCTACCGAAATGAGATATCCTATATACGTTTTCTACCGAGCTGAGATATCCTATATACGATTTCTACCGAACTTAGATATCCTATATACGATTTCTACCGAACTGGGATATCCTTTATACGATTTCTACCGAACTGAGATATCCTATATACGATTTCTACCGAACTGAGATATCCTATATACGATTTATACCGAACTTAGATATCCTATATACGATTTCTACCGAACTGAGATATCCTATATACGTTTTCTACCGAACTGAGATATTCTATATACGATTTCTACCGAACTGAGATATCCTATATGTTTTCTACCGAACTGAGATATCCTATATACGTTTTCTACCGAACTGAGATATCCTTTATACGATTTCTACCGAACTGAGATATCCTATATACGATTTCTACCGAACTGAGATATCCTTTATACGATTTCTACCGAACTGAGATATCCTATATACGATTTCTACCGAACTGAGATATCCTATATACGTTTTCTACCGAACTGAGATATTCTATATACGATTTCTACCGAACTGAGATATCCTATATGTTTTCTACCGAACTGAGATATCCTATATACGTTTTCTACCGAACTGAGATATCCTTTATACGATTTCTACCGAACTGAGATATCCTATATACGATTTCTACCGAACTGAGATATCCTTTATACGATTTCTACCGAACTGAGATATCCTATATACGATTTCTACCGAACTGAGATATCCTATATACGATTTATACCGAACTTAGATATCCTATATACGATTTCTACCGAACTGAGATATCCTATATACGATTTCTACCGAACTAGGATATCCTTTATACGATTTCTACCGAACTGAGATATCCAATATACGATTTCTACCGAACTGAGATATCCTATATACGTTTTCTACCGAACTGAGATATTCTATATACGATTTCTACCGAACTGAGATATCCTATATGTTTTCCACCGAACTGAGATATCCTATATACGTTTTCTACCGAACTGAGATATCCTTTATACGATTTCTACGGAACTGAGATATCCTATATACGATTTCTACCGAACTGAGATATCCTATATGCGTTTTCTACCGAACTGAGATATCCTATATACGATTTCTACCGAACTGAGATATCCTATATACGATTTCTACCGAACTGAGATATCCTATATACGATTTCTACCGAACTGAGATATCCTATATACGATTTCTACCGAACTGAGATATCCTATATACGTTTTCTACCGAACTGAGATATCATATATACGTTTTCTACCGAACTGAGATATCCTATATACGTTTTCAACCGAACTGAGATATCCTATATACGATTTCTACCGAACTCAGATATCCTTTATACGTTTTCTACCGAACTCAGATATTCTATATACGATTTCTACCGAACTGAGATATCCTATGTTTTCTACCGAACTGAGATAACCTATATACGTTTTCTACCGAACTGAGATATTCTTTGTACGTTTTCTACCGAACTGAGATATCTTATATACGATTTCTACCGAACTGAGATATCCTATATACGATTTCTACCGAACTGAGATATCCTATATACGATGCACTTTTTATGTTGATTCGACTCGAGTTAGTTTTAATTTTATAAAACACATTAGCTCACTTATGTACACTTGTAATATATTTTTCATGTTCCGGTTTCAAAATTGTTTTTCTATTTTCATAAGTCGCAACATCAAGAGCTGGAAATGCTTTTGGATAAGTCTTATTGATTTCCGATAAAGCATCTTTAGTAACTTTATTACGTAATTCTTCGACCATTTCTTTATCAGGTTTTTTTCGTACCAGATTGAGGTCTTACCGGTTGAGGTACTCGACCAAGAAGATTTTGTAAAAGTCTCGATGTTTGTTCAGTACGGTTTTTTTTTTCAAGATCAGGAAGACGACCTTTTTTCTTCTTCTTCTTGCTTTCCATATATAGCTTCTTTAGAAGTTGCAGTAATAGATTTTAAACAATTATTGAGGACCTTCTGCAAGATCAACTGGAGATTCTTGTCTTTCTTGTAATTTTTGTTTGACATAATCATGGACAGGTATAAATTTCTTAATTGCCGTTAGCATTTCTCGTGCCCAACCGGTAGTTAATGATTTTCCTACCATAATATGTGTTATATGTGATTTAATTCGTAGTAGCAGAAAGGGCGCCACCTTGATGGTGATCTTTGTAAACATCACGCGCATAATACAAAACCAATGACAAAAACAAATTGTAACCCCCAAGAAAAACTCTTGGGGAGAAACTCTCGGTTAATTAGAAGCTTTGGTTCTGTTCTTTTTACCATTATTTTTTCGGTTTTGTAGGAAGTGTTAGTTTAGCAAATAGACGCTTTTAAATTGAGGTGGGCTGGCCCCTTCTGCTGCTAATAGTGCACTTTCGCCAGTCACAACAAATGTACGATATTCTGAAGCATGGGAAACGTCCAGTTTCTTATAATATATGTAAGTCTGGATATTCCCCAGTCACAAAAATATCGAGATATAATAATTATTTATTTTCTGACAGTTCTGTATTATTGAAGGTAGATAACTACTAGAAGACACATTTCTAAAGTAATTTAGTAGTTACCTCCCTTATTACTGCCACTGACCTGAGGGAAGGTCTGTTACACTGTCGAACTTTCTCCGTAAATTGAAATTAATTTTGGCAAAAATAATTAATTAACCATCTGTGTGATAATTAATATCAGTGAAGTAACATAATAGATCAAATTAGTCGAAGGATTTGTATGGTTTCTAACAAACAAAATCTAAGCAGAAAAACGTTCTGTTACATGTATAATACAACTAGATAAGTTATGCAGAGATGCATGTATATTTCAACCTACTTTGTCTAGTGCATATATATGTTTTAAATTTTTCACTACAAAACCTACAAGAACAAGACAAATCAGAAATATTATTATAATAATAATTTTTTCTTAAAAAAATCTGAAATTTCCTCGTTTTTTTATAGCTTTTCTTAGTCAATGTTATCATAACAAATGTCTGAGGTCCCATTTCAAAATGGTGAAATCCCCAGCGATTATCTGTTTTCTGGACTTGTTGATCAATTTTTGAATTCAGCATAATCAAAAATTATGTTTTTTGACTAATATTATGTTTTTTTCAACAAAAACTAATACAAAATTTACTAACAAGATATTCGTTAAATCCCCAAAACAATTAGAAAATCGCTGGGGGTTTTCACCCTTCAAAAATGAGAAATTTGACTAAAAAAGTAGGAAATTGAATTTTTTCATTGAAAAAGCAACGAAGGTTCTTCTATAAAAAAAAATGTGTTTAAAAAAATTATTTAGAAGTGGACTTTATTTTTGTGAAATTTCGTATAGATTTAATGCAGGAATGTTCATAATTCCGAATTTGATATCTATCACACGTGTTCATATAAATATGTTCTCGCAGCAGCTTGCTTAATTGTTCTTGTGTCAATATAAAAAAAATCTTCGTTACTGTATTCATCAATAACTATTACAACACTAAATTGTTCTGTGTTTACTGGAGACCGTCATTATTGTTTTGATGGCAATTTAAGTACATCCCTATCGTGTATGAAAACTCTCATATGTCGGTACATTATATATCCTTTGATTAATTAGATCTTACGTAGATATTTATTGACCAATTTTCATCCCCTAATTCAAGGTGTCCAGCAGGTACTTGCGAAGTAAATGCACATTGAAGATATCCTTGCTGAGCTTGATAGCTACTATCAAATTACGTAACATACAAGAGTGATTGCAATATTAGATGTTATATTAAAGATTACAGGTGAAATGCTTATGCCCTTCGAATCATTATCATGTTTGAGAATTTTTGGAGGTTATGCTTTTTTTCTCCATTATTCCATGAGTTTAGGAACGTTTTCGTTGATAATTTGTTTTAGTTCCTCTTTATTAAATGTTGGTACTATGAATGTAAAATCGCCTGCTCCTTCATATTCCTTCTCTGTTATAAGATAATTGAGATCTGGTCCTATTTGATTTAAATGTATTATTTCAATGATCTGTTGTTTTGTATCATTGTTGTAATGTTGTGATAACGACGAAAACAGATTAAGTATTTTATTGATAGACTGATCACAGAATTAATGGGATCGGAATACATTTAATAAACGTGGATGTATTTTATACATATAAAAAAGATAAGCACCGTTCCATCCCATGAAAAATGTCCTCGATATTTTGAAATTGTGATAAACTTTTTCACCTGTGAGGAATTCATTTCGCCGCGGTTCTGATGGTCCCTGATTTTCTGGTGGAATTTCAGGCCATCCTAACACTGATCTGATCGATGATTGATAACTATCAACGGCATATCCTAGACAATAAAGTTTCAGACTTTCGGGGAAAACTTTTGTATGCAACACGAAAAAGTCTTTCTTTTTTATTTCTCTAAGTTTTTCAACAAAACCCTCTCTAAATTTATCAATTAGTTCAATATTTTCTTTCCTAAAGGCAGGTTTGGGTGCAAATTATTTTTATTTCAGCGGTAACTTTGCCAATACTTTTAAATAAATCTTCATCTACAGGAGGAGGTTTTTCTTTGTTTGTTTGATTAGGATTTTTTAACGTAGCTTTTAACAACTTTTCAGTCATATCACTACGATTTCTGTGTGGCAGTTTATATTGATATCAAGCACTGGTGCATCATGCCGCTGACATGTAGCATGATGTCCCGCCCAGTCACATTATCCTGACACCAGGCCAACCAGTCCTAACACCAACTTCTTAATGCTGAGCGTCAAGCGAGGCAGCTGTTAGTACCATTTGTGTAAGTCTTTGGTATGACTCGGCCGGGGATCGAACCCACGACCTCCCGCTTCCGCGGCGGACGCTCTAACCAGTAGGCCTCCGGAGCGGTTACAGGAGGAGGTTGTGTGGCAGCTATCTCAATTGGATGTCTTCGTAAAAGTCTTTTTATTTGTTTAGTTCTTTCTGCTATTTTTTCAGTCCATCTTACTGTTTATTCCAATGTAGGAAAAAAATTGGTAACCTCTGCACCTCCTTTGGTAGTCATCGTAACGGGTTTAAATAATTGTTCTACACCTTATGCAAATTCCACCCAAGACTTCTGACATTCTTGTAATTTGTGTCTAACAGAATCACGTACAGGAAGAAATTTCTTAATTGCTTCTAGTCGACCTAGAGCTAATTTAGCTGTACAACATTCCATAGCTTGTGCCATAATTTTGATATATAATATATAATATATATATATATATATATATATATATATATATATATATATATATATATATATATATTTATATATATATATATATATACAATATATAATATGATCCAATTATAGCAGCAGAGAAGGTGAGACCTCACTGAGATATCATATGGGTAAACTGATACGTGAATACAAGTTTGCAAGAATATTTTTTAAAGTAACAAAAAAATACCCCCCCCCCCCCCAAAAAAAAACTCTTGGAGAGAAACTCTCTTGCAGAAGCAATAGTTTGGCTTTATTTACCTTTTTTGACCATTTTCGTCGGAAGCTTTATTTTTTATTATTATTTTTTTATGCAAATGACGTTTCAGCAAAAAGGTGGGAGTGCTGTTGAATGAAGGTTGTCGATGAAGTTTTTGCATATCTGACTTTTGTCACTGTGTATTAGAATTTGAGACCACGTTCTAACAATTGCTCTTGAGGTAGTGAATTTTCCAATATAATTAGTTTTCCATTACATAATATTGTCCTTGGTCAAGATATATATATATATATATATGTGTGTGTGTGTGTGTGACTTACAGTTATGCCAGATATAATTTAAAATTTTCATTATTCATTGGAATTATGTTGGAAATAACCCTTTTCCGTTTTAAAAACGTCTCAGGAATCAAACTGACATCAGATTTGATAGATGTGTTAAGACATCATTCAAGATTATTCATTGGAATTATTAAAAAATTTTGGAATAATTTAGAATTCATTCAAAAATAATTGTATGCTAACATTGTGGTATATCAGGTACTCAAGCCTACTGAAACTGATTTGGAAAATTCAATAATTTTCGACTTGTAATAATACATTTAATATCTCTTAAATTTAAATTTGTTACTTAGAGAACAAATCTTTTATTGAATTTACTACTAACATTTGTTGTTTTTTTCCTTCATGTTACATTATTTATGACATATAGATATAATACGAAGGAAAAAAATCTTTAATTTCCCGAGTGAAAGTCACACCTGCAGACATCAGCATTATTGCTAATTGCAACATAAGTCGGCCAAGTAATATGGATTAGCTGCACATCAGATTTAGTAAAATTGATTTAAACATATTCATTTATATATATATATATATATATATATATATATATATATATATATATATATATATATATATATATATATTGGAAACTGCATCAAATCCCAATTACCTGTGTAAAATACATTGATATCAGGATGATATGTTAAAATTGGTAAATTTCTTTGCTGAGATGGTTTATCATACCCCTTTACATTGTAAATCTAGTTCTAAATAGTGTTTATTAAATGTACATTATTAATGAAAACAGTCAATCACCTCAAAACAACCTACTATTCACCTTTACAAATTTTCATAGTCCAATTATCAAATAATTTTGTGCCATTTTTTATCCATTTCAGTATGGTGTTTGTACTATGGACAGCAGCAGTGCCAAGCAACTGGAGGATTTCAAATAATCTGCAACAAAACAAATCATTCTTGAGAAGATTCATCCAAAACTCACTTTGAGAATGTGGCAAAGTTTGGATACTGTTTTCTGAAATAGATGCATGGATGCCTGGTTTGGTTTTTATGCAACATTTGGCAAGATGGAAGAATAACAATATCTAGTGAGACAAGCCAAAGCAGGCACATGTATTGTACAACTGTCCTCTTCAAGAATCTGATGGGCCCGAGTGGTCTAAAGCACTATCCATTACAGATCACTGACATATCACCTCTGTCTGTGTGGGTCGAGTCTTGGTTTCAGCCAATGTGGGTATGTGAGAAAACTTGCCAGTAGCTTCTCGTGGGTCAGTGGTTCTTTCTGGGGTTTTCCTGGTTCTTCCTCCACCATTAATACTGGCAGCCATGTATAGCCTATCTTGTGCTGAAAAATGGCACTAAACCAAACAACAAAAACAATCTGACTTCATCAAAAATTTGTGATCTGTCATTCCTTTAAACAGAAGCTAGAGAATGTGGCAAAGTCTGGTACTATGTTCCTTAAGAAAAACGATTAAAACCTTGAACCTGCTAATGGACTATGGCACAGGTACCTGTATATTTGTCCTTTTTCAATAGTCCAAAAGCATACAGTGATTTGGGGTCATTTTTCTTCTTTCTAGTTGGATTTAGAACAGTAAATCCATGTTACATCACCCATGTCAATGTTCTTCAAACGAGTCTGGTCGCTCTTCTCATATTTTGCAATTATAATTTGGCAATTTAAATGCCCTGGGTTATTTTCAGCCATCAGCAAATTTGGGATCCATCATGGACAAACAATTATGAACTTTCAAGGAATTCTTCAATATATTAGAAACTGTTTATAAATTAATGTCTCTAATAACAAATATTTTTCAGCCAATTATAGAACATCTGCACAATTTGCTAATTCATTACAGAACAACCACAGATAACCATTTTCCAAAATTCCTGCCATATTATATGAATTTTCCACAACCTCTAAAATGCTAAAAAATACCTCAGAATTGCTGGATATGACAGAATTACATCTAAAAATTTTCTACAAAAGGGCCTCAATATTAAATTCAAAGTGGCCAAATTTTACAGTATGATTTTCACACAGTAGCAGGATTGTTCTCCAATATATTTAATTCACAGTCATTACATCACATGCATTTATTTTGTCTACTTATCAGTGTTAAATTTATTGACAGCTTCTAAGAAATAACAATGTTAAAATAAAATATTCCTAACTCATTCTACAAATTAAAATGACCATGACCTTCTGCATTTTAAAATTAATCACATGAAAAAACAAAAAAAATGAAAAAAAAATATCACTAAGCATATGAACTTGATTTATGGAAGGCTGGACAGATTAATTGACAAAACACATGATACAGTCGTAAGTTCAGCAGCCTTGAGTTTCATTCATTACATTTTTAAAGGATTCTTTCACAAACAATCCAGAGCCAATGGGTAAAGTTAAACATTTACTTAAGTTACAACAAAAAACATATTATATGATGAAAATGATGTCCAAACTGTGGTTGATACCTTCGTTAAAAAATTAGGGATATACTAGAGTGTAAATCTAGTCCAGCTGCAAACTACATAGATGCAGATCTACATGATGCAGTGGCAGATATGGATTATGTTAAACAAATAGTGCAGCTATGCAAATGCAGATCAAGGTATCTATTCTGCTTGCAATTGGACCCAATTTACAGGTCAATGCATATAGTAAATGGAGGATGGTGGAATAGTAGTAACAACTCCTGGGGAAATTAAATTTAGAGCATTTCAGTTTTCTCATAAAGTAAATAAAAAAAATTAAAAAAAATAAAAATAAATTTTTTTGTGAATCTCAATAAATTTATATGGTGAAAAACAAATTCTTTAAGTACTTATCAAGTAATATAAGAGAACCATCTTGGATATAAGGACAGTAATAGCAGTTTTAATGTAAAAACAATAGAAAATATTTGCAACATTTCAGTGGAGTTGGCAAAACATATTCCTGACAGTAAAAGAACCACAAATATCCTCAGATTCTTAATCAAAATACACTAACTGTAACAGCAATAAACCTTTTCAAAACAAATAGCAAATGATGTAATTTTTAGTGACATCGCAAAAGGAGCCATGCCATAACATTGGACTGAAAATACCTGGCACAGTTCTGCAAACTGGCAGAAAGCACATTCAATTTTTTTTTTTTTTGGGGGGGGGGAATCTGAATGTCATTCATTAAGTGCAAGTGCCCTTTATAAGTGACATCCAATACAATCTCACTGTATGTTTGTCTTTCTACCAGTCTGTCTACCTGATTATGTATACATGCTGGTATATCCATGTAATTGACAGGCAAGCACTGTAACTGAAATATCAGCAAGCAGAAAGTTTGAAAGAAAAATAACTAAAGTTTACTTCAGATTTATATACATCAGAATAATGTATACTGTGCAAACTAGATGGACAGTTCTGGACCAAGAATAAGATATTAGTAACCAACATATCACAAGCATTATGCTATAATAATACCAATGTTTATATTAGAAAATGTTGTTCAAATGATGTCTTCAATTTGATTTTATGACTGGTAACTGTCATTAACAATTCCTGTCGTTATATGAACTTGCTCCAATATCCAACTACAATCTGCACAAACCCAAATTTGCCAATGCATAATGCACCAGCTAATCTGGATCTATGCAGGAAAATGTATAAACTCTTCACTGTGTACTCAGTATTTATGTTGTTTGCTATAACTCTACATACATCCAACTTAGAATAACTTAAACACACTATTTTCTTTTACATGAAACATGATTGCATGTTGCTCACATGCAATCATGCAATTAGACACACATTTCAATATCATAAAACTATAGCCACCAAAATGTATATTCTGGCACATGAGAACCATACTAAAATTCTAGGAAGCTCTGGTATTTAAGACTCTAGTGCATCAAACAAGGGTCATGGGTCTGATGGACAGGCAAGTTTGGGTCAGGTGCCTCAGCGTATCCTTAATAAATGCACTTAGATCTCATTTTCTTAGCAATTATCCCAGTGGGATGCATTATGTAATGGTAGATTAGAGCTAACTAATGTTGTTTGTAATTGGACTTATGTACATAAATATGATATATATATATATATATATATATATATATATATATATATATATATATATATATATATATATATATCATCAGCATAAAATAACCTGATCACACTATCTTCTTTTGCATAAAACAGGATAGCCTGTGAGATATTTAAGACACAAGTTTCAAATCAATTGCAACCAAAATGTATATTCTTGCACACTAATAGGATTCTAAGGAGGCCATGGTACTTGGATTGTGGTGCACTAGACATGTAATCCAAGGGTAATGGGTCATGGGTTTGATACCTGCACAGGCCATTATGGTCATTCAGTGTATCCTTAGTAAAGTCATTTTGCTCTCATTTCCTTAGCATGATAATGCGTAAAAAAAATAAGCTGAAACTAAACACACAACAAACTGAAAATAACTTTATGGCAAAAAGATTCATTAAAATTCCATGATGTAAGACATTTTCATGTACAGCAGAGTTTTTAAAATATTTTTTATGCAAGACAGCTAATATAATAAATAACAGAACATCTATTAAATTTGCAAGAAAAACTGAATTATCAAAGTAAGCATTAAATAAATAAATATAACAGCTGCAAATGTTAAGGCATGAAAAGTTAAACAAAGTTATTTCATGACAACATTATTTTTCTATGACATTCCATACCAAATAAATATTATGCAACAGGTATTTATTTTCATTACCTTTCACTGTTATCAGTTTGATGGTTTTGTGAAGCACAATTTTCCTAAGTATCTAAATTGCTGAATATGCATTTTGGGGCCCTAAGTGGCGGAGTAGTCTAAAGCGCTCACAGTTATGGATTACTGCCATCTTGCCTCTGTCTTTGTGGGTTCAAGTCTCAGGCTCGCCAATGTGGTGATGTGAGAAAGCTTGCGAGTAGCTTCTCGTGAGTCAGTGGTTCTTTCTGCAGTTTTTCCACGTTCTTCCTCCCAGTTTACATTGACTGCCATGTGTAACCTATACTGTGCAGAAAAATGGCATTAAACCCCACAACTACAACTTTACTGAATATACGTCTCAAATTAAATTGATGACTGCATTTGAAATTACTGACAATGCATTTGAAATTGATGACAATCTATTTCCAATTCATGACAATCTACTTTAAATTGATGACAATTTATTTCAAATTGATCACAATCTATTTCAAATTGATTATGCCTGTCAAATAGTTGACTATACATTTCAAGTTGTGCACCATGCATTTCAAAATACTGACTATGCTGTTAATTTTATAGAATTCCAACATGAAGGATACCATTGTTTTGTTTTGAAATTTAAGATCTGAATAATCCATGAAATAAATGAAATATGGAAAACAAGGAACAAAAATGAATTCAGAAGAACTCTATATTGAATGACTAATTAGATTCCATTCATCATAAGGCATCTGATTATTGTCACAATGTGGTAATGACTGTATTTTGAAAGAGTGAATTTGGCATTAATGGGTACAGAGAAAAACATTAGCTATATTTTGTACTGCAAACCATACTCCAGATTTGATCGCAAGTTATTCCAACTGTATCATCACTGAAGTGACACTATTGTAATTGTGATTTAATCCCATTTACCCCCACCCTACCCCCAAGACCATGTGATATAGTTACTATAATGTGATTACAAAGCTATTTTAAAGAATCACCAGGTCTACAAATTTATTATATTACTCAGATGTTTAGAGATATCAAAATAAATATGCAAAGACAAACAAGGGATCACAACCACCTGACCTTTTTGAACAGGTGTCCCTTATAAAATGGATGAATATAATCTGAACAGGATTGTATCAGAAATAAGACATCTAAGAGTGCTCATGAGCTGAACTTATCAGATACAAGATACTCACCTGCTCAACCAATCAAAACCAAGATGCTCACATGGTCAACCAATCACAAACAATATATTCACAAGCTCACCCAATAGAAAACAAGATGCTCACAAGTTGTGATCAAAATTTGCTCAGAAATCAAGTCTCAAAAGTTCAATCAATCAGATATGAAATTTCCTCATTAATGTATACATTATTTGTCATTGAATTTCATCCTTTATACAATTTGTGTATCAAATCTGAACAGAAATGAAGCATGGAGAGTGCTGATTATCAATGGACATACAATGGATGATGCGCGACTGATAAAAGACCAAAACATAAGGTGAACAAAATGTGACGGTAGTTGTGTTTAAAAGATGAAGCACTGCATTCACATTAAATTCAAAAAGGATAATAACCAATAAAAATTTGCAGGCGCAAAATGATTTACAGACATGGTAATCCAACAATATCTTCAACAGCCCTAACAAGATTTTGTCACACTGCATTATGGTATAAAACAAAAAGAGCAATAACACGTACAAAGATTGGCTCAAATCCCTGCGGAGTCATTAACATAACAAAGACTTGAAGAAACGGTAATAACAATAGCTAGGTGCTTAGCATTAAGAGGTTGGGGTTAAGAATGGTCAGGTTGGTGTCAGAATAGTGCAGCTTGGTGGGACATCATGCTACATGTATGTGTCATGATGCCCCAGTGCTTGACATCACTATAAACTACAACACTACAGACATCATAGCAATATGACTGAGAGAAAAAATTCAAACTACATTTAAAAAATATCAAAATCAAAATCATTCGAAAATTGCACTGATCTGTTGATATTTACCTAGTTAAATGGTAGTCCCCAAAAAATAGCATTAGCAGCTGTAGCAACAAGATGTGCAAAAGAAAAAAGAAAAAAGGAAATGATTGCTATCCAACACTGTAGAGGCAAAAAAATAATTACATGTCAAAAAGATCTCATAATGGCTCCAATGTCACTTTACATTTTTTGTTTTGAAATGTGTTCAGAAAATTTCAGAACATTATATAGTTACAGCTCATATTAAATATGTTTCTGTCTACTCCGTACTTTTACCCACTGTAATAACCAATAAAATATCTGGAAGGTCAATTTTGTCATCTCAGACCCTACCTTGCATTATGTGCAGCATTTGTTCAAAGCCGTCATTCAGTTTGGGGAACTTGATACAAATTTTCTTTACTCTTATAGAAATTCTTTAATTTTACATTAAAATGTCAATCTTCTGACAGTTCAGTTTTTATAATGTCCAAGCATTCAACTAACAACAAGGATTTATTATTTCACCCAAATGCACCGAAAAATTATTTCCATAACGTTTCTATTTTTTAAAATGACCAAGGTGCAACTTAAATAGTATCGGATTAACCCTTTCTATGTCCAGACTCTCGCTGTGTAGAGGCAAGAAATGCACCATTCCTTTGGAGAGAAGCAAACTGGAGTCTTGAATATCCAAGTGCTTCAACTGAAATGAAAAAAAGTAAAATTCTTTTGAAACTACTTTTTTTTTTATTACACTATATTTTCTCATTACCAACATAACCTAACATCATAAAAATCAAAACAGTGAACTGAGGCATACCAATTGTCTTGATAAAATCCCATCCACTGTTGTTACACAATTTAAGCAAATATTTACAGGCATTCTTTGCCTGCTAAAAAGTCCACCTACTTTTCAAATATTTGTTAGGCTGAATTCTGGGCTTCCTATTGAAGAAATATTATCTATTATTATCAACTAATAAAGAAAATTATAGTAATATAACTGGTTAATTACAAAGCTATAACATCCAGTATTTCTGTTTTGATATTATTGTAGTGGACTGCAAGCACTTCTAAAAGACAAGATAGATCAAGGGGCCCCGAATGGTCTAAAGTGCTGTGTTATGGATCACTGCCATCTCACCTCTGTCTGCGTGGGTTTGAGTCTCAGATTCAACCAATGTGGGTATGTGACAAAGCTTGCCAGTAGCTCCTCGTGGGTCCATGGTTCTTTCCAAGGTTTTCTCGGGTTTTTACACCACCATTAATACTGGCCACCATGTATAGCCTATATTGTGCTGAAAAATGGCTTTAAACCCTACACAAACAATAACCAAGATAGATCCATACTAACAAGCAGCGAGTATGTAGCGCAATCATTCACATCACATAACTGTGTAAAACATGGGCAGCCTCTACATCAAAAGATAAAATGCAGGAATCTCGCTTATGATCCAAAGTTATGCTCTGGCCAGTTAGGGAGATAATGACCTTTTGAACTTAAAGTAGATTCCTTAATATCCTACAAAACAACACACCTACAAAGTTTCATTACAATAAATGAGACACAGTTCACTTTTTGTTGACAGAAACCAATTTGCTTTGCTCGGCAAGTGATCTTGACCCTGATGTTTTGACTCCAAAATCAAACGGTTTCTTTACCTTAGCCCCATTACAAAGCATGGTGAAGGTGTGCAAAGCAGCACAAACCAGACTATTATTGGAAGAACATCTGGATTTGACCATAAAATAATATACTTAACATTTATGCTTATGCTATACAAAATGGATGAAATTTGTGTCATAAATTTATGTGGCTTCAGCAAACATTTAGGATTTGCTATTTAAAATTATGCAACAGGAGTGTTGTGGATGGTACATTGTATACTCTATTTACCACATATGTTGGGAAGTGAAAAAAAAAATTCTTGTCCCAAAATTTATGCTGAATAATTTTTTATAACTTACATCATGTGTCCCAAGATTTAGGAAATTTAATAAATTGTGTTCAATTTGTGTACCAAGTCTGATGAATATTTCTAAGTCAATGTGTATCAACTCCATCAAATATGTAAAATATTAGTTATCTCTGATCACTTTCAGAATTTGTGTACATCTGTGTGTTACATAAAAGAAAAATTATAACTGTATTTTTATGTCTGCCTCAAGAAAATATTGTTACCGGATTTAATTCACTAAATTATTAATAAATTTAATGATATTAATTTAATGGTACCAATTTAATGCAACTAATTTAATGCTATTAATTTAGTGCTTTTAATGTCATGCTACTAATTTAATGCTATTAATGTAATGCTACTAATTAAATGCTACCAATTTAATGGTACAAACTTAATGCTACTAATTTAATGGTACAAACTTAATGCTACTAATTTAATGCTACCAATTTAATGCTACAAACTTAATGCTACCAATTTAATGGTACAAACTTAATGCTACTAATTTAATGCTACCAATTTAATGGTACAAACTTAATGCTACTAATTTAATGCTACCAATTTAATGGTACAAACTTAATGCTATTAATTTAATGCTACCAATTTAATGGTACAAACTTAATGCTATTAATTTAATGCTACCAATTTAATGCTACCAATTTAATGGTACAAACTTAATGCTACTAATTTAATGCTACCAATTTAATGGTACAAACTTAATGCTACTAATTTAATGCTATCAATTTAATGGTACAAACTTAATGCTATTAATTTAATGCTACCAATTTAATGCTACTAATTAAATGCTACCAATTTAATGCTACTAATTTAATGCTACCAATTTAATGGTACAAACTTAATGCTACTAATTTAATGCTACCAATTTAATGGTACAAACTTTAATTTAATGCCACTAATTTAATGCAACCAATTAAATGCAACTAACACATTCAATACTGGAATTCACTCAGATCACTCAATATGTTTGGACTTGGGATAGAACTTTCAGGATTATTTGGAATTTAATATTTGTAAGATGATTCTAACTTTGAATAAACCTGATGGCCTCACTTAACATTCTATTACATGGGTTATGACCATAGCGATAACAAATCAAAAGACAATTACAAGACTAATCCAATATATTGTGAGGGTTTTTACAGTGAGGGATTGGGCTTACCTGCTTCCGTACATACTGAACCATCAGCTCTAAAGTCTCTGGGTCAATATCTCTTTTATCAAACAAAATGTCCCACAAATTATTAGCCAAAACCTTGTCACTGTGAAACAAACCCTGAAAAGTAATGAAAATATAAGGCAACACTGAAAGCAGTTACCATGGCTACTTGATAAATAGGAAATGTTACTTCAGTACAGAAATGTGATTATTTTAAGGTTGATAGGTCATAAAGTTGATGTTTAATTAACTTCCCTAAATTAAAGAAAATGTATATCTGACATGGAGACGTGAACTCTGCATGCTTAACAATTTCAAGAAAAAACCGGATTCAAAGAAACATAATTCTTCTCATCTCTGTTTCCATAATCATTATACTTGTGAAGCAACATGTGCAAAAGATTTTGAGTTTATGGGCATGGGAAAGCTTTGTTATAACAAGATTTATTACATTACATTCTTGAATCAGATTTATTTTAGCAAGACATCTAGGCCGATAAAGGTTGCCTATGATGCTGCAAACCAAGTTGGAATATTCAAACACAAATATATATATATATATATATATATATATATATATATATATATATATATATATATATATATATATATATATATATATATATATATATATATAGATACACACACAAAAAAAAAGTAAGATGTCATGGTAATTTGTCTTTGGTAATAGCAGATGGTATAATATATATAATTATATAACAATCATACAGGAAATGAAACCATATTAGAATCAAAATTCTAAGCTTTCATGGACTGTCTTCAGGAATGACAGAAAATTACAGACTAGATCTGAGCTGGTCATGTGATAAAACATACCTGTTGATTCACTGTTGGTCTAATTGTGAATTATTATATAAAAAGAGAACAAAACAAAAAAGACTCATGAAGGTTCAAGTCACAGAGATCAACCTATTCAAATTGAGACAGTGGATATTAATTACATTTTCTCAGATCTGGTCATATGGTTTTGAGCAAGGCTATGTGATGCAACATGAAGGCTAAAAGTAGATTGTAAATTTGAAGATATTTATCTGTATGGCAATGTCAGAAAAAAAAACTGAACCACATTTTATTATCTAGCTGGTCTTATTTTGCTTACAATTATTATGACATCTTACTTGGCATACAATTACCATGACACCATACTTGGACATATAATAACAATGACATCTTACTTGACATACAGTTAGTATGATATCTAATTTGGTATACCATTACCATGAGATATTGGCATACAATTACCATGACATATTGGCATACCATTACCATGAGATATTGGCATACAATTACCATGACATATTGACATACAATTACCATGACATCTTACTTGACATACAGTTATTATGACATCTTACTTGACATTCAGTTATCATGACATCTTACTTAATATTCAGTTATCATGACATCTTACTTAATATTCAGTTATCATGACATCTTACTTGACATACAGTTATTATGACATCTTACTTGACATTCAGTTATCATGACATTTTACTTGACATTCAGTTATCATGACATCTTACTTGACATATAGTTATTATGACATCTTACTTGACATTCAGTTATCATGACATCTTACTTGACATACAGTTATTATGACATTTTAATGGCTAACAATTATCATGTCATCTTACTTTGCATACCATTACCATGGCAATCTACTTGGCATATCATTACCATGACATACTGGCATTCAGTTATCATGACATCTTACTTGACATAGAGTTATTATGACATCTTACTTGGCTTACAATTATCATTACATCTTACTTTGCATATCATTATCATGACATACTTGGCATACAGTTATTATGACATCTTACTGGCTTACAATTATCATGACATATTACTTGACAAAGTTATTATGACATCTTGCTTGGCTTACAATTACCATGACATCCTACAAGGCATTACTATTACCATAACATACTTGCATAAAAATTGCAATCACATCTTACATGGCTTACAACTAACATGGCATCTTATTTAGACTACAATTACCATGAGTTCTTATTCTGAATATAATTACCATAACATCTTACATGGCATACAATTACCATGACAGATTTCCTACAGACCACAAAATATATAGGACATCTTTATTATCCAAACTTCAAAATACCCATCTGCAAAAATGATATTGAAAATCGATATCATAGCTGCCAAACCCCGAGTATGAAAATACTGACTACTCGTGACAAAAATACTGATTTTCAGGGACAAATACTGATTTTTAAAATTTCAATGCATATGTATCTATTTACAACATATACAACCATCAGTAAAATAGGACAGTGCCTTATGTAATTATTTAATGTCCAAGATGCAGTGTTCCACATTTGTACCTTCTAGAGTCACCATGTTCCTTTTGAGTGCCCATTCAGAAGGTGCAAGAGTGCAACACACTCAAACACAAGCTGTTTATAGGAGCAATTTCTACACCTTGTTTCTTTTTCAATCATCGATTCTAATGTACCATTTTTCATTGATTATTTAAATTCTGAGATTTTCTTATTGAACTGTTTTCGTTCAAGCATAAGAGTTATCCTTTGCGATTTTAATGTCTGGAACCACCAGCAACACTAGAAACTGAAAAAGGAAGGTTTATTTCTAAAAAAAAACCAATGTAATAAATCAAATTTTGATCGATGTATATTAAGGTTCTCTCTGGCATTTATCTATGTTGTAAGTTCTGGCTGTGCTTTGTGTGATGAAGCAGGAAGCTAAAGTTTATTAGCTTTTCTTGCTTTTGTATTTCATGGGCGCCTCCATGCCCAATAGCGAAATCACATTACACAATTTGCAAAACGTCAAGTTTTCTCCTTTACAATATGGTTTCACAAATCAATACAAGATGACACAAATGTCCATCCAGTTGTTTCCTTCTATTTTTCCTGGAGAAAATTCTGAATATTCTGCTTTCCTATTTAACACAATTTGAAGCTGAATATTAAGAAGACAAAATACAGCAACACCGGTAACTATTGCAAAATCCAAGATGACAGATAACGACAGGCATGGTAGCCTCGATTTCGAATGAACCAATCGTATTGTAGAAATGTATTCGTATATACATGTGATACATTCTATCAAAATAGAACAGGGTGCCTGTTCTAAACTGACAATTCCAAAGAAATTTTATTATTATTTTTTAAAATTAATAAACGTATTTTTGGCCAAAAAAATGTACACCTGAATTCAGGTCCAAAATATGGGACATATACGGAAAAAAGGGAGACAATTGGCAGCTTTGCGATATATTACTCCAGGATCAAAATGCCTCTTTCCTATTCCATATGCAAGCCTCTACAAAGTTTAGCCCAGGTCTCTGATGTAGACCTTGTCTTTGTGTGGAAACCAATTTTCTTTTTTTTCAGTCAGTAGTAACCTTTGTCTTCTATGCCCATACTCAACAGACATGTTCCTTGATCCACATGCAAGCGCTCCATATTGTTTGGGGAAGGCAGAAAGTATAATACTAAAGAAAAGAATCAACTCAGTCACATAGAATTCAACATCAAAACAAACCTCATCAAGCGATAGACTTGTTTATGTAAAACTTGAAGGCATTCACTGCAACAATCCATTTTGTTTAAAACCCATTAAGTTTCAAACTATGCAATGATAGCATTGAAATCTATTCAGGCAATCTTCATCTGAATACAAATACAGTCCTACCCACTTATATCGACATCACTTATGTTGACAACCCTCACTATTTTGACAAAAAAAGTCCCAGTCCCTTGGTCTACTATTACTACCAACATTGTCATGCTTATGTCGACATCGAGATAAAAAATAAACATATATGTTTACAGAACCCTTGGTCCCAGCTTGAACAAATCCTTTGTTTTGTAATCATTTATGTCGACAAGCTGCCAGTTCAGACCAATACTTTGTTCACCAATTAGTTGATCTTGCCACCAGGCTTTAATTTTCCTGCCTAATCGCTCATGTCGACCAGCTTGCCAGTTCTTACCCATACTTTAATAAATTTTTCTGCCTAATCATTTATGTAGGCAAGCAGCCAGTTCGGAACTTTATTCAACTATTAGTGATCATGCTGCCAAGCATTAATAGCACAGTAGGATAAAAAAAACATGCTTTTGCTTGGTCCTATAAAGTTGGCCTCTCGCTGCGACTTCAATAAAAACAAATAAATCCGATCGATTCTTGCCTTTTCCAAGGTGATCGGTGATTTAAACAAGTTTACTGTGCTGTGAAAGTTTCATTTTTAACTTTATTCATATTTACAATGGTTACCAACAGCAGTGTAAAACACAGATTAAATTTAGTCACTGGAAACTAAATATCTTGCTGTAAAGGAAGTTGAGGTGGGAGCATCTCACAAAGATGTCTGTGAAAATTTTTTGCTTAAACATAACACTCTGTCAGAATGGATGAAAGCCGCAAAGTCTATAAAGACTACATTGAAAGTAACTGTGCTCCCCAAAGGAAGAAGCAGAAGACTGCTAAATTTGAGGATGTGGAAGAAGCGACAGCAAAATGGTTCAATGAAACCTGCACTGCCCATTTCACCTTATCCACAGATCATGATACGATCATTGAAAAAGCAAAAAGATTTGCAAAAAAAACTTAGTGTGGTGAACTTTGCCTCAACAAGTGGCTGGTTCAGTCGCATTAAAGTTTGCCATAACATTGGATACAAAAGGATTTGTGGAGAATATATGTACTGTTTAACCAACTTGGTGACAGGTTTCCATTTTCTTGTGAATAAGCCCATCCCCCTGGTAGCCTCAACAAGATGGGGACAGACTGACCAAAATCTAGGCCAATTTAAGTACATGTACTTGAAGCATGTAAATAACAACTATGCAACCATGTGCTAATACCAACATTGAATAGTGTAATGTTTTTCATATCAGGATATGATCAATCAATTATTTATTGCAGATTTTATTTCACAAAGGTAACCAAAATATAATTTGACAATATTCAAGTGTATTTCACACAGGTTTTGTCTTCATGTACTCAAAATTTCCAATGTTTTCTCAAAGTGTAAATGCTACTCTGAGAAAACAATGGTGTAAACGCTATTCAATGATAACAGGTCACCCCTTACTGACGAATTTAACTTGTATCTTTATTTAGATACACCCTCCCCAACACGTATCTTTACATTTGCCTATGTCAACAATATTTCCTCTGGCCTGAGTAATCTAAGATCCAGATAACGAGACAATTCTTACCTCATCATAATAAAGTAGTGAAGTGTAAAAATGCTGATTCATGAAATTAAAGTCTGATTTGGGGATCCTGATGTGATTCTGTTTCTGAAAGTAAAAGATAAAAAATATAAACCAGGTATGTACTATTAATCATAAACAGCAGCAATAAACTGAGAATATACAAATTTTAAGTCATTATTTTGAAGAGTGTGCTGGTAAATCTGTTTGGTTTGTCTTAAGCATTAGATCAACAAATGGATAATGATCCAATATAATGAACTGTCCACATCAGTTATGCATGTACTGTACTTATTGGACCCACTTAACAGCATTTTGTTTTGACGAGCCTGTGGCAGGTACTGGTGTTGGTAAACCAAGATATTGAGAATTAGCATTCAGGGGTCTTAATTCATTTAAATGTCAATGGGAAAGGTTGAAATCTAACACATTTGAGATCATAATAACAAAAAATTACTGAACTTGTTTTGAAACTAGCAGTCCTTTGTAAAATTGAGCTGCTGAAAACAAAAGTCAAAACCATGAGTATTCAGGGGCAATAACTATACTAAACAATATTGTGGAACCAAAGAAATGAAACTTATTCAAGGTTAAGTCAACATCAGCTGCATGCACAATTTTAGGAGAAACCAGCATTCTGTAGAAACGAAAGATGTGTAAAAAAAAAAACATTATGAGGATAGACAACCAGCAGCCACTCCTGTAAATAACTCTGCAGAATCTACCTTTCTTTTATAAGGTAGAGCTGAAGGACAAATTAATTTGAAATCTAACAATACTTGGAAAATGCTATGGAAATATAAGTCCAGAGGGAAGCTAATTATGGACCATAACCCCTGCCAAGCCAGGATGGATGTGAAATCAGGGGCCATAACTCCTTTATATGATGCTGCTGTACATTGGAAATTAAACTTATATAAGAATTTATCAGTATATTTCATTATATAAATGCCACATACACTATATTCAGTAGGGTGGACAATCATGTGTACAACTCCTTTAAATAATGCCATGGAAGACTGAAAATGAAAAACATTCAAAGATCATCTACATTAAGTTACATATCTCTTTTTCATTAAAGTCTAACAATCCTTGGTGTATTTAATCTACAGAATTAACATTAGTAATATGAAAAAGCTCTGTGCAAGATTATTGCAATCACAAACAAGTGCAGAAAAAAGAAAATCAAAAATTTCTTACCAATACTTAAACAATATCTGATTTCATTATCAATGTAAAGATGCATGCTATATATCTGGTTGAAATAAAACCATTCCTAGTAAAGCTATCTTGTATCAGTTGTATATTAAACTGTAATGTATAATTCTAACAAATAACATTTGTATATTAATCTTTAATGTATAATTCTAACAGCTGTCAGTTGTATATTAACCTGTAATCCAAATTTATGATTGATGAGAACATGAAATTATTAAATTACTCTGCTGACTTCATCTTGCTGGACACCAATAAACATAGCTGCAAGTTTTCTTGAAGTTGTTCAAGGATTGATTGACATTTTAAAAGCACATCAACACTGAAAAGATTGAATCATCATGAAACATATGATGCAAGAAGCCTTGCTCAAAGTCAAATACCAAGATAGTTGATTCGGCCGTGTGTGGGTAGGATTTATTAGTTAGTCCTAGAACTAGTGTTTAATTCCCAACACAAATTCTGATAATCTTAGTTAAAGAAAATCAATACATTTTTAACTCAATTCTAACTGCAATGTTCATGCTCTCGACTGAATACTGGCTGTCTGATTAATTGATGTTTAACAACACATCAACAATTAAATTATTACACGGCAATTAAACCTTTGTTTTGAATAACAATACACCAAGGTAGCTTATCTGGTCTGTTGTAGGAAGGATTTAAACCCATATTCGTTTAATATAGAGCCCAGCATTATAAGAAATAAACCATCTTCACATCTTTGTATAGCCATGACCATTAGGGAAATCAAAAGCGTTTTTATAAACTGGAAAATGAGACTAACATGTCTTGGCATAACAATATAGTAATTAGGTAACTAAATATACATTCCATGAATGTCCCATGGACATGCACATTGTTTCCAGGTTGGCACTTGAATTTCCATAAAGTTCCCAAATTTTGGCCAACTATACGTCATGCAGTACCAGCAAAGGGTTGCACTTTGGAATTTTCCCTTCCAGGTGTGGATCTTATTCAATCATAGACTCAAGTTTTCCATTTTTAAAATCTATTTTTTTTCCTTTGTAACTCCAATCTGTTTCCAGACTTTGTTTATTTTCTAAAAAATAATAACAGTATGAATTATTTCCAAATCGTTAACTGCTTTGTTTTTCTTTCTTGAGAATCATAGTCCCTTATGTCATTACACAACCTTAGAAGTATGTTAAACTAACAGCAGTTAGTGACTTCAAAGGAAAAAAAACATGCTGACAACAGTGTAAGCACAAATATTTTCAAAAAATTACCAAATATCACTTTTCCATTGAAATGAATCACAATCTGAAAATTTTGATCAACTTACAGTTTGGGTAAATCACTTATAATACAATTGTGAAGAAATTACATCATGATTCATTGTCAATGTTTAAATGTATTGCTGTCAAGTAAAATCTGTACAACTTATTATTTTTTAAAATTATCTTTGATATTCATTAGAGAATTTTCTTAGCATAATGTATCTGATTAACTGGTGTATATGCATAGTATGTAAGGTTCATTAATTGATTTCCCTAATGCGAGAGTGTTCATGCTATGAATCCACTGGATTGAGCATAAGTTACTGGTTAAAATAATAATTGTAGGTTAATATACAACTGATATTTGTTAGAATTATACATTACAGGTTAATATACAACTGACAGCTGTTAGAATAATACATTACAGGTTAATATACAACTGATATTTAACTGATATTTGTTAGAATTATACATTACAGGTTAATATACAACTGACAGCTGTTAGAATTATACATTAAAGATTAATATACAACTGATATTTAACTGATATTTGTTAGAATTATACATTACAGGTTAATATACAACTGACAGCTGTTAGAATTATACATTAAAGATTAATATACAACTGATATTTAACTGATATTTGTTAGAATTATACATTACAGGTTAATATACAACTGACAGCTGTTAGAATTATACATTACAGATTAATATACAAATGTTATTTGTTAGAATTATACATTACAGATTAATATACAACTGATATTTGTTAGAATATATTAGAGATTAATATACAACTGATTTTTTGGAAAAATACATTACAGGTCAATACACAAGTGATATTTGTTGAAACACATTACCATACATGCCAACCCCTGATGAGGAAAAAGCATAATCCAAGTGGTCAAACAGCGTAATCCGTTTATTAGTCTTACGCATAAGGTGTAATTTAGTAATGATTACACCAAAACATAATGGTTGGCATGTATGCATTACAGGTTAATTAAAAATGAATCCATATATATGCGCACGCGTGCATGCGTGCGTGCGTGTGTGCGTGCGTGCGTGTGAAATAGAGTATGTATGTGGGTTTGGCTGTCTTGAATCGGCATCAGAAAGTTTATCCTATTGAAACTTAACGACAAAGAAACAATGTTTTATTATGGAATGTCAGTCATTTAAAGAACAAACTTTAAAAAACTTGTAACTGAACGTGGCATTTGGTGCAGACCAAAAAGCACATGTTTCAAGCACAAAATTATAAAGCGTCCTTTGCAAAGGTGTTTGTATCTAGGATATATCATTAGGATAAATACAGGTTTGACCATAAGCATACAAAGCTTTAAAGTTTGCAATATTATGGTGTTTTCATAGCTTCATCTTTCAAGCTGAATTAGTACGAGTCCTGTAATTCATAAGTCTAAATCAGTCATGTATATCTGGACGTGACTCTGTATTGTATCTATAACTTGCCCACATTTTGACAGGATTACTGCTTTAACTTAACGGTGCCTTCTAGAACATGAGCTAAATTCAATGACTGTGTTTTGAAATGATAAATCTCAATACTTTTTAAAAGTTTGCTGAACCACGTCAGATACTGCTCCCTTAAGCTAAAACATTATTTATCATATCAGATATTGCTGCCAAAAGCACACATCCTGCTTTCATAAGCTAACACATTATTTAACATATCAGTTATTGGTGATAAAAGCATACATACTGCTTTCATAAGCTAACACATTATTTAATATACCAGTTATTGCTGCCAAAAGCATACATACTGCTCCCTTAAGTAAACACATTATTTAACATATCAGTTATTGGTGATAAAAGCATACATACTGCTTTCATAAACTAACACATTATTTAACAAATCATTTATTGATGATAAAAGTATACATACTGCTTTCATAAGCTAACACATTATTTAATATACCAGTTATTGCTGCCAAAAGCATACATACTGCTCTCTTAAGTAAACACATTATTTAACATATCAGTTATTTCTGCTAAAAGCATACATACTGCTCCCTTAAGTTAACACATTATTTAACATATCAGTTATTGCCGCCACAAGCATACATACTGCTTCCATGTGTTATCTTGATCTTGACAGTTAATGCTATCATAAGCTGACACATTATTTCGCTTGGCTGTTATTGCTTCCACAACATGGCCCATGTCAATTGACTTCAAAATATGCAGTGACTGCTATAGCTACTACTAGCTAAAGTTAGTGAGTTCTGGATGCAAATTTCATTTATTGGCAAGGCTGGAACTATATATCCCATAAAGATATGGAAATTCTTGACAATAATTATATGTACTTACTCCAAGTTCCTTGCTTTTGTGAACAATGTCAGACCACATGTTTTCCACCAGTGCATTCCTCACATAATAGCCATCATCACCTTCATCCTGTAGCCTTACCATGCACATCCTAGTCAGACAAAAGAATAAATATTAAGAGGAATCAACCACACACAGCCTAGTCAGATAAAAGAATAAATATTAAGTGGAATCAACCATGCACAACCTAGTCAGACAAAAGAATAAATATTAAGTGGAATTAACCATGCACAGCCTAGTCAGACAAAAGAATAAATATTATGTGGAATCAACCATGCACAGCCTAGTCAGACAAAAGAATAAATATTAAGTGGAATCAACCATGCACAGCCTAGTCAGACAAAAGAATAAATATTAAGTGGAATCAACCATGCACAGACTGCTCATATATAAAAAAATTAAATGGAACCAACCATGCCCAGCCTGCTCAAATAAAATTAAAAAAATATTAAATTTGAACCAAACATGCACAGTCTGCTGAGATAAAAAAGAAATATTAAATTGAACCGACTATGCACAGCATACATGTCAACCCCTGACGAGGAAAAAGCATAATATAAGTGGTCAAAAAACATAACTAAATCAGACAAATTGAAATCCACATATAACATGCTACAATTTCAATGAATAATGATTTATTTGCAACTCTCGTCTTTTAACATTTTGTTTCAAAATTTAATATGTAGCACTTTTAGCTTTACACACACAGCAACTAGAATCCATCTGAAGACTTATAGCTACAAAATATTAATATTCTTTCCACAATGACTGTAATAAACGTCACATGATGCTGCCATCATGTCTTCATATATGAAGGATTCTATTTTTTTGTTGCATTTATTTTTTTTGCCTTTATCTAATCCAGCTGTGAAATTATTTGAAAGGAGATATTTTTGCTCTGATATATGCATGAACTAAAATAAAAATACTTTTTAGCACCAAATACCTTTAGACTGGTTCTCCATTTAATATGAATTAGAACAAAGAATCTGCACATAAAGATTGAAATTAGACAAGCAGTCTGTTCTCTCCTCACTCTGCCAAATAGCTGCTATAAATAGTATATGATGTCGAAAATTAAAAAGTAGAACCAGGATGTTTCCAGGTAACATGATAGTTACTACAGCATGATACTGTTAGGAAAGTGCATACAAGTCCACAAACAAGCATACTCTAATACTGTATTTACCTAGAAGCCATCTTTTCTAAAGTACGGTCTGTGGGATTAATGGAATGTTAATAATGAGAAAAAAATAATTAATTTTTGGGGGGAAGGTGCATATATCGAAAAAACCATAATCCATATTACTATAAATGTGCACAAGGCATAATATAATGAAAAAAAAACGTAATGATTACACCAAAAGCGCTAATGGTTGGTATGTATGGCACAGACTGCTAAGATAAAAAAATAAATATTAAATGGAACCAACAGCGCACAGTCTAATCATATAAATCAAATGGAACCAACTATGAACAGCCTGGTCAGATAAAAATTAATTAAATGGAACCAACCATAAACAGCCTGGTCAGATAAAAATTAATTCAATGGAACCAACCATGAACAGCCTGGTCAGATAAAAATTAATTAAATGGAACCATCCATGCACAGCCTGGTCAGATAAAAAATAAATTAAATGGAACCAACTATGAACAGCCTGTCAGATAAAAATTAATTAAATGGAACCAACCATGAACAGCCTGGTCAGATAACAAAAATATTAAATGGAACCAACCATGAACAGCCTGGTCAGATAAAAAAATAAATATTAAATGGAACCAACTATGAACAGCCTGGTCAGATAAAAATTAATTAAATGGAACCAACCATGAACAGCCTGGTTAGATAAAAAAGAATTAATGGAACCAACCATGAACAGCCTGGTCAGATAAAAAAATAAATATTAAATGGAACCAACCATGAACAGCCTGGTCAGATAAAAAAATAAATATTAAATGGAACCAACCATGAACAGCCTGGTCAGATAAAAAAATAAATATTAAATGGAACCAACCATGAACAGCCTGGTCAGATAAAAAAATAAATATTAAATAGAACCAACCATGAACACAGCCTGGTCAGATAAAAAAATAAATATTAAATGGAACCAACCATGAACACGGTCAGATAAAAAAATAAATATTAAATGGAACCAACCATGAACACAGCCTGGTCAGATAAAAAAATAAATATTAAATGGAACCAACCATGAACAGCCCGGTCAGATAAAAAAATAAATATTAAATGGAACCAACCATGAACAGCCTGGTCAGATAAAAAATAAATATTAAATAGAACCAACCATGAACAGCCTGGTCAGATAACAAAAATATTAAATGGAACCAAAAATGAACAGCCTGGTCAGATAAAAAAATAAATATTAAATGGAACCAACTATGAACAGCCTGGTCAGATAAAAATTAATTAAATGGAACCAACCATGAACAGCCTGGTTAGATAAAAAAGAATTAATGGAACCAACCATGAACAGCCTGGTCAGATAAAAAAATAAATATTAAATGGAACCAACCATGAACAGCCTGGTCAGATAAAAAAATAAATATTAAATGGAACCAACCATGAACAGCCTGGTCAGATAAAAAAATAAATATTAAATGGAACCAACCATGAACAGCCTGGTCAGATAAAAAAATAAATATTAAATAGAACCAACCATGAACACAGCCTGGTCAGATAAAAAAATAAATATTAAATGGAACCAACCATGAACAGCCCGGTCAGATAAAAAAATAAATATTAAATGGAACCAACCATGAACACAGCCTGGTCAGATAAAAAAATAAATATTAAATGGAACCAACCATGAACAGCCCGGTCAGATAAAAAAATAAATATTAAATGGAACCAACCATGAACAGCCTGGTCAGATAAAAATTAAATATTAAATAGAACCAACCATGAACAGCCTGGTCAGATAAAAAAATAAATATTAAATACAACCAACCATGAACAGCCTGGTCAGATAAAAATTAAATGGAACCATCCATGAACAGCCTGGTCAGATAAAAATTAATTAAATGGAACCAACCATGAACATCTTGGTCAGATAAAAAAAAATTAATGGAACCAACCATGAACAGCCTGGTCAGATAAAAAAATAAATATTAAATGGAACCAACCATGAACAGCCTGGTCAGATAAAAAATAAATATTAAATGGAACCAGCTATGAACAGCCTGGTCAGATAAAAATTAATTAAATGGAACCAACCATGAACATCCTGGTCAGATAAATAAATAAATATTAAATAGAACCAACCATGAACAGCCTGGTCAGATAAAAAAATAAATATTATATAGAACCAACCATGAACAGCCTGGTCAGATAAAAATTAATTAAATGGAACCAACCATGAACAGCCTGGTCAGATAAAAATAAAATTAAACGAACCAACCATGAAGAGCCTGGTCAGATAAAAAAAAAAATATTAAATGGAACCAACCATGAACAGCCTGGTCAGATAAAAAAATATTAAATGGAACCAACCATGAATAGCCTGGTCAGATAAAAAAATAATTGCATGGAACCAACCATGCACAGACTGCTCAGATAAAAAATTAATTAAATGGAAACTACAACGCACAGTCTAATCAGATAAATCAAATGGAACCAACCATGAACAGCCTGGTCAGATAAAAATTAATTAAATGGAACCAACCATGAACAGCCTGGTCAGATAAAAAATAAATTAAATGGAACCAACCATGAACAGCCTGGTCAGATAAAAAATAATTACATGGAACCAACCATGCACAGACTGCTCAGATAAAAAATTAATTCAATGGAAACTACAACGCAGTTTGCTCCGATTTTTTTAAAAAAAATTAATGGAACCAACAAAGCACAGCCTGCGCAGATAAAAAAATAAATATTAAATGGAACCGACCATGCACAGCCAGTGGAGATAAATTAAAGCTTTGTGTTTGACTATCATATATGAAATTGGGAATGTACATGTTGCTGAAATCATCCCTAAAATGGAATATGTTCCTGAAAGAAACTGATTCTTTACTGGCTGAAAGCAGTTTTTAGGAATTAAGGAAAGACCATCTCTTCCTTGTAACTATCCCTGATAGTCTTCAGAAATAACAAGACTTTTCAAATTAGCTACTGTGGTGAACATTCTGATCTCAATTTGTACTACTCCTCATTTTAAACCAACCAGTGTGTGAAAAGAAGTCTTTGGTTTAAAACACCATGTTGATATGGCTTTGTTTTTTGAAGAGTAACAATAAGATTTCATGATGGTTGCTATGATAACCATGATGGATATATCATACTAGCATAACTTCCATTCAAGAAATGACATATTAGGTTTTTTGGTGAAAGCACAATATTGATACAACCATCTACGTATAAAAAGAAATGACATGAAGATTTTCAAGAGAACTATTGTGGTGGCCATATTAGAAGTCAGACTGGCACGTTGTTTAATTCCAACCAGTCATGTTGTGTAAACCTCAAGTTCATATGACCATCTATTCAGGAAGAGCATTAATAAAATGTTCATGATGACCACTGTGAAGGCTTTATTTGATACCTGAAAAACATCATTTTCATCTAGGACCAATTAGACTGTGGGATGAACACATTTGTGAATGATTATGGTAATTCACCAAGGAGGTAAGGAGAAGCAATAATAACAATGTGCTAATGTATTCATGTAATGCAGGAAACAGGCAACAGACCATCTCATAAGCTCTTCCAGTAAATGTCCAGCACAGCTTTAAAGGAACCATCTCATACTATTATTAAAATGGAGAAGGATTATGATCACCCACTCCAATATGTTTTTTCTAAGAAAGGCGTAATGCAAAGAAATGAATCAACATTCACTCACCATACATGTAACTCCACAAGAAGAAAGAAGGAGTTCAGTGCATCTGGCATCTTCAGTACTAAAACGAGAAAATCTGACTGGTCATAATGACTGTACTTAACATGAATATTCATTATCTAGGATGACATTCACAACATATATCTGGAAATTAATTTCCAATATACATTCCTTGCACAAAAACTACATGCTATGCTCATACCTACAGCTGCAACATTCAGACATTTAGGCCTTGGATAACAAAGATTATAAAAATGGTACAAATGGTTAGTGTCTTACAAAATGGTACTATCAGCTGCCACACTTGACGCTCAGCATTAAGACGTTAGTGTTACGACTGGTTGGCCTGGTATCAGGACAAATGTGAGTGGATGGAACATCACATGTCTGCAGCATGATGCACCAGTGCTGGACATCACAATATACTGCCACACTACAGACATCATAGCAATAAGCATGGAAATCTGTTAAACATATGTTAAAAATCCAAATCACACCCACCCACATGGAGACAGTTAAAGAAGTCTTTGGCTGTAGGCTGTAATAGTTATAGAACTTGATTTGCATGAATGTATCACAAAAAAGCAATATTGTGAGATCTTCAATACAAATGGGCTCAATGATTATTTTTAAAAATACTTCATACAATGAGTAGATGATATAAATATATTCTTTGTACAAGTTCAACTGCAGATGTGTCAATGTGCCTTCATAACTGTCATAATATTAAGATAAATTTATAAACCCATGATCATGACAGTCAATGGCAACTCAATATTTACAGATTTACTGTACATGATCACAAAGTCTAAAACAAACTAACTAAAGAAATTTTATGACACTTTGTACAATTCATGTTAATGCTATGGAAATGATTTCTGCATCCAGAGTATTTTCACCAACAGGAAGAAAGAAATGTCTGAGATCAAAGGTCACTCCACAATTTCTCCATAATTTTGTTATAGTGTGCAAGCAATTTCTTTTCTTGGTAAATATTTATAAACATAAATGGCTTTAGAGTATCCCCTCAAGTTTGCCACTAACAGCTTAGGCCTTTCAGACACAAATTGAAAAAACATTGAGATCCATACCCTGCGATCTTCTTTACACTTAGAAGAGTTCATATGCACAGCCAGATCCTACCTTTCCCTTCCATCTGGAGACAGAATCCAAGGTTATAAATAACAAAAAAAACCTGCATAAAATCAATCCTAAAAGCACATTAACTTACTTGCAGTGCCAGGGGAATAGCTGTTGCATAGGTTTTTAAGTCTTTCCTTGTACCCTAGAAATCAGACTTTAAGTCACAACTTGGAAACTAGTAATTGGGACCAGTCTTTAAATCACAGCTTGGAAACTAGTAATTGGGACCAGTCTTTAAGTCACAACTTGGAAACTAGTAATTGGGACCAGTCTTTAAATCACAGCTTGGAAACTAGTAATTGGAACCAGTTTTTAAGTCCAAACTTGGAAACTAGTAATTGACCCCAGTCTTTAAATCACAGCTTGGAAACTAGTAATTGGGACTAGTCTTTAAGTCACAACTTGGAAACTAGTAATTGGGACCAGTCTTTAAGTCACAACTTGGAAACTAGTAACTGGGACCAGTCGTAAAGTCAAAACTTGGAAACTAGTAATTGGGACCAGTCTTTAAGTCACAACTTGGAAACTAGTAATTGGGACCAGTCTTAAAGTCAAAACTTGGAAACTAGTAATTGGGACCAGTCTTTAAGTCACAACTTGGAAACTAGTAATTGGGACCAGATTTTAAGTCAAAACTTGGAAACTAGTAATTGGGACCAGTTTTTAAGTCCAAACTTGGAAACTAGTAATTGACCCCAGTCTTTAAATCACAGCTTGGAAACTAGTAATTGGGACTAGTCTTTAAGTCACAACTTGGAAACTAGTAATTGGGACCAGTCTTTAAGTCACAACTTGGAAACTAGTAACTGGGACCAGTCGTAAAGTCAAAACTTGGAAACTAGTAATTGGGACCAGTCTTTAAGTCACAACTTGGAAACTAGTAATTGGGACCAGTCTTAAAGTCAAAACTTGGAAACTAGTAATTGGGACCAGTCTTTAAGTCACAACTTGGAAACTAGTAATTGGGACCAGATTTTAAGTCAAAACTTGGAAACTAGTAATTGGGACCAGTTTTTAAGTCACAACTTGGAAACTAGTAATTGGGACTAGTCTTAAAGTCAAAACTTGGAAACTAGTAATTGGGACCAGTCTTTAAGTCACAACTTGGAAACTAGTAATTGGGACCAGTTGTTAAGTCAAAACTTGGCAACTAGTAATTGGGACCAGTCTTTAAGTCACAACTTGGAAACTAGTAATTGGGACCAGTCTTTAAGTCTAAACTTGGAACCAATAACTCGGAACAGTCTTTAAGTCAAAATTTAGAAGCTGTTGAGATCCCCTACCCTGTAACCTTATAAATACTTTGCTGTATTAAAAGCTAAGGAACTTAAGTAGCCATCACTTTTTGCCAATTGTAAATCTGTTTTAGACAGCAAAACATTACACACTGGCAAACAATAAAATTAACAGACTGAATAACAAAAACAGTGGTAAGAACCCTATAAAGTAACAGTTTAAGAATCACAATTTTCCCTTTTATTAACACTCACCTCGAAACATTTCATCATAATCTGGAATCTCAGTGCAACATGTGTACATGTTAAAAGCAGCCACATTAAGATTCTGGAAAAAAATATAAAGACAAAAGTGACAAAACATTTTCAGCATATGTACATGCACACTATGTCCTAAAATGCACACATTAAATATTTTGCATAACATTATCCTTGTGGTTGTGTGACCATACAACGATTATTGGTAACTACCATACAGTAAAGTAATGCAGTGGCATTTTTTAACTAGTTTAAATATGTTTACAATAAGTAAAAGAAACTACAATTAAATGTTAATGGAAAACCACAGGAGGTAAATCATTTCTACATTATATGACATTTCCTTCACTAATAAATTAGTTTTAATAATATAAATCACTTTGCTCATTCTTTCTTGTTTAAATCTAATATTTAATTTTACTGACATCCATTCAGGGCAAAGTTGGTTTTAGGATTATCACTCCAGATCGATCAAATGTATGATACATTGATGAACATATTTCCAAATATTTCCTAATTCAGGTCTGCCAGGAACATATTGGTTCTCTGTCTCTGATATGTATTACTGTTTTAAGAGCAAACTGGTTACTGAGTATCAAGGCAAAGGATGAGGTTTTATTTCCCAGCATGTGGCATCATTGTTTGACTGTTTGACAAATGGTAAATTGTGGCAGAAATTAACATTTGAGCTAAAAAGTGGTACTGCAAAAACCAAATGAGATGATAGGAATTAATCTGGCGGCTTATTCTGACTCAACTATAGCCTCAAAGTCCTTTCTCCAAAATATTTATTCATACTAGTATGGGCTCAAACTCTAGTCAAAAGTTCTTTCTCCAAAATATTTATTCATACCAGTATGGCCTCAAACTCTAGTCAAAAGTCTTTTCCCCAAAATATTTATTAATACCAGTATGGCCTAATCAAGTATAACATAAAAATATAACATTAAAAAAACACACAATTCTATATAAATTATTTTGATCCAAATAAAAAATGAACTATTCTACTATTTACCTTGTTAATAAATAAAACCTTTTTCAGATAAAAGTGATTTAATAATTCACTGGCTTGTACATGTATATTGACACTTTCGTTGAATAGTAAAACCTACTAATTTATCTTTCTTTCATGATACCGTGTATCGTAATGTACTTTTTGAATATGTTAGTACCATTACACAAAACAATTTGACATTAATCATACCAATATATATTATTTACAAAATGGATGTGATGTTCAATGTAATTGACACAGGCAAGTACATAAATATTCTGAAAAATAAACAGAATTCAGAAAAACATTCAGAAAATAAATAATGAATTTGGATATGTTTCTTGAAAGGCTTAACTAACTACAGAGTTGTCATCAGGTGATTTCTGTAACTATTATGTAACTACTAAAGAGTTAACAACAAACTTTGTAAAATTTAATACATAATTTATTTTGCTGGAAAAATATTGTAAAAAATCAGTTTTAAGAATCAAATTCATAAGTAATCCAAGAATTAAATTACAAAGTCCTACAAATAAAATATTCTAATAGATTCATGTTTAAGTCCTGTTGGAAAATCGAAGATCCAAGATGATGATGTATGCTGAAGTCTGTTTTGTGCTTATCTACAGATCCTTGTAGAAACACAATATTAAATAATAAACACTCCAGTGTTGGAAATCCGAATAAAATTTTGATAAACTGTCTTTGTCCAAGAATTCTTTATGAGCACATAGAACATTTCAAGAAATACGAATTAATCCTTCAACACATTTAATCCCGTTTACCAATTTGAACTGCAGTGCCTGATTCCTGAGAAGCAATTATACATTGTGGCAAAATGGAGCATCATCAGCAAAAAATTTAATGACCCTCACCAAGTTCACTTAAAATGTTGTAACATTTTTATTTCTCTTTTAAAGTATGTAAAACTATGTATCTATGAAAAGGTATTCAAATTTGCAACACAGTGATATATGTTTTGTTATCATTTATCAATGTACATGCTCAGAATTGTATTTTGAAATATGACTTGAAAGAAGACAACAGAAATTAAAACCTTACCATGATGTTCAGTGAATCTTTCTTTACAAAGATGAATAAAATGTTCCTAATAGAATGCGAATAAAATATAGTTCTATTTTATTGTATTTAGGTCCAAATTTTAAGTTTCTAGCACTGTTAGTTCAAACGTTATAATAAGTTTACTAAAATTGGACAACAAAACACCTGGAACAATTTGTTTAATTCACACTCTAGAACATGTACTTTAGCACGCAGTTTCTCATGAATACTTGTCACAAATTAATCCTAGAAATCTTTCAGGAGGATAAAAGTAATTAATCAGTGCAATTTTTTTCTCTCACAATTTTAAAGTTCACATCATCACTATATCAGTCATAACAATATTTTATCAATTTAAACCATGACTGCAAGACGAAATATCATCCTTCAAAGTCAGCTTCTATGTCTGAATCACCGCCGAAAAGTGCATGAAGCCATGTATCAACTCTTTCATCAACTTGATTCAATTCTAAGCCATCGTTTAAGTCAATATTATCATCAGAATCATTCAAATTGTCAACATCGATGTTGCTACCCTCGCTGTCAATACCCATGTTTACATCCAAGTTGTCGTCCATCATTTTAACGATCGCTTTTCAAACCAACAATTTATTTTCCAATCATGCTTTTCTTAAATATTTCACTATGCATGCATACTTTAACAATTTCATATGTTGGTGAATAAGTACAAAAATATTTGTGATGTAGAACATTTGTTTCTAGTGACACTATTCACATAAGTAGTAGAGTGCGACCAGTCTTATTCAGGACAAAACGGGAAACTACGACCACAGGTGAATTCAGGATAGAATGAGGTATTATGACCATAGTTGCATTCAGGATAAAATGGGTTAAAATCCAAATGAACCAAAAGAAAGTTAACATGTATTCAAAAATTGGCTATAAGAAAAGAAAATGACTTGACATCAGATGTAAAAGCCCAAAACTATATTTTACTAAAACAAAGATTAAATCGTAGTTTGATACTCAGTTTTGAAAAAATCCTCAAAATTGCAAAATTTAGAAAGGGGGATCACATGATCATTTATATCATGTACTCTTAACATGACCTTGACAACAACCAGATCAAATCAGATATACGTAACAATTGGTCTACTGTAGCTCTTCCACAGAATCAGAGTTGTCATCCAGATGATTCCCATACTTACCAAATTGCTGTAACTCAGGTACTTATCAATTTGACATAACTGATCTACAGGTTTGTAATCCGGTTGATTCCCATACTTACCAATTTGCCATAACTCTTTTTTATGCCCAAGCCTTTCTTGACTCTATCCCACAATGAAGTATCTACAGCACCCTCTATGGCTGTACTTTGCTGTCTCTGAAATGATTTTTACGAATGTATTAAAAGAACACACAAAGTGTATTGATGATTTCTCCAGGTATATCTGTCTAGTATCAAATCAAGTTGGGTCTAATCTAAAATGTATTGTTGCTTAATCGATTTATTTTGATTTAAGATCCATGATTGTATAACCTGCATGAAATGTTAAGGTGAAATTACACTGCAGATATAACTTAGTGAAAGTAATGCTAGGGGAGAGAAGTAAAGCTAGATAAGGAAATTTCACTGAACACTCAGCAGCACCTTACACTAAAAAGGGTGAAATATGGACCATACTCTTTGTACATACTGAATATATAAGATCTAAATAGATCATCAGTACAATCTGAATAGCTTTCGGTATTAATCAGGTATTAGGTAATACAATACTTTGGTCCTAAACAAAGTACCAGAAAAAAGCAAAAACCAACGAGTTTAATAAAATCAACAAATAAATGTGTCTAAATATTACAACTTTATGGTCGTAAACTAAGTAACCGAAAAAAGCAAAATCCCAACAAAAAAAATACCTTTTGGGAATGCAGGTTAAAATTTAAAATTAGCTTACAGTATTGTGAATTACATTTCAAGTCCAACAACTCGAAACGAGTGGAGCTCCAAATGAAGTCCAATATATTATGCTGATGTGCCAATGGACTTAAATAATATTGATATGCAAACAGTCTTAGAGTATCACAATGATATAATCCAATACTTCTTCAAATGAATTCACTGTAATTCCAAATTATTTACTTAGTCATTAAGTTTACAAGCACCTTGTAATTCCAATGAATATCTAAAATGAACAAAATCCTCCCAAATAATAACTGAACATAGAACATAATAAAATGAGTCACCATCACAAATGTTTAAAATAGATGAATATTGTTAATCATTACCTTTTATAAAAGACTAAGACACAATTTCAGAACCTGGATGAGGGTCAAATATTCCTTTTCAGATCATTCAAACATGTAAATAAGATCAAGTTCTTCACTGAGATTCTGGTAGCCAACCAATCAGAATTCAGTATGACCACAGAATTTTCAAGTTAGAATATTTAGTAACTGAAATCACCTCATCCCAAAGTAAAAGCCCACAATGAACAAAATTTGCTATTTATTACATTGTCTACTAAATTACCCGCATAATCTATAATTATACAAATTAATATGCAGTATGGGTATATATGTTACAAAGCTAAAGAGTGAAAATTTAACTTACTTTAATGTGAATTAAATCCCAAATAAAATGAAAGTATAGAGTGTTCTATATTCCAATACAGAATGTGCTGATGTACCAATATTCTTGAATGAGCCAATTTATGAAGTCCTGATGTGTCACAATGGTATAAACCAGAACTTTTTGAATGATTTGAATTAATTCACAATAATCCCAAAACTTAGTTCAAAATTCCGAGGAGAACTTGTAGTTCCAATAAATAATTCTTAAATGAATGATTCCTCTCAAATTATACCTAAACACAGTAACAGATAATTCCAGATGAAGGAAAATGAAATAATTTTGTTTACTTCTAACTAATACAAAAATATGAGATAATAAAATGACCAGGATTATAGTCAAATATTTGCTACTGGAACATTCTCAATTTGCAAACAAGGCCAGACACCGAAGATAAATAAATATCAGCCAACAACTTCTTTATAAGTTACTAGCATAACAAACAAGCATGTAGCCCACAACATTTCTACCCTCCATTGTAGTCATAGGTCAAATACACAATACAAATTAAATATATATCATGGTACAAAAATGGCACACAGTACAAAAATGATCACATATGTTAACAGATAGGCTTGCCAAAAATTAAATGTCAACATTGTGCAGTTCTGTTCAAATCTTGCAAACAAGTTTCTCAGGATGGACTAACATGTGTATGGACATGCATATGGACTGAGTAATGTATGGACAGATGAATATAGTAATACAATGTATGGACAGATGTATATAGTAATACAGTGTATGGACAGATGTATATAGTAATAGAATGTATGGACTGATGTATATACTAATACAATGTATGGACAGATGTATATAGTAATACAATGTATGGACAGATGTATAGAGTAATACAATGTATGGACAGATGTATATAGTAATACAATGTTTGGACAGATGTATATAGTAATAGAATGTATGGACAGATTTTTATAGTAATACAATGTAAGGACAGATGTATATAGTAATACAATGTATGGACAGATGTATATAGTAATACAATGTATGGACAGATGTATATAGTAATACAATGTATGGACTGATGTATGTGTACGTGGTCCAAGGTTGAAATTGCCGGGGTGGGAGTGGGAGACAAGCTCCCCACTCCTTCAAAAAAGCCCCATAGGGCTTGCGACTCTGATCGCCTCTGTCAACTAAAATCCAGCTCCTGGCCATCGCGAGTGGCTTAGCTTCTAAGTCCGGCGGACCATGTTTTCACTGACAGGAGAAGGGGTGAAGGCGGCCACTGGCGCCTTAAAACCAGTCGCTTCGGGTAGATGGAGCTCATAAACCTTGGATGGTAGCTCATCTAGGAGAAGGAAAACTCTGATCCCAAACCTCCGCTGCCTTGCGGCTATACCCACTCACGGGAAGGCTAAGGGAGTAAACCCCGACAGAAAATCCGGAGACAGAGTCCCTAAGGCGGTCTGACGTTGACTTCAACGTCATTCTGGCAACTCCTGCGATGCCGTTGGTGCCAAGCTGTAGCGACATTTGTCATTCCCTTGGGTCCACCAGCTGCGTGGAGAGGGGGGATCTGCTGCATGGGCAACAGCTGATTCTCCATTCTAGACTGCCCAGGCTTTGTAGCTCCACTGGAGAGGACACTCCAGCGTCGTCTTAAGGCGTCGTCACAACACGGGAAGCAGCAGTCTACCGGTTATAAGCCATAGCTCGATTGGCGTAGAGCTTGGCACCAGGGGCTGCTTTCGACGGTGGGAGAGATTGCCATGTATCATTGGAAGCTACCGCCTGCCTCCAGCTGGGCAGCCCCCAGTCAATAAGGTGCTTCCTGCCATGGCCTGCCTGCTTCACTAGGTGCGTGGAGCTTAGAGAACCATCTCTACAAGCAGGCCAAAAAACTCTACACCAAGCAAGATACAAAGAGGAAACAAGAAGACTCCAGCTCTTCGTTTCGCAAGCTGGAACATCAGAACCTTGTGCCCTGGACTCACCACTGACCTGCAGAAGATCAACGACGCAAGGAAGATTGCCGTCATTGACAGAGAACTCTCCCGACTGAATGTCGACATTGCCTGTCTTCAAGAGACCCGACTGGCTGACAGCGGCACCATCAGGGAAGCCAACTACACCTTCTTCTGGCAAGGAAAACCATCAGACGAACCCAGGCAGCATGGTGTCAGCTTCGCTGTAAAGAACACCCTCGTCGCCTTCATTGAGCCTCCATCATCAGGCACTGAGAGGATCCTTGCCCTCCGGCTATCAACATCCTCAGGCCCAGCCAACATCTTCAGCGTGTATGCCCCAACCCTCTACTCAAACCCAGAAGAAAAAGACCAGTTCTACGAGGCTCTGGATCAAGCAATATCAAACATCCCCAGTACCGAGGGCCTCTACCTACTAGGAGACTTCAATGCGCGAGTGGGAGCTAACTACGAGGCATGGCCCACCTGTCTTGGCCCGCACGGAAGAGGCAAAATCAACGAGAATGGCCAGCGACTGCTGGAGATGTGCTGCACTCACAGCTTATGTGTGACCAACACCTTCTTCAAATGCAAGGAGATCCACCAGGTATCATGGAGACACCCACGTTCCCGCCACTGGCACCAGCTAGATCTAGTCATCACCAGGCGCGCGGAACTAGCCAGCGTCCTTCTCACCCGCAGCTACCACAGTGCCGACTGCGACACAGACCACTCCCTTGTGGCCAGCAAGGTGCAAATAATACCCAAGAAACTGCACCACGCCAAGAAGAATGGTCGCCCACGTATCAACACCTGCTGTGCAAGCAATCCAGAGAAGACACAGAAGTTCATCTGCAAACTCCACGAGGCTCTCACCAAAGAGACACCTGATGACACCATCGACTCCAAGTGGTCCCACCTCCGAGATGCTGTGTACAACTCAGCCATTACTGCCTATGGGAAGAAAGAGCACAAAAACACAGACTGGTATGAGGCCAGCTGGGAGGAGATGGAACCCGTGACTGAGGCGAAGAGGAAAGCCCTCCTGGCTTACAAGGCTGCGCCTAGCCTTGATACATTACAGGCCCTCAGGACTGCCAGGAAAAATGCCCAGCAGACCGCCCGTCACTGCGCTAACACCTATTGGCTGAACCTCTGCACCAGTATACAGATAGCTGCGGAAATCGGGGATGCAAGGGGCATGTACGAGGGTATCAAGAAGGCAACAGGCCCACCCACCTCCAAGATCGCCCCACTCAAGTCCAAGACTGGCGAAGTCATCAAAGACCAGGGCAAACAGCTGCAGCGCTGGGTTGAGCACTATCTTGAGCTGTATGCAACCCAAAACGTCGTCACGGACACCACCCTAGATGCCATCCCAGACCTGCCAGTCTTGGAGGAACTAGACACACCACCTACCCTGGAAGAGCTTAGCAAAGCCATCGACTGCCTCGCTTGTGGGAAGGCCCCTGGGAGTGACGGCATTCCGCCTGAAGTCCTAAAGATAGGGAAACCAGCACTAATCCAGCCTCTGCACGAACTCCTCTGCCTCTGCTGGGGACAAGGACACATCCCCCAGGACATGCGAGATGCAAACATTGTCACTCTATACAAGAACAAAGGAGACCGCAGTGACTGCAACAACTACCGGGGCATCTCTCTTCTCAGTATTGTTGGAAAGGCGTTCGCCCGTGTCGTCCTGGCGCACTTGCAGACCCTAGCATCCCGAGTCTACCCAGTGTCCCAGTGTGGCTTCCGAGCAGGCAGGTCAACTGTAGACATGATCTTCTCACTACGACAGCTGCAGGAGAAGTGTCGTGAGCAGCAGATGCCCCTCTACAATGCCTTCATAGACCTGACCAAGGCATTTGACCTGGTCAGCCGGAGCGGACTCTTCAGGATCCTTAAGAAGATAGGCTGCCCCCCACGACTGCTAGCTATCATATCATCGTTCCACGAGAACATGCACAGCACAGTGTGCTTCAACGGCGCAACATCAGAGGCCTTCCCAGTCAGCAGCGGAGTGAAGCAAGGCTGTGTCCTTGCGCCAACTCTCTTTGCCATCTTCTTTTCCATTCTCCTCCAGTACGCCTTCAAGGACTGCAGCGAGGGTGTGTATATACACACCAGGACTGACGGAAAGCTGTTTAACATCGCCTGTCTCCGTGCAAAGACTAAAGTTACAAAGGTTCTCATCTGTGAATTGCTCTTCGCTGACGATGCAGCCTTGACATCACACATGGAAGATGGACTGCAGCAGCTAGTATGCCGCCTCTCCCATGCCTGCAAGGAGTTCGGACTGACCATCAGTCTGAAGAAGACGAATGTAATGGTGCAGGACGCAGACTCCTAACCCACCATCGCCATTGATGGGTACAACCTGGAAGTTGTTGAGGACTACACATACCTTGGGTCCACCATCTCCAACTCGCTCACCGTTGATACTGATGTAAATGGCCGGATTGCCAAGGCATCAGCAGTTATGGCGAGACTGAACCAGAGGGTCTGGGACAATCACAACCTCACAGACAAGACCAAACTGCGAGTCTACCAGGCATGCGTGCTCAGCACACTCCTTTACAGCAGCGAGGCATGGACCACCTATGCGAGTCACGTGAGGAAACTCAACAGCTTCCACCTGAGATGCTTGCGGCGCATTCTGCATATCCAGTGGCAGGACAAAGTTCCCAACACAGAGTTTCTGAAACGCACCGGCATGAACAGCATGGCATGAACAGCATGTTCTCCATTCTCAGCGAGAGGCGCCTTCGCTGGCTAGGCCATGTTAGGAGAATGGACCCAGGCCGCATACCCAAGGACCTGCTGTACGGCGAGCTAGTAGAAGGTGCACAAACGACTGGAAGGCCACGTCTGCGATACAAAGATGTCTGCAAAAAGGACATGAAGACAGCCAACATCAACATAAACAATTGGGACAGCTGTGCTGACGACCGCTCCGCGTGGCGTCTTGCTGTCAGACAGGGCACTCAGAAAGCTGAGGAGATGAGAAACACAAACCTCGCTGCAAAGAGAGCCAGGAGGAAGGCGAACCAAAAACATCCTCAGCAAGGATCAGCATACACCTGCAGCAAGTGCAACAGAGACTGTCACTCAAGTGTCGGAATCTTCAGCCACTCGCGCAGGTGCAGATAGGACACCTAAATCGGAAGCTCCACCATCGTATCTCGAAGACGGACGGATGCCGACGATAGGACTGATGTATATAGTAATACAATGTATGGACAGATGTATATATTAATACAATGTATGGACAGATGTATATAGTAATAAAATGTATGGACTGATGTATATAGTAATACAGTTGGACAGCATGTAAATATTTAGAGATAAACTGACTGATGATGTTGTTGTTGTAGGGTTTAACACCATTTTACAGCACAAGATAGGCCAGTATTAATGGTGGAGGAAGAACCCGGGAAAAGCACTGGAAAGACCCACCGGAAGCTTTTTCAATACCCAAATGGGACCGAGAGATGAATATTTTCATACATGTTGACCAATATAAATATTCATACAGATCAACAGACACACACACACACACACACACATATATATATATATATATATATATATATATATATATATATGTATAGGTAATATTGGCTGATAGATGTATATATTCATAAAGATCAACTGACATGTGGATATATTAATACTAGTGATGGGAATTGGCCAGAATTTCATAATCAAGTATTGGTTCTACTGAACCAGCTCATAATCAATTGTAATCAGATACCAAGAGCAAATTTTATTGTTTGTTAACAATTATATCTTTGCTACAGGCTTCAAAATGTTAATAAATCTACAGAAGTACTCTCATTTAATGATAATTATACTTTAATCTGATAAAAATATTACATGTCTCCTAATATTTGTTTTGTTCTACAAGCTTTGTTAAATGAAAGCAACTTTTTTTTATGGCTTATCAGTTTTATGTAACAATACCCCAAATCCATTTCATTCAGATGCAAAAAGTAATAAACGCCATTGTTTTCTTGTTTGTCATTATTTACAAATACATGTACTGTAAAGAATTTTATCAGTAAACTGAAGAAGTCAAAAAATATTTATAAAGGACTAACTCAACAATTCAAATTCAGGACTATATGGTCTTAAATAGGTCTGTGCCTACTGAATATGGTATGGTTGTATATTTGTAAGTTGTAAAGGGAATACATATTTCAGATCATTTCACTGAAAGCCCTAACAAGCTTATCATCTACTCAGTTGTTTTAGTAACCTTTGTGTTTTGCATGTAAATATAATTGATTATAGAGTTTCATTTGTGATAACCTTAAGGGTTCGCTCAACCAATTGATGATCGATTATAATCGATAATTGGAACAACACTAATTAACACGGATGGACGACATTATATATTCATACAGATCAACTTAACATGTATATTCATGCAGATAGACTGACAGATGTATATATTAATAAAGACAAACTAGCATATACATATTATAGATGGACTAACATGTATATATTGTTACAGATCGACAGATATATGAAAAAGGTTAATTTATCCCTTCTGCTAACAATGCTGGGATAAAAAATACATCATGGATTTTGTGGAAACAAGTAAATTAGGGTATTTTTCAGCATGTTTACTTAAAGATGATATAAATTGTTAACTTTGCTCTACGAAGGAAAGCATGATGGAGGAATGGACAGACTATGCCAACATGAGCATAAGAAATTGCGTCATCCAATGTATTGATCATTACAGTAATAGCAATGTCTTACTGTGTTTGTGTTTCCCTGTAGACACGAAACCATAACCTTGCTCCATGTGGATTGATGTTGAATCATGGAAACTCTCTGCTCACAGTTTGACAGGAAATCTGTTTGACCGAATCTCGTACATTTCTTTACCTGGAAAATATATTTCATAATCAAATGAATCAACATTACAAAACTACTGAATTATGTAACTGGCCCAAATTGGGCAAAATAATAGCTGTTAGCCATCAATTATTTCTCTACAAGCTTGGAAAGAAATATTAACTCTGAATTGCCAGGAAAAGAAAATAACCCCCTACCCCACCCCATAATAAAAGAGAGATACATGTATTGTACAAACTGTCTAATGTTTGTATGCAGAAAACTGTTGAAATGTTCATTTAAATCAACTTCAATTGGTGCTGATTTAGCGACATATGACACCATTCAAATGTTATGATGTTTTTGTCAGCTATACTAACGTAGACTCCAATAACATAGTAACTGCAAACTTTTTTCATCAACAACAATAACTATAAACAGCACTGTTACCTTTAAATAAATGTGGCAACTAACATCTATGAGGCGATTAATCAATGTACTCAATGCTACATCTGAAAAAACAGTGTGATCATATGCCTTTGCTTAATATTAGCAGTTTATTTCTTGGAACAGTAAACTATTTTTTTAACTAATAGTCATGCATATGCAGCAATTATTGTTTGAGGCTGTGTGGCAGTTTGCAACAATGCTATAACAGACCACCTGTTTTGAGAAACCATGTTCTTAATGCACAAATTGGTTATATAGTGTTATGACCTGTCATGAGAGACCACCTGTCTTGAGAGACCATTAAATTTTGGCAGAAGCAAAGGTTTGTCTACTGTATATCTTTATTTCCTTTAAAATAAATTATTATTTCACAAAATTTAAAGCATAAATATGTTGTTAAAATTAAGGAGGATGTATGTAGGCTAGATGGGATGTTTGTTGTTGTAGTTTTTGTTAGGTTATGTGTCAATTTCAGATTGCAATGGGATTAAATTGATAAGTGTATTTCTGTATTATAGTGCAGCTTCTATGCAGGCAAGAACATTTCGGAATCCATGTCATGTAATCTAGGGTGAATTCATAAATGTAAGTCTTATACAGGCTGGCATTATGTGGGATTAAATTTGTGTGATATGCATCTGGGTCTTTAAACAATAACTTCAAACATAAGGCATTATGGGATTACTTCATTTGGTCTAAAAAATATACCAATAATCACCAGAACACAAATATAAAGCTAGCAATATCCTTCCTTCTAACAAGCAAAAGCAAAGAACTGCTAAATAATTTAAACGAACCAATTATCAATTCTCCTGTACAGAGGTAACAAGCTCATTAAAGTTAGTGATAGAAATACAGAAAGCTGATCTATCAAGTTTACAGTCAAAGTTTACTGACAGCTATTAGTATAATGTTTTTAAGGTGAAACGATTCATAAACATATCACTGCATTGAAACTTTTGTTGTACGGATACACATATTGATACAAGCGGTGGAAAATCAATGCAAAATATTATTTACCAAATTCTGAGGTGAAATGATACACTAATGCAGCATAAGGACACAAACTTCAATACATATCAATATACAAATGAACTTTATGTTCTTTCCATCTTTGGAAGGTGGATGGAGTTGCCGACCCTTTTATGTATGTTGACATATTGGATGTATTTCAAGTATGCAGATAGACCTACATTTATCATATAGAACACTCCAGTGGCTAGTGTGTCTGCCTCAGATGTGGGAAATCGTGTGTTCAAACCCCGACTAAGTCATACCAAAGACTTATATAAATGCTACTCTGCATTAAGATGTTAGTGTTAAGACTGGTCGGCTTGGTGTCAGGATAATGTGACTGGGTGGGACATCATGTTACAACTCTGCAACATGATGCCCCAATGCTAGACATCACTATAAACTGTCACACTGCAGAAATCATAGCAACATCACTGAAAAATTGCTAAGGCTATATGAGAATCATAAAACACACACACAAACACATTAAACATAGAAAATATTATACTTATTTTTTATGGCACCACTCCAGCGGCCTAAGTGGTTAGAGCATTCCTCCTGGATGCAGGGAGTCGCTGGTTTGTATCCCCCCAGAGTCATAACAAAGTCATAAAAATGATACAAGCAGCTGGTGTTCTGCATTAAGAGGTTAGTGCTAGGATTGGTCCGCCTGGCATCAGGATAATGTGACTGGGTGGCACATCATGCTACATGTCTATGACATGATGGCCCAGTGCTAGATATCACTAAAAACTGCCAGACATCATAAAATCATAGCAATATGACTGCAAAATTATTATAGCTCTTTTAAAAATCCAAGACACACACACACAGATCTTATACATAGGTAATTCTCACTGATGACAAGAAAACAAAAAAATATTTAAACAGACTACCTGTTGGCTGTGAGTGAGTTGAAAGCGTTGAAACAGTTATGTCTCACTTAAACATGGAAGACATTCTGATGTTATCTTCAAAACAATAAATAATGCAATTTCCTCAAAGAAAAATGTTACCTTGAAATAAATAAGGGAATGAGGATGAACACCAACAAAATCTATCACATTTTACAAAAGACTCGTGGCCATATGAACTTGCATTTGTTAACGAAGAAGGAAAACTGTTGACAAAACACCTCAGTTATACTGTGCCTTGAAGTTCTTTTAATTGAATAAATATTATTGCATTAAATCTTAATCAGTAATTACTGCTGCTGTCGATGAAAGGTATTGACCAAGGTAATGTTTTCAGGATTGCAAAACAAGCATGTTTAAGTCAAAAGAAAAATGATACACAAAACATTGACAGGCATGAAGTTAGGATTTGATTCTTTGGTGCATCTCAATTGCAGACTAGCCCGTTTACTTGCAAGGTAAGAGCAATGTGTGGAAACCGTTTTGACAAACTAGCAACTGACTAATGCTTTGGGGCATATCTGATGCTACTATTACCTTGAGGTTATTCAGCTTTCCATGTATGCATCAAAACTTAAATATCTAGTCTATAACCGATGGATACACGTGTTCTGTTCTGACAAGGATTAATACTAAAAGGTGAGTACTTTCAAGGATTTCATGTTTCGAAGAACTTTACTTGCCATTTGCAGACAAGGTCAGTCTAAATCAATTTTATATTTATGTATGAGCAGCTCAATAGATGGCATGATCAAAACATTAATGCATAAATAGTGAATCGCACAGTTAGTCTCTGCAACAGTAATATCAGAGAAGAAAAATGCTGACAACAAATTTGTTGGTCTATACATAGGAGCTTGGTATATTTTCAGTAAAGTACAATGAAATCTCTGAAAACACAAAATTTCTGAAAACACGAAATTACCTTATCTGTACCATCAGTGTACAGATTTCAGAGATTTTATCATACTTTATGGATAAAACTTGAGATTCTTTTGGTCTTCTTTACTTGTATGTCACTAGTCTTACAAGTAAGACCTTGATGCTGATATTCATGTCTTGGATGTCAGACTTACTTCCTAATGACACTGTGTACTGTGTTTTGATGTCGGTTAACATCTTAACAAAAGTAAAATTTTCAGGATATCTCACAGAACAGCCATCTAAAATAATGACGCTCTTCTTTGCAAAGTTAAAATGTTTTACTTTAATTTGATGTCTTGTCTCTAATAAATTCAGTTGACTGGAAAGCAATTTAGCAGGGAATGCCGAAATCTGGTTAAGATGAAATATTATTCACGCAAAAAATAAAACACCACCATGTCTGCCAATTCTTTGTATTGGGTATTTGTGCACAACTATATGTCATTTATGTAAACATTGGATCATGTTATTTTGTGTCAAAATCATTTTGTATCAAGAAAGAATGACCATAATTTAATTAAGTAAAGATATTCTCAAAAAATGTACAAATATATCCTACATTTAGACTTAAACTGCGTATAAAAATGAGATTTCTTAATGTCAACATGAAGACCTACAAAATGACCATCTTTAACACGTAGTCTAGAAAATCATATTTACATATAATCCAAGTTTCCCATTTTGCAAGTTTTCCTACATGTACAAATTTTTTCCTACCCAATAAGTCAACATGCCGCCAGAACAGGATTCTCAAGAAATTCCCTGGCGTATGTTATGTTTTTGAATCCTTTAATGATTTTTCCCCATAAACAAGACATTGTAAACACATTACATCATCTTCCACATAGTAGCTAAATATTTCTTAAAATGTTTTTTTTTTTATCAAGATCAGTTTGGTTTGTTTAGTCTTTGATGCTATTTATTGGCATTGTTACACTGAATTTTGTAAAATTAGCCATTAACCTGACATAATAACTTGGCTGAACAACTGACAGAAACAGTTCAAAATAATGTATTTCATTTCTATAGCCCAATAGATAAATATTACATCTTTTCAAAGCTGTGCACAGAAAAGGCATGCAGATCGCGCGTCATGAAAACATGGGGGTGGTATATCATGCATCCAAAATTAATGTTATTTTGAACAGAATATTCTGGTGACAACTGCCCCTTTTCAAATGGTAATCAGTACACCATTGTCATCAATCGGTCGTATTTTATATGCACTGTAGTGATAAAAGCCTTAGGTGTTCAGAAATGCACTACAAAATAATATCAGTTTGTAAATGAGTGTCGATATTGGCTGATATTCCTTAAGTTTTGACGATTCATTCCGATTTCAACAGACATCGGAACACGCTATACAAGCCCGTTATTTAGGTAGTAAGACATAGCTATAAAAACAAAAATAGCATGTGCTGTGTATTAGATGATGGACGAGTGTGTCATATGATATCTGAGTAGAACGACATGCAAACTAAATGAAGTTAGATGCTCAAGATCAAATATTTAGTTACATTGATAGAAAAACATCTTCTGATAACTGTGCCCATGTTTTGTGAGCCCAATAGGCTTTGTGCGAAACAATTCATTTTATAACTCCTACTCCCGTCTTCCTACACCATCAACATGTTGCATAAATGTCATTTGGATCACCTTCATTCGGCTTCTCCTCGTCTCTTTCCGGTGCTAAGGCCGAGGACTCTTCGATTGAGATTACAATCACTTACACCGTTAAAAATAATAAATAGAAACAGCTTTTTTTAAATATATTATAATAAATCGATATAAATAGTATTGTATCAGTTTATTTTTGGCATAAATTTAGTACATAATTTTTATATTTGCAAAATTGCAATTTCTCACATGATCTCCAAGCAGAATTCAGTGTTAATGTTCTTAGTGGTGCATATAAACAAAACCCGTCACGAGTATGGGCAAAGTTCATAGCCAACAAATATGGTACACCGTACAAAGTCGATAGTAGTGTAAGACACAAGATCTGAGGTTATTAACGATGCTTGTATTAATCATGCAGCTTGAATAAATGACCAAATATGATGAGGTTGGTCATCCGCAGGCAAACCATGGCGATTCTCTGACTTTCTTACGGATGTAATGCTTGGAGATCGTTTGTATGTATATGTCTGTTATAGTAATGTGGTGGTAATGTTCCTTTTTAACAGTCAGTGCCGGCGCTTCCGCTAGGGTGGGGGAGGGCGTGAGTGGAAGGGGAGGGGGCACTAGGTATCTGATCTCGCCTAGGGCACCAAAATGCCTTGCACCGGCGCTGTTAACAGTCAGTAACTTTTGTTTACATTTGAGATTCTTTATGTTCTGTGCGTCTGATTATAATTTTTAGTATCCAGTTAAATAGTAGTTCATACACTGATACAGTTCATGACTCATGTTGACATTCTATACTGACTATTTCAGACTCGTTTTAAAAAAAAAAAAATCTTTGTTCCCTTAAGGAAGTGGATGCTGCTTTTCTGTTTCATCTTTGGAACACTCGAAAGTGGGCAGTATACACTGATGTGTTGGGGTTATATATATATATATATATATATATATATATATATATATATAGATATATATATATATATAGATATATATGTGTGTGTGTGTGTGTGCGTTCTACTATTTTGTTTACTTTTTATTTTTCAATAGCAAAAAGTCAATCAGGATCAAATATAGCAATCACAAAGGTTACAAACTTTTGCTGAAAAAGGACATTGTTTCTAAAGGTATAAGGATTTCAATAGAACTGCAAACTGACATAATTGAAAGCCAACCATTAATTTAAATTTAAATTAGACCAAATATGTTATTGTTGTAGGCCAACTCCAGAATGGGTCGAGTACGTTATTGACCAAGATCTCCAGTCACCAGCCAGTATTTACTGTATATGTCGGGACATTATAAAATAATTATTTCTGTCCTACCCCATACGAAACATTTTTTTCACTCATAGTCATATCCTATGTCCCAAGACTTAAGAAACAAAATAAATTTGTATTGCAATTGTGCTTGCCCCTCCCCCAGCCACCCACCCACAGCACATTGCAATAAAATATATGGAAAAAAAAGCTTTATTGATAATAAAAAGAAAGAAACTAACCTTGTGTTATTATATTTTATTCCTTTTTTCAGCATGAGCATTAAAGAATAAAGTGTATCCATGAATTCCACATAAGTAACATAAGCTTCCATAATGTAGTGTATATCAATGATGTCCAATAATACATGCCACATTGTTCATTGACGGGAACATTAAGAAACAAATTATGTGGTTGTGCACAAAGGTTTGAACATGTTATCCTAATAAAATCTTGATCCAATAAAATTGTAATCAAGATGGAAATAATCAACTGCTGTCTTGAAGACGTCATCCACAAATGAGACGGTGTTAGGTGCAAAATAACAAAGATTGAATTATACCAGTGTCTGCTGTATAACAGTATCTCACAAATAAAAAGCATCATTTGAAAACACGTTTACTTGAGTGTAATCTTTTCACCAGCTTGGGTTATAAAAGTATCATTAGTATTTACCTGCAGACATCAATTGCTCCTTTTATCTACAGTTACCAATCACATAGATGCCCTGGTGGTGAATAAACTGGCAGAGAGCAATTAACTCATTCTTTGAACCTATCAATATGACATGAAAGAAAAAAGGCAAGATGATCTCCGAAGCTGACTTTGGTCACTTTTTGTTGGTAAAGGATAGCAATAGAAAGTTTTTTTTATTGCAAAACAAGCTGATCTCTGAAGCTGACTTTGGTCACTTTTTGTTTGTAAAGGATAGCTATAGAAAGTTTTTTTTATTGCAAAACAAGCTGATCTCAGAAGCTGACTTTGGATTGTAGGTTAGTTAAGTTAGTTTGCCTGCATATTAATGATCAGGCTTTAAATGAAACTCAACAAAATTAAATAACCTGATGACCAGAGTCTGTATAATTTCAGACTGGGCCCCTCCTATATTCTGTGTTAGAAGCCATTTTGGCAGCTTTTGTGTGTCACCTGCATGGTCAATATACATATACTAGAACAGTTTTTTATTTAGCTATTTTTGACACAATTAGCAATGGTAAGTTACGGTAAAATGTTCTGATATTTGTCTTACGCCAAAGCTGCTGCTGTTTGGTGTTTCTTTTACTGGTAAGATTTCTGGATCAAGAAAGACTTAAGTGTACAAATTGAACTCTTTCCTCATTTGGTTTTTATTTTGTAGGATATCAGTTTGGAGACAGAGATGGCAGAATCTGAATTTATTGTAATCAATGGACTTGCAACACAGGTTCTCAGATATGGAGCTATATCCAAGAAGGCAGAAAAAAAGTTCCTGTTTCTCATTATTCCAGGTACATGATTAATCATATAACTAGATGCCAGGGGTCTTACTAATCCATATTGGGTAGGCATCCCACTTGTATTACAAACAAGCTGCTCATCAGAGCCTGTGCACCCTCGCTCTCCCCCACTTCCCTGGGGAAAAATTGCAATCTAATTGAGCCTGCTAAGGAAATGATGCAGTTTTAGTTTGAAGTCTTGGCCCCCCAACCCATAGATCTCTCCTTTTTATGAAGATCACATGATTAATTGTATGAATAGGTAGAAAGTATGTGCATATACAATGAAGCAAGTGAGCAGTGAATGGGGAACAGTAAGTATATTCTATGTTCTGAGTGTTTCACTGGTTTCCTTTAATTAATGTTCACTTTTACACTACGAATAACAATAAGCTGTCTCTTGCAGACTTGTATATGCATTGCTACTTAAATATACTGAGCAGTATCTGTACTCACTAATATACTGAGCAGTATCTGTACTCACTAAGCTTACCTAGAGTTATGTATTAATAACTTTTAAAAGTCACCAAATATCTTGTTTCTTTTGCCTTAAAGGAACGGAAATCATTAAATTTACTTTAGATTGTTGGTAGCCACTGATTTTATTGATGCCAAATGTTTTCAGTGATTGTGACACATTGGCACCTTGCGTACTGTCACACAAATGTATTTATAAACTTGAAGTTACTGTTTTTATAAAGTAATATTGAATAAAGATAAATGCTCCATGGATTTCATTTCGGTTTTAATATTTAATCAAGAAACACAAATGTTGCGCGGCATTGAGAAAACATATTAAGTACTACAAGAATCTCTCATACTTATCTCTAAATACAGGTCATGATAAAATACGGACTAAGCCTGAAGACATACATTCAGAAGTCAACAAAGCAGAATTTATCACCTTAGCATGCAGAAATTGTGAAATTGTTTTTTGTTATTCTGTTTTCAGCAAAAGGTAAATGAGAGTGTGTTGACCAATGTCATTTTTTATAAGATACAAACATTTTAATTTTTCTTGATGTTTGTGATTCTTAACTTAGCTATTAATCATTTTTCAGTCATAGCACTACAGTGTCTGCAGTGTGGCAGTTTCTAGTGATGTCTAGCACTGGGTCATCATACCATGGATATGTATCATGATGTCCCACCCAGTCACATTATCCTGACATCATTTGTCCTAATACTAATCTTTTATTGCTAAATGCAGAGCAAGGAAGCTGTTAGTACCATTATTATGTTTTTTGGTCTGACTTGGCCAGGGTTCTAACACATGACTTCCTACATCCAGGACACTCTAACCACTAGACCACCAGAGCGGTCGATTTTACTTGATTGATTGGGTGTGTCACTTTAATAGAAAATTATATGGCCTAATTGAACAAGTGGATTTTTAGTCAGGCAAGTTATTTTTGTTAAGATTTGCCCTGCATTATCTGAAATATTTTGAGAGGTGAATAAATATGAATAAGGTCATGTAGTTTGCTAGGTTTCACATATATCACCAAATGTGAAAGATTTTTGAAAGTGGTGCTACATTTTACTGGCTGTCAAAAGTTGGGGGCAACAAGTTTTATAGAGTATTTTTTTTATTTTTCATTGATATAAGTGGCTCAAGCCACTTGATACCTGTTTTTAGTATCTGCAGTGGATCACATTGGTAGATGATGAATAAGATAGTATTAGAACATAATTGCAGCTAACTGCAAGCTATTAGTGGGTTTTAAATGTGATACTGTAAAACCTGTCTTGCAAGACCACTGCTATGTGAGACCACCTGTCTTGAGAGACCACACTCTCAATGCACAAGTTTAATGATTATGTAGCATTGTTACCTGTTATAAGAGACCACCTGTCTTGAGAGACCATACTGTTTTGGCAAAAGAGGAGGCCTTTCAAGACAGGTTCTACTGTAGCAAATAATGAATGACCAAGTGATATACTCTATTTTCGAACAGGTCAGCATAGAAATTCATTGTTATTTGCCTGTGTTGTTAATTTATGTTTATTGAAAACTGTGAGTGAGATGCACTAAATTCATTAGTGTTTTATGGGATTACAATCTATATAACGTGTTTTAGTGATCTGAATTCAATTGAGTAGTGCATGATGCCACTACAAGGATGCCAGTCATCGACAGCAATGGGCCACAGTTGCTTATATCAATGAAAAATTATAAATTTACTTTATAAAACACATCAAGCACAAAGAATAAGGCTACTGGTAATCTAGCTCTAAAAAACAAAGATTTATGAACAGTTGCATCAGCGGCAGCTACCAGATTACTTATTATTACCTATTTCTACTGTAGACTGTGAGAGGAGGGTTCTGTCACCAGAATCTGATCAAAACAAACTTAAGAAATATTATCGGTATATCTACCCTGAAAAATTTAAAGAGAATTTCTATTGATGGGCCTAGTGTTCAGAATTTTGATTTCAGGAAGGCATTTAAAAAAATTAGTTTAATATATGGTCTGGGGATAAAAATATGGAAGATACTGATAAAGTGTAAGTGACATTGTGCAAAAAGACTAAGCAGTATTTTGTATTATCAGTTATAAAGAAATATTTTTATTCATTCTTGCTTTTCATATGCTATACACTGAACTTAATGGTACAATAATTGTTATATTTATTAATAATTATTCTTCTGCTTTGAAATATGATAAAAACATGTAAAAACTGTTACATAGTCATTTTTTTTTTAGATTAAAGATTGGGTCAATATAATATTATGCATATATTTAAGTCCCTGCATCATGGCATAAAATGGCTGATACAGCTGAAAAGTGGCTTCAAATTTTTTTTAATAGGTGAATTTCTTGCCGCAAAAGAAAAATACATCCAAAGTAGGCCCTGCAATTAAATATTATTTTGTATTTATATTTATTTCCTAAGTACAGCAATATCAATACTTTCACTTTTGTCAGAATAATAATGAGAAGCAAAGGATTTCCATGGCAATTGAAATTGGAGTCAAGCTAGTGGAGTCGATTTTGAGTCAATGCTTTTGGAATTTGAATCAATGCTTGTGATTTTTGCAATCGCTTGCTTTGGTCATGTATCTGAGAGCACTGTTTAGATAATAATAATGATAATGATAATAATAATAATAATAATGATAGTACATGTACATGTATAACATAATATGATTCCAGCGTGGTATGTCGGTTTTGGATAGCTTAGATGGTAAAGTGAACTGCTAGCATTGAGGACGTGTTACCTGTCTTAAGCCTTAAGTACAATAATATACATTTTTCCTGTGTCAAATATTTATAGTTGTGCCCTTGAAATGTTTAAGTTTACAGTACTTACTTATAAGTTAAGTCCATCTGTAAACAACATATGCCCTTGAAAAGTTTAAATTTACATTACTTATAAGTCCAACTGTAAACAACATATGCCCTTGAAAAGTTTAAATTTACATTACTTATTGGTCAAGTCCATCTGTAAACAACATATGCCCTTGAAAAGTTTAAATTTACATTACTTATTGGTCAAGTCCATCTGTAAACAACATGCGTTTGAAAAGGTTATGTTAACAGTACTTGCTTATAGGTCAAGTCCAGCTGTAAACAACATATGACCTTGAAAAGTTTAAATTTACATTACTTATAGGTCAAGTCCAACTGTAAACAACATATGCCCTTGAAAAGTTTAAATTTACATTACTTATAGGTCAAGTCCAACTGTAAACAATGTGACCTGATCTGCCATCACTAGGGATGAATTGATTCATTTATATATCGATACATCAATGTTTTTGCTACACCAATATACATATTGATACAAATGGCAGAAAATCAATACAAAATTATACAATGCCTCATGCAAATTATTTTAATCTTCAGCAGGAGTCAACAATTATTAGTCATTTGCCTTGTTATTCTTTAAATTGAGAATTTGTCTGAGAGAGCTGTTTCAGGAACAGGCACTTGTTTTACTTAGTAAAAATAAAAAGAAAGATGATAGCGCTCGTTGGCCGTATAGAAATTAACAACAAGGGTCATAGTATTACCCATACATGCTGCCAATTCCATGGTAATTATTATATTCCAACAGTTTGTTCATAACGAAGTATCCACAGTGTCATCTAAACCTTGCCACTGCATATTTTACAATTAGATGATTATGTTGTTTGTAGGGTCAAACACTTTAGTTCTGCTGGATTATGTCCTATAAAACTATATTTCCCAAATGGGCTTAAAATAAACTGAATAAATAAGAATGAAAACAAGATATTAATACAGATCTGAGATGTTTAAAAACTCACAAGAGGGAGGAATAATATGATTTAAAAAATTTTAATATATATTTCCCTGGAAAAGTATTTGTATTTATCTTTCGGTATGTTATGTTATTGTAGGGTTTAACGCCATTTTTCATCACACAATAGGCTATACATGGTGGTCAGTATTAATGATGTAGTAAGAACCCGGGGAAAACCCCCAGAAAGAACCACCAACCCATGAGAAGCTACTGGCAAGCTTTCTCACTTATCCACATTTGCCGAATCTGAGACTCGAACCCACGCAGACAGAGGAGAGATGGCAGTGATCCGTAGTGAAGAGCACTTTTGACGACTCGGCCATTCGGAGTCCCTGCCTTTAGGTATGTATTACATCTGTAATTACTGAAGGTGTTGTTGAAACAAGATTGCATATTCTGTATAATTGACCATTATGTATAAATGTTTTTATTCACGGTATGCATGGTATTAAGATGAACCAGAAGAACACATGTCCTTTCAGCTCTTCAATATTATTTTTTATCAGTAGTTTTTTATTTTCTTGCCATTTGTGTGTACAGTAGAACCTGTCTTGAGAGACCATCTCTTTTGCCAAAAAGATATGGCCTCTCAAGACAGGTTGTCTATCATTACAGGTCATAGTCTGTTATATAATCATTAAATTTGTGCATTGAGAGTGTGGTCTCTCAAGACAGATGTTTTCATTTAGCAGTGGTCTTTCAAGACAGGTTTTACTGTATGATAAAATTTGTTTTTTTCCATCACTTGTCAGTACTATTTTTTTTGTATGTGTTGAACATAAATACACTTGCATCACAAAATGATCATCAGCCCACGCTTGTATTGCATAACAGTCATTAACCACACTTGTGCTGCATAACAATCATTAACACATGCTTGTATTGCAGAATTTTCATTAACCACACTTGTATTGCATAACAATCATTAACCACGCTTGTATTGCATAACAATCATTAACCACACTTGTATTGCATAACAATCATTAACCACACTTGTAATGCATAACAATCATTAACATATGCTTGTATTGCAGAATTTTCATTAACCACACTTGTAATAAATAACAATTATTAGCCACACTCATATTGCATAACAATCATTAACACATGCTTGTATTGCATAACAATCATTAACCACACTTGTATTGCATAACAATCACTAACCACACTTGTATTGCATAACAATCATTAACCAAACTCGTATTGCATAACAATTATTAACCACACTTGTATTGCATAACAATCATTAACCAAACTCATATTGCATAACAATTATTAACCACACTTGTATTGCATAACAATCATTAACCACACTCATACTGCATAACAAGTATTGACCACTTGTATTGCATAACAATCATTAACCACACTTGTAATGCATAACAATCATTAGCACACACTTGTAATACATAACAATCATTAACACACACTTGTCATTAACCCACACTTGTTTGGATTCCAATCATTGACTCACTTATATTGAATAACAGTCATTAACTCCCACATGCTTTGCATAAGAATCATTAACCCACACTTGTATTACATATCAAGCATTCACCTACAATTGCATTGCATAACGAATATTAAATATACTTGTATTGCATAACAATTATTAACCCACAATTGTATTTCATATCAATCATTGACCCAAACTTGTAATGCATAACAATCATTGACACACTCGTAATTCATAACAATCATTAAGTCACACTTGTAATGCATAACAATCATTAACCCACACTCATAATGCATAACAATCATTAACACACACTTGTAATGCATAACAATCATTAACCCACACTTGTAATGCATAACAATCATTAACACACACTCGTAATGCATAACAATCATTAACACACACTCGTAATGCATAACAATCATTAACACACACTCGTAATGCATAACAATCATTAACACACTTGTAATGCATAACAATCATTAACCCACACTTGTAATGCATAACAATCATTAATCCACACTCGTAATGCATAACAATCATTAACACACACTTGTAATGCATAACAATCATTAACCCACACTTGTAATGCATAACAATCATAAACACACACTCGTAATGCATAACAATCATTAATCCACACTCGTAATGCATAACAATCATAAACACACACTTGTAATGCATAACAATCATTAACCCACACTTGTAATGCATAACAATCATAAACACACACTCGTAATGCATAACAATCATTAACACACACTTGTAATGCATAACAATCATTAACCCACACTCGTAATGCATAACAATCATTAATCCACACTTGTAATGCATAACAATCATTAACCCACACTCGTAATGCATAACAATCATTAATCCACACTTGTAATGCATAACAATCATTAACCCACACTTGTAATGCATAACAATCATTAACCCACACTCGTAATGCATAACAATCATTAATCCACACTTGTAATGCATAACAATCATTAACACACTCGTAATTCATAACAATCATTAAGTCACACTTGTAATGCATAACAATCATTAACCCACACTTGTAATGCATAACAATCATTAATCCACACTTGTAATGCATAACAATCATTAATCCACACTTGTAATGCATAACAATCATTGACACACTCGTAATTCATAACAATCATTAAGTCACACTTGTAATGCATAACAATCATTAACACACACTTGTAATGCATAACAATCATTAACCCACACTTGTAATGCATAACAATCATTAACCCACACTCGTAATGCATAACAATCATTAATCCACACTCGTAATGCATAACAATCATTAATCCACACTCGTAATGCATAACAATCATTAACACACACTTGTAATGCATAACAATCATTAACACACACTTGTAATGCATAACAATCATTAACCCACACTTGTAATGCATAACAATCATTAATCCACACTCGTAATGCATAACAATCATTAACACACACTTGTAATGCATAACAATCATTAACCCACACTTGTAATGCATAACAATCATTAACCCACACTTTTAATGCATAACAATCATTAACCCACACTCATAATGCATAACAATCATTAATCCACACTCGTAATGCATAACAATCATTAACACACACTTGTAATGCATAACAATCATTAACACACACTCGTAATGCATAACAATCATTAACACACACTTGTAATGCATAACAATCATTAACCCACACTCGTAATGCATAACAATCATTAATCCACACTCGTAATGCATAACAATCATTAACACACACTCGTAATGCATAACAATCATTAACACACACTTGTAATGCATAACAATCATTAACCCACACTTGTAATGCATAACAATCATTAACCCACACTTGTAATGCATAACAATCATTAACACACACTCGTAATGCATAACAATCATTAACACACACTCATAATGCATAACAATCATTAATCCACACTTGTAATGCATAACAATCATTAACACACACTTGTAATGCATAACAATCATTAACACACACTCGTAATGCATAACAATCATTAACACACACTTGTAATGCATAACAATCATTAACACACACTCATAATGCATAACAATCATTAACCCACACTCATAATGCATAACAATCATTAATCCACACTTGTAATGCATAACAATCATTAACACACACTTGTAATGCATAACAATCATTAACACACACTCGTAATGCATAACAATCATTAACACACACTCATAATGCATAACAATCATTAATCCACACTCGTAATGCATAACAATCATTAACACACACTTGTAATGCATAACAATCATTAACACACACTCGTAATGCATAACAATCATTAACACACACTTGTAATGCATAACAATCATTAACCCACACTCGTAATGCATAACAGTCATTAACCCACACTCATAATGCATAACAATCATTAATCCACACTCGTAATGCATAACAATCATTAACACACACTTGTAATGCATAACAATCATTAACACACACTCGTAATGCATAACAATCATTAACACACACTTGTAATGCATAACAATCATTAACACACACTCATAATGCATAACAATCATTAACCCACACTCATAATGCATAACAATCATTAATCCACACTTGTAATGCATAACAATCATTAACACACACTTGTAATGCATAACAATCATTAACACACACTCGTAATGCATAACAATCATTAACACACACTCATAATGCATAACAATCATTAATCCACACTCGTAATGCATAACAATCATTAACACACACTTGTAATGCATAACAATCATTAACACACACTCGTAATGCATAACAATCATTAACACACACTTGTAATGCATAACAATCATTAACCCACACTCGTAATGCATAACAGTCATTAACCCACACTCATAATGCATAACAATCATTAATCCACACTCGTAATGCATAACAATCATTAACACACACTTGTAATGCATAACAATCATTAACACACACTCGTAATGCATAACAATCATTAACACACACTTGTAATGCATAACAATCATTAACACACACTCATAATGCATAACAATCATTAACCCACACTCATAATGCATAACAATCATTAATCCACACTCGTAATGCATAACAATCATTAACACACACTTGTAATGCATAACAATCATTAACACACACTCGTAATGCATAACAATCATTAACACACACTCATAATGCATAACAATCATTAATCCACACTCGTAATGCATAACAATCATTAACACACACTTGTAATGCATAACAATCATTAACACACACTCGTAATGCATAACAATCATTAACACACACTTGTAATGCATAACAATCATTAACCCACACTCGTAATGCATAACAATCATTAACCCACACTCATAATGCATAACAATCATTAATCCACACTCGTAATGCATAACAATCATTAACACACACTTGTAATGCATAACAATCATTAACACACACTCGTAATGCATAACAATCATTAACACACACTTGTAATGCATAACAATCATTAACCCACACTCGTAATGCATAACAATCATTAATCCACACTCGTAATGCATAACAATTATTAACACACACTCATAATGCATAACAATCATTAACACACACTTGTAATGCATAACAATCATTAACCCACACTTGTAATGCATAACAATCATTAACACACACTTGTAATGCATAACAATCATTAACACACACTTGTAATGCATAACAATCATTAATCCACACTTGTAATGCATAACAATCATTAATCCACACTCGTAATGCATAACAATCGTTGACTTGCACTATTCTTAATTTATCATGGATAGTACTAATTCAATATGCACAACAATTTTTTTTTAATTTAGGAAACCCTGGAGTAGCAGAATACTATGAACACTTCATGCAAGTATTATATGAAAACAGCGGGAAAAGAGTGCCAGTCTGGGCAATAGCTCATACAGGTCATGTGAGCATACCAAAAGAACATTCCACAACCAGTCAAATGGATGGTACATTAAAATCTTTCATTAGTTTTCATTGAAATTATAGATTTTTTGGTGTGTATTAATAATGCAGTGATAAAATATCCCCAGTGTGATGGGTGAGTCTAAGGAAAGATTTTTCTCAGGTGAAAAGGTTCAGTAGATGTCCATAATCTGCTTGCCCTTCTTTTTGTCATAACAAAAATACTTGCCTCAGTATTATATACGGTCTGTCTGTCTGTCTGTCAAGAACTATAGTGCAGTTATTCTGTTAAAATGTAACATTAATACTATGTAGTACTGAAGCTTTGTGAATCATTACTGTATTTGCTGGCCTATAGTCGATGTGGATTATAAGTCAGATAAGCAGATCTGGCAAATTTACCATCCTTCATCCATATATAAGTTGATGCTGAGTATAAGACAAGGTCAGATATATACCTCAGGATGTGTTTTTTACTTTGTTCTACACAGCATCGTGAAATTTATCCAATCTGTAACTCAGTAATCTTTCCAGACAGGATCATTAAATGTAACTAAATGTACCTAATTTGTTTAACATAAAATATTTTGAATGTATTATGTAGATTTAGCTACATAAAATGACGCTGACATGACACATTGCAGAGAGGAAAAAACTTGCTATGCTATGTGAAATTATAATAACTTAAGATTGTATAAATATTAATAGTATCACTGTATGCTATTCAGATTACCAGCAATAGGACAATTGCATCATTAATGCTAAATGCTTTTTCCAATTTGTTTGTTTGGGGTTTTTTTGTACAGGGGAAGAGTGTGGGGGTCTTAGGAAGAGAGATATAGAGAGAAGGATAGATATGTATTCCATCATATTTATCTTCTTGCACCTTGTGATCAAAATAAAATATGGTCCAATATATGAGAGAGAGAGAGTGAGAGGGGGGAGGAAGTGAGAGAGAGAGAACTTTGTGGGGTTTTTTGTTTGCTTTTTTCTTACCTTATTGCTTCAGTGTTGCTGAAGCTTTTGTCCAAAGGAAAAAAAAACATTAATAAATGAATCAGTAAATGCATTGTATGAAAATAAATATTATACTCCTTAAGGGTTTAAATATTCACAATACTTATACATATAGACTCCATTAGGTTAAATTTCAAGAATGACCATTTTACATGCTAATGTTCTTTGCAGTATAATAGCCTCTCCATTCCAAACAAATAATTAGTATTTAAGTGCATTAACTCTTCCTGTACTTAGACGGCAGTTGCTTTTTTATCTTTGCTCATGCTATGTGTTACTTTAAATTGCTATAATTTACACAGCAAGTTAAATAATGTCTTTGGCTGTGAAATTTACAGGAGTAACCACCTGGTATTCCTTTCATTGTGTGATATAGTATTCATAATTCCCATGGGTAACCTCATTTCTCTATTGGTAGCCTTGCTGATATGATCTGCTGAGTCTTGAACTCAAACAGGTGTCAGCTAGTATTGACTTAATACAGCCATAAAATATTTCATTAGCATGTAAATACATTGTACCACTACATGGAAATGGCAACAAAAACTAGAATGAATTGCTTAGTACCTAGTAGTATTAATTAATAATGGAATATAATAATGCACGTGTACACGAGTAAGATCAGTCATCAGGTAAGCGAACAATACAGATTTATAATCATGAAGACATCTCTGTCTGTCTCTCTGTCAATGGGACATCTGTTTTATTTGATCCTTACATGTGAAAAGAAAATTTTGATGGAATATGTCTTTGTCATGGTTATTAATCTTATAACTTTTCAATTCTAATGCACATATCAAATTTAAACAACATATATTTCAAACAGCATATTACATTACTAGAACATGCTGTGTTTGCGCAGTTACATCTATGTTAATTTTTAATATTGACAATCATGTAATTGTTTAAAATACTCAGTGTGGTATCCTATATTTTTTGATACATGATTTCTTCCCCAAACTGAAATATTTTTGTGCACATTTTTTTCGTACTCTTTCCATACGAAAAATACAATAAAGCAATGAAGATGGTATAATCAATATATAAGTCGATTCATAGTATAGAACACCAGTCTTTGCTGTAATCCATTAGATAGAGAGACACATTGAAATATATCATTAGATTGATGGACAGACAAAGGGACAATTATACATGGACATTGTATGATTAAGAAAGATTTTTATCAGAATATTAACTGTCCTCTTCCTATCTCAGTGTTCAAACAATTAACACAAATGATCTCATTGTGAATCAAATAAATTTCTTTTCAGTTCACCACCTAAATAAGATATGTTCCCTGGAAGGACAAGTCCAGAACAAGGTGTCTTTCATTGAGCAGTACATTCCAAAAGATGTAAGCCTGATTTTGATTGGTCATTCAATCGGCTGTTACATGATAATAAAAATGCTAGAGGAGGTAGACCAGTCTCATGTTCACAGATGTTTTCTCTTATTTCCAACGATAGAACGAATGAAAACATCTCCAAATGGGATAGTGGCAACACCAATTTTGAAATACCTGCGATGGCTTGTTACCAGTTTTGTCTATTGCACATCATATCTTTCACCAGCTTTGAAGTACAAACTTTTAGCTTGGTATTTCAAAGACAGAAAAGTCAATCAATGTATTGTAAATGCATCTATGCATCTTTTTGATCCTTTGTGTGCAAGTAATGCCATGTACATGGCTCACCAAGAAATGCAGACAGTGGATAAGTTAGATGTCGACCTAATTCAGAAACATTTATCAAAATTAAGCTTTTATTATGGCCAATGCGACAGATGGTGTCCAACGGAATATTGTCATGATATGAGAAAATCGTTCTTTCATGGTGACATTCGCCTCTGCGAAAAAGGCTTCAGTCATGCTTTTGTAATTGATGCTAGTCGAGAAATGGCAGATACAGTTTGGAAATGGCTTTATACAAGCCTTGATCCTAAAGATGAGCTGTTAAGATGATATGCTGCGGCACATTGTTTGACATATTTTTATATTTTGTGTGAGTTTACTAGATAGCTTGCATTCAATGCAGTAACTATAAGTATCATTTTTTTCTTTAGTTTTCACACATATTAGAACTATGGCCAATAACATTAATAACTTTGGTGTTTTCTAACTTAATTTGTAATAATCTTAAACGGACATTTTTTTCCACATCAACATAACTATAGCAATAATCAAAACAACCATGCTTAAAAGTTTTTCTTGTTGAAATATAACAATGTTATTGAACCACAAAAAAATTGTCATAAGAAAATTTTTAATAAAAGACCAAATAGTTACAGCAACATTTATTTTGTGTGTTTACCTTAACTTAGTGAAAATCTTTTTTTCTAACAAACTGATCTAATGCCAATTTAATCATACAGGTACAGTTAGATATTCACAAAAAGCTATGTTCGGGAAAAGCAATAGATGTAAGAAAGATTTGTAAAGGATTAATGTCAGAGTATAATACAACCTGTATGATCACAGACTTAATGAAGAATATACGATACTAATGGGAACTTAACCTCAGATGTAACAAATTTGTTTTGATGGATACATTTTTCACTTTCTCTATTCAGTCCACTTACTTCTTGGGTCTGGAAAATTATTTCTTCCATTTGTGACACTGACTTTACCATACCAGCAGCAAAATGTAGAGTGATAAAATCACCACTGTATCATTGCTATACCAATATGTTATCGATAATTTTCCTCAGCTGCATGATATGAACAGTGGATGTTGTTCTAGAAAAATGGAGATAATCTGAAGGAAACCAAGGATTAAAATTTACAGATTGTGGTGTCAGTCGCAGTAAAAGAAATGTTTTTTTTTTTTAATCTGCAATAAACTAAAATAATTTCAGCTTACCATATCTCGGTTCAGAGTATGGTCATGTGATTGTGCCTCTTCAGTGATTCAGTGCATGAAGAGAAACCATATCAAGGTTTCAAATAACACATAGTAATACTTGAGAGGAGCTGGAAACAGAAATCTACTTGGTATCCATCTTTAGAGAAAGTGGAATCAGATATCAAACTAAGAAGGCTACAAAAATGTCTACTATGACAGTAAGGGCACTGAAAATTCTTGTTCTTGCAAACCAAAAGCAACAAACAATGCTTTGGATAACATAGACTTTCATAAATTAGATTGGAGATCTTTAGTACAGTAAAAACTGTATTGCCGAAGTCATGGGAATAGCCAGTAGATTAACCATTTTTTCATAAAAGGGAGTAATAATGGACATACAGTCTACTATGACAGTAAGGGCACTGAAAATTCTTGTTCTTGCAAACCAAAAGCAACAAACAATGCTTTGGATAACATAGACTTTCATAAATTAGATTGGAGATCTTTAGTACAGTAAAAACTGTATTGCCGAAGTCATGGGAATAGCCAGTAGATTAACCATTTTTTCATAAAAGGGAGTAATAATGGACATACAGTCAAAATTTAGAGATTTTTTTTTTTTATCTCAGTGAAAACCCACAGAATGCTGATATTCCTAATTTCCCTGTGAGAAATCTTTTGAAAGGGCTTCAATGTTCGGTTGAGTATATCATTTGTATTTCCAGTTCATATGTAATGCCTTGGGTGGGGGGGGGGATGAATGCTCTTTGTCTTTAATACTACTAACTGAAATTCCTATTTGGATTTTTTTAAAATAATTTCTTTTGTTACAGTATTTCACCAAGCCACGTTTTGTTTACCTGTGTGTGGATGGTTGCAGCCTGTATTTATTGAGCTTTAATGCTGGTGGTTTAAACTTTGTTGCAAAATAAATATATTGTTTCTTGATGAGTTAATTTTGTCATTTGTTTCATTCATTGGTACATAATATATATTTAATTCCACATTTCCCAAAAGCCTGGCCAAAACCAAAATACATTTAGTCATTATTACATCAATACTAATAAGAATGGCAGAACCTCTGATGCAAATAAGAAAGATTCTAATACTGGAAGAAAGAATTAATGTAATTGGAAGAAGTGAAAAAGGGGAGATCACTTGCAAAATTGCAGCCAGCTTAAACATTTTTTTCACATTATGCAGTCACAGAGCATTTAAAGGAGATTGAGGAATATGCTTTACAACACAACAATCCCAAACTGTTGCTTCTTTGCTCAGAAGTAATGATAAAGCCTCAGACCAAACTGCTGAATAAAAAATGTTTAATGGATTTCTTAAGGAAATGTGATTAAGTGCATAGAATAAGATATATACATTATTGCTAACTATGCAGTTTATGTTAAATTTGAAACAACTGTAAAATGTTTGGCCATGTAAAGTTACCTTATGTATATGATAAATATTACCTTTGTTTATTTCTCAAATCATATTTATGTCCTGATGTTCAAATATAAATTTGATTCACATTGTTTGATAGATGTATATCTTTATTATGTAAAGTTATTTTGAGAGTAATGCATGCAATATTTAGCAAGATTTATGAATAAAGCATTATACATGTATTGTGAGTATGAGTATTTTTTCTCTTCAACAATTCTAAATATTGACCTACAAAACCAGTCCATTTTCACACACCTCATATGAGAGACCACATATCTTGAGAGACCACTTTTGGTTGGCAGAAGGGGTGGCCTCTCATAACAGTTGTTACTGTACAAACAAATTCAACGATAATCAACATGGTAAAAGTAAAATCATCCCAGAAATCAGTGATTATGGTGACTAAGAGAAAGTTGTATATTGAGCACAGATTTTCTCATTTGATGTAAGATTCCAGCAGATGCATTTCGAATAAAACTAAAGAGGAACCAGATCAATCTAGACGTAAATACATAATCATTAATAATGGTAATAATTGTGAACATATCTGACCTTGTTGAGGAATTTTATGGAAATTTCCATTGGAAATGACTTTGGACCATAAGAAGAGTGACAGCCAGTGTGTACAGTAGATGAAGTAAACAAAAATTATTTCCTGTTGTTTGTTTTTTCCTTAAACCTATTCTACTGTACAACATATAAGTATTGTGAAGGATATTTATTTAAATTAGATATATCATATATGGTATCTACTGGTTGTTGAAAACATGTTAAAACAATTATTTGGTTTGGATGTGTTTTAATTGTGGCTCAATTAGTCACTTTTCAGTGTTGGCAGGTTTAAAGAATGTTTAATTTTTGATTTTGAAAAAACTTGTATGGGTCAAAAACTGGTTTTACTTTCAAGTACATGGATTCAGGTGACACCTTAGGTTTTTTAAGTTAATCATTTTTTTGTGCATTGACACATTTTGTTTCATTGTAATGTGAAGTTAGTTCTTTTTATATGATATAAACTTCAGATCACTCAACAGTAAGTAATAAACAGGAGTTAGTAAAACTATGATGGGATTTAATTTGCAACAACAATTAATAGCTTAAAGTACATACAGGTAATGAGTTTTACTACTCACCTGTCACATTGCATCATTTTGTCTCCACATGCTTGTCACCCTAGCTGTAAATACTGGCTCCCAATTGAATTTCTGTAATGGAATGGTTTTAAGTAACAAGCAAGTCACCATCACTAATCGTACGTAGCACACCTTTGCCATACAGTGGCTATTATAGATTGACATTTGAATAGACAATGCATGAAGACTACTCACAGAAAGATTGAGATACAAAACAGGTTAAGATCTGATACCAATAAAAAAAATTAATATGTTGTAGATACTTAATAAGAACAATTCAGAAAAAAATGCAAAATTAGCAAATGGGTCCACTTTTTTTTAAAATAATAAGTGAGATTTGGGACATTGAATACTCATTGTGATCTGTATATAACATATCTTCAAGCGAGATTAGAAAGTTAAAAAGATAATTAAACATTTTGTCCCCTATATAGAGATATTTTCTTGTAAGTTTAAAGATTAGGTCATAAACTTCGATTCAATCCACAAAGAATTTCCAAAATTGTTCTGTATCTAAACAGTAATAGAAAAATGGCTCAATTTATTTTGTTCGCTCCATAGAGAGGGTGCATTTATCATTATTAATAGTTCTACATAGAAATCTTAATTTAACGTTATTCAGTTGTGTCTTTTATGCAAATTTTTACCAAAATAGGAGTTAGACTATTCATGTACACAAATTGCATACATTAGATGCCTGGGCGTATCATATTTACTATTTGTCTTGTATCTTGGGTTCGTTTATTAAATTTTTATAACTAAATTTTTTCTTTGCTCATACTTAAGGAGTGACTTTGTATCGAGTATTACCGTCTATAAATCGCTGTGGAGTATAAGTCAAATGAACACACCTCACCACTGCGCTGTACCCTACACTGGCTATCAATTCGATACGGAATCAAACACAAAATTTGTTCTCTGTGCTATGTTTCATTGACAGACTCCAGTCCAACATACCTATCCAGCCTCACCCATATGTATACACCAGCTAGATACTTACGCTCTTCATCTGACAATCGTATACTCATTGCTCCCAAGGTAAAAACAAAATTATATGGACAATGTTCTTTTGCATACCAGGGCCCATTGACTTGGAACGAATTGCCCATTGAAATTAGACACAAAGACACAGTGGTCCCTTTTAAGAGTGCTCTTAAAACTCACCTGTTTCGACTGCAGGGACAAATTTAGAGACCTAATTATGATTTGTATCTTATATGTTTTCAGCATGTTTTTTTTTTTTTTATTTTATTATTTTTTTGTCATTTGTTTTTTCTTTAGTGCAGTCATATCATTATTGATGTTGTAAAGCGCTTAGAGCTTCTAAAGATTAGGCGTTATACAAAGTCCTCATTATTACTTATATTATTATTATTATTAAATGAGAAAATTGGTAACTCATTCATCCTTCATTCATATCTAAGTTGATGCTGAGTACAAGCAGACGTCAGATCAATAGCCTGGCCTCGCTAATCTTATATCATCCGTAAAGTTTCAGGTCAACATCATTAAATGTAACTAAACTTACCTAGTATGTTACACAAGAAGTATTTTAAACGTAAAATATACATATCATGACACTGAACGTACCATTTTAATGTGTTCCAAATATGGAAATATTTGAAATGATGTTTGGAATGAAACTATAGTAACCTCTGGTTTTGTGAATATTAAAGGCATGTCTATATTCTATTTTAGATCGCCAGCATTAGGGAAATATCATAAATTATGCTGAAACGCTTTTTTCCAGCTTTGATTTGGAAAGAGAGAAAGGTGGGGTGGGGAGGATACACGTATTCATTCGCGTCATAGATGAATATTAAATGTATGACTGTATCGTATTTAATATTTAAGATCTTTCCGCGGTTTAGTTTTAGAGAGAGAGAGAGAGAGAGGAGGAGGAGGAATACGCGTTCAATCGACGTTAACTTCGCATCAAAATAAAACATGAAATGAATGATGATGAGAGAGAGAGAGAGAGAGAGAGAGAGAGAGATTTTATCGCATTTTTTATTATGGAACTTTGTGATAAAAAATAAACGTGGCATGATGAGAGAGACAGACAGACAGTTGGACAGATCTCAGCTTTTCTTTTTGGGAAGGCGGCGGGGGTGGGGGGCATCAGAAAGATCCTCTCCCTGCCATTAAAAAAAATGTAAAAAAGTTATTATGTATGTATGTTTGTGTACTTCCTGATATGTAGTTATGTGGGTTTTTTTTAAATTTAATTTAATTTGTTCCCATCCGGATTATACAATATTTTGGAAAGGAGTATTGATAAATTAATAAAGTAATAAAGTAATTAATAAATTTCCTAATGTGTCCTTAAGAAGTTTATTTTCGAGGTGGGTTGTGTACACCCTCCTTCTGAGTTTCTTTTTTAATCTTTGTTTGACCTTGGCTAGAGGTATCCTGTATCCTGTGTTTGCTGTTTGTGTTGTTACTATATGTCTGTTTGCTATATATGTACAGATGCAATGTTTCATTGTAAGGATAGACATTTTTCTTTCAAATTTTCCCCAGTTCTCCTATTTTGTGATTTCTACCTCTAAATGGGTCATCACATCATTTTATTAATTTATTTAATATATACGTTTAATGTTAAATTGAATTTTAAACTTTGTGCAAAGTCCGGTGCTCTATTTATTTCTATTTATTTTACCTGTGTCGTCCTTTGCCTTATTTATAGTAATCTCACTGAGTATAACTGTGTTCGAGTCGAGGTCCATACATTTTTCATTTTAGTTGTACTTCTTCCGACTCGAATTGGATCTTCTCTAAAAAAAATTTAAATTTTGGAATTTCCAAAATTGCTTATTACCCCATAAATTTGGATTCTCTGTACAGTACGTGAGATGTACAGAGGAAGAATTGGGGATATTAGAATCCATAGTTCATTCTTTCCTATTCTAATTATTTACATTTCTTAATGGGGCTTTTTTCCAAACTCTTCCACAAAATAAACATCACATGATGAGAAAGATAGAGCGATGGACATACTTCTTTTTTTTTTTTTTGGAGGGTCGTCTCCCCGCTGATCTTTACAGACCATTTTAAGGGGAGGCCCTCCTGTTTCTTAGCTTAAGTGTGTGCTATAGAAATGATTTTTTTATTAATAATATATATATATATATATATATATATATATATATATATATATATATATATATATATATATATATATATATATATATATATATATATATATATATATTTTTTAAATAAATAATTTAACAGCATTCATCTGAGTGCAGGTCATATTGTCTTTCTTTTTGTTCTTTTCTTTCTGCTCTTCTTATTCTTCTCCTTATCTCTTTTCGTTTTTCTTCTGTGACTGTATCCAAACCTTCCATATAATCTCGCATTTCTTTTCCATCTCTCTCCATTTCGCTAAGTGATCTTTCTTCTATGTCTTCTTGATCGTACAGAAATGAGTCCTGTTCTTCTAAAGTAGTTTCATTAAATAATACGTATTGGGGTTGTTCAGGTCTTTGTATTATTTGTTCTTGTTTCTTTATTTCTTCTTGACTATTCCCTTTTAGTTTTCTCTTCTTTTTCGGTTGTTTTTCTGTTTTTTGTTCTTGTTCCTCCCTTTGTTGCTGTTGTTGTTGTTGTTGTTTTTTCTTGGCTTGGGTTTGTTGGACTTGATCTTTCGGATTCTCATTGGTATTTTTAAGTTGGACTTCTTCTTGTGCTTTTATCGCTGACGCTGATGCACGTTTCTTTTTCTTCTTTTTTCTTGCTTGTTGTTGTTGTTGTTGTTTTTGTTGTTCGCCTTTTTGTTCTGTGGTTGTCACTTGCAGATTATTTCGTTCTTCTTGTTCTCTTGCTTCTGTATTCTCTGTCATTTTTTCTTGTTTTTGTTTCATCTTTTCTTTTTGTTCTGTGGTTGTTACTTGTAGGTTGTTTCGTTCTTCTTCTGTATTCTCTGTCGTATATTCCTCTGTTGTTGTTTCTGTTGCCTGGTTTGTCTCTCCTTCTTGTGTTGTCTCATTTATAATCCTATTTTCTTCTCGTGTACACTTTCTTGGTGTGTGTCCAACTTTTCCGCATTTGTTGCATTTTCTGTCGTATATGCATCCTTTATACCATGTTGTAATAAGAAATCCGTGTAGAAAACATGCTCGTTTTATTGTCTTTAATTTGGATCTTTCTGTTTCTAAGATTCTAGTCTCGTTAAATATCTCGAAACCATTTACCTTTCCTAAGCGGTAGTTTTCAACCTTTATGCCAAATTTTTTCTCAGCCCATTCGACCACAATTTCTATTGGTATTTCCATGGGTATTCCTTGTATGTGAAGTTCTCCAGTTTGTTTTCTTATTTTCCTCATTATTGGTTCCGGTTTTTGTACAATTGCTCTATTTCCAAGTATCTTGATTTCCCCATAGACTAGTGCGGGAGTATTTCCTTTGTACCTGATGTTATAGCCGTCCTTTGTATAGTTTATTGAGTACAGCTTTTCCAATATGCTTTCATCCATCATTTTTAGACACACTAATACCGATGTTGATCCTGGTATGCCTTGTCCCTGATTATCTGGGAAAATTATTTGTTGAGTCCCTTTTTTGTATTTGCATTCGATATAGTCACCATCTGGCCTTTCCACTCTTTTCGTCCTAAAATATTTCTGTAGACCTTTCATCGTTCTCCTTGCTGCCGCCATTTTGCACGTGCTGTTCGTGTATAGATTTCTTCTCACCTGTATTTATCGTTTATTCCTTCTCCAAATGTTTTTCATCTATTTGTTTTCTATGTTTCTCGCATAATTTTTCTGTCTAGTATTTCCCAATTATTTTCGTCAGACACGCCATCCTTACATCTTTTCTGTGGTGGTTGGCAGTCCTCCCGTTGATTTGCGTGCCGTCTGATGGACATACTTCATGTCTTCTTCATGCGTTTTTGTACCTTAGAACCTGTTTAGGTAAAACAGGGAGAGAAAACTAATTGATTGAATGATAAATATAAACCATTAAAATATAAACAATACCTCTTCATTTCCCATCAATATATTCATAATTTAGGTTAATCCCCATGAGTGGTCATTTCTTAGACTAATTAACCTGGCAATTATAACGACTTCATCCATTTTCAACAAATACGATTATGTTTGTAACAATGTCTGTAACCTTCCTGTACTTAATCTTTGCTCATGCTGGAAATTAGTTGACAGTATTAACAGTTCTGTCGGGAAGATCAAATTGGCCGAGAAATGAATATGGATAGCCGCCAGGCATTTCCGTTAATTATACGATCCTTTATTCTTATGTAGCCTAATTTTACTAATCCCACCTACCTGGACACGTCTGCCAAGACAAGAGCTCAAACAAATGTTAATTTACATTAATGACTGTCCAGTGTCCAGTCGGCAACATCCAAAGATGTCACTGGCTGAGATATTGACATGAGTAGCAATTTGGCATTTCCGTTAATTGTGAGGTAGCATGTTTATAAGTCGTGGGTAGGCTAATTTTATTTACAATCGGCAACATAAGCTGTTCAAGTCTGCCAAATCTATACCAACCTTGGAAAACCTGACTACATCAGTAGCCCTTGGAAAATTGCCGTAAGTACGTAAACATTACATCACTGTCTGAATGTCTGTCAGTTCGCACACACACACACACACACACACACACACACACACAGCATGATAACGTTTACTAGGTTACTGACCGATGTATTTGCCTTTAGTCTTGTTACTGCAATTTACCTTGTAAATTGATTAATTTTTAAGGCTGCAGTTTACATTTTACATTGATAGTGAAACCTGCAGTCATAATACGTTATAAGCTGAATTTTATTTCAGGATTTCTGCGGAATGGCTGAGCAACAGCTGAAAATGATTAAATCCATGCTACGAGCAACATTAATAAGCAGCAAAGAGGGCATCCCTGCAGATACACTTCTACGTAAGTAGCCAATTGCAAAATGGGCACAGAATATAAGCATGTATAAACATTGACCATTTGTCACTAATATTTATTTCACACTTATTATCTCATAAGAATAGTATAACACAACTAAAGGCATGCATATATCCACTGCCACATTGTCAAGAGTCCATATATGCCTTGACAATATTCTCAAGAGTACAAAAGTCCACTGTATGTATCGGTCGTAAGTTTGTTCTTACAGATAATCAGAATTTTCAAGGTTACTAGTACAGCCAAGTAAATTGTGGTTGTCACCCGAAACGATAATAGCTTCCATTTATCATTGTCTCATGTTTAGTAGTCGTGCTTTGATATTCTGCCATTGAATGTTACCTTGGTGCATTCTTTGTCGTTTGCATAAACTGGGGAGCAGTGCATTGCTTAAAGATTGAAACCAGTTCCGTTACTGTGGTAACAAACCAAGCGAATTTCATTGGCTGGATAATAAGGTTTTTCTCTGAAATAAATCAGTGTATCCAATAACTTTCTGTTGACAAGAAAGTTTGATGACACGGGATTTTCATAGCATTATATCTTGATGGATTAACCTCCAGTTAAAGTAAGGCATAATGATACAAAACAAGAACACACTAACTTGACATTGACCGCAAATCGAACAATACATGCAATGAAAACTTTGATTATGAAAAATATAACTCAGAGACAACATTTTATTACGCTTCATACATTGTAAATTAGCATTTGGAACATGACCGCAAGATACAACCAACCCTTTTTAATCTCCTTGTGCTAAAAGCATAATATGGAAAATTCAAGCTTTTATTCCACGGCGAAAAAAAATACTATATTATTGTCTGTATTTGACTCCAGCTAAAAACTCTATATATTGTTACGTATTTTGCAAGCACAAATAATGTAAACCATAAGAATAATTGATTCCCAAAGTAATAACTATTGTTTCAAACAGTTACTTTTTCTTTTATACCCTCTTTCTTTCTTTCTTCCTTGGACAACATCATACCATAACCAACACATATATTACTCCGACTGAATTTGTAGGGTTTTAATTCGTCTTTGGCATTAGTAGTTTCTCAGATTAAAATGATAGTTCAAACAAAACGACGTCATTTCAAGTTTTTCTTGATTTAGGAGGTAGGGGTTTGGGCAGACCTTGTTTGAGGAGGAGAGTGGGGGGCAACGTATATAGACTACAACCTATTTACAGCACATGAAAATGCTTCGCCCACGTCCAATTACCTCCAGATTCAAACTGAACTGTGCCTGAAATGAATAATGTGCTAAATTTAATAAGCAGCATGTGAATTCGGAAACATATAAGACACAATGGTAGCAATTCTGGGCAGATATAGTGTTACGTTCAGAACCTGTGTCCTTTCGGTTATGTTTCTGGTATTCTAACCAGTATTAGAGCCGTTATCAGCAGTAATACTAGTCGAGTAGTTTATTTAAGTTTGAAGAAATCATCCTTATTTAGAGCTACTGAACAAAGCAAATTATGACCACTGGCCAAGTAGACATGCTTACGGTATTGGGAACCAAATTATGATCATTAAGCTTGTTAGGCGAATCGTTTTTCAGTGATATTTACAAAATGCTAGATAGAGATAAAGTGAAATTTAGTTATATATATATATATATATATATATATATATATATATATATATATATATATATATATATATATATATATATATATATATATATATATATATATATATAAAGAGTCTCTAATACATATTCTGCATAACTGACTAAGATCATACTTCTTTTCTGCAGGTGATTATGAAGAAATGACAGGGGAAACTCTTCCGTTCAAGTCCCTGGGATTCACCTCCTTGAAGGAATTTATCCAATCAATTCCTGATGTAGTGGAGGTCATAAGGTAATAGTGCTATCAACACTGGCTGGTAATTTTCGTCCTTTATTCATGTCATTGTAGCTACCATGGATGAGGTAAGAAAATACATTCCATTGACTTCTGTTCAAAATAGCATGATCTCGATTACATCACTACCATGTAAGCACAAACACAGAGCTGAGTTTCAGAAATAGTAATTCTATACTGAGCAAACATCCTCACTTGACTCTGTACTAATAGGTCTGGAGGAAAGACAAAACACGTGACATGACATTCATTATTATCAGGACCCAACAGAGAAGTCTCCATTTGATTCTGATGGCTAGCAGACTTCAAACCCCAAATCTTCACTTGACTCTTAGGGCTAGCAGGCTTCAAGCCCAAAATCTCCATTTGACTCTTAGACTTTACTTGGCTTCATGCCCTAAATTCCCACTTGACTCTTCGGGCTAGCAGGCTTCAAGCACAAAATCCCCAATTGACTCTTAGGGCTAGCAGGTTTCAAGCCAAAAATCATCCCTTGGCTCTTAAGCCTAGAGGCGCCAAGCCAAAAGTCCCCACTTGACTCTTACGGCTAGCAGGCATCAATCACAAAATCCCCACATGTATCTTAGGGTTAGCAGGCTTCAAGCCCAAAATCCCCACTTGACCTTTAGGGTTATCAGGCTTGTAGCCAAAATCCCCACTTGGTTCTTAAGGTTAGCAGACCTAATATCAAAATGTTCATGAAAGTTTCGGCACTAGCATGTCCAGATGTTTATTTAGCTCTCATTCCTACCAGGTCCTAAGGCAAAAATCCCAATTAGCTCCTTCGACTAGCAGATTTCAAGTTTTAAAAAAATCCCAATTGAATCTTGGAACTAGCAGGTTCCAGGCCAAAAATCATTTGCTGATTTTCAGGGCTATAAAGCAAAAATGATATCCTGTTGACAAGTCCACATGTACTTGATCATCGGTGATGTAAATATTATATGGATTGTTTACAAGACAAAAATGATATACTGTTGACAAGTCCACATGTACTGATATACATATTCTGTGGATTTAATAAGATAGTGTCAGGTTGTGTAAACTAAGTATCAGACAAGTCGATAATAAAATTGATGTTACATATTTTCTGTATAATATAGATTTCATCCTTTCTGGCATGTGTGCTGATGATTGGTAAATTTACATTAAGAACCAGGTAATTTCAACCATTAGTCACAATTATTGGTACAGCCATGTCTTTTTGTATATAAAGTGCAATTTCTAATCAGGCCTGCATTGATAAAAGTACTATATAACAAACAACTGTCCATTTGTGTACTGCTATATACAGTTTGTATGTCCAAAACCTTAGATTCTCTTGTGTAACATGCAGTTCATTGCCATTTTCTTGTTTCTTTTCTTCAGGAATCCTGCAGGAGAGATAATATTACATGCTGTTGCTGATGAAAGCAATAAACACATCTTGAAGCTTGTCTCCAAACAGAAGATGAAAAAGACCAGGAAACTGAGTGTAAGGAAAGATACTACTTTTATTAGATTAACTGATTGAACAGCTATAGAATGTATGGTTGTGCACATTGTTACGTATATTTGATTTAAATCATTTAATTTTGTTTCTCAGATTAAAATTTGACATTTTGCATTAAAAATTCATTCATTGGGAAAGTTTTCTAGAAATTTTCTCTACAAGTAAACAACAGATGTTAACCTTATTTTCTGACGTTGGTTCAGAGTGTAAACAAGTTTCTAAAATTATTGGTTGATTCCAAGGACATTAGAGCTTTATTTTAAAAAATGATTGGTTGATACTAAGGACATCTTTCTAGATCATGATATTTGCGTGATTTCTTGAACGTGAGATTGTTCTGAAAGATTCTGGAAGGTCGTAACCATTTTCCTGTTTACGTAAACACAGGTTTTCAAATCATTGTTTGGGAGAGAACAGTTCCGTAGAAGTTGGGCTTTTATAACAATAAGTTGTGTCTTCTAATTTGAGTTATTTTTAATTACCGTGTACTGGAAATTGTGTCAATTTGTTTGCAGCAAGAGGAAATATTTTATTATATATCTGGAAAAGAATATGTGCTCATAGATTTTCATTAACAAGAACTGACTAAATCACGCGACAATCGTCGCCCATATTGGATTACATCGTCAAGATTGGAACCGGGAAATATTAGGACATTTATTTATCAGGACTCTTCCAATTCCACTAATAGATTATATTGTGTATTATTTTTGGATTAATTTTTGGACTTGATTCTTAAAACCATATGTTTATTTTTATTTTCTGAAAAAATATTTGTACTCAATAATATGTTTGTTAAATTTTACAAGCTTGTTGTTTTCACTTCTTTCTATGTTGCTGCTTATTCGAGCCTAAGCAAGTAATTTAGAAATTGGGGGCTCGTCCGGGATTGAGATAAATTGAAATTAGGCTAGAATTTTTCTCAGAAAACTTTTGCTTTAAATTTGAATTCCCCTAGATTACATTTTAGAAGCTTGTTTACACTCTGAACCAAGATCAGAAAATGAGGTTAACATCTGTTGTTTAGTTGTAGAAGAAATTATGAAAAAGGTTTTGTTTAAACTACAAAACAAATAAACATTATGTTTAACTCAGCAAGAGGTATTCCATATTATTTATTTATTCCTGTTAGATATAAGAGATGTTGCAGCCAAACTGAAACAGTAAAGGAAACATTGCCTATAACATAAAGTTTAGATGACGAAGTCAATTAGATGGATACAATTATCACAATTTACTTACATGTCTCAAAAACAATACACATTCGTTATTTGTGTAAATGAGTTGTAATATTCTTTGCAGGAAGCAAGGAAACCTTTATCTCTCATCCCAACACAACGTACAGCTGTATTTGAAAGAATGGGACCAAGACCTAAGATTCATTATCACGATCATGTTGGCTTGTCAAAGTCTGCCAATGTGTCATACCAAAATATTACAGGTGTTCAAATAGATGTAGCACGTACACAGTCATGAAGGGCATGTGGAATTGAAGTAAAGGTTAGTTGCAGTGAAGCGAAACTTGCATCAGTTTGCATTGTCATTAGCATTTAAATGTCAATGACACTTCTGTGATGTTTGTCTTTAATTTATTCAGGATACTGTCCGTGTTAAGTATTGCTTCGTACAGAGTTTCCATGCAGGTCTGGAATTCTAGAAATAGTCTCAAATGTAAAAACTGCTTTTATAGACATTGAAAAGAGCTTGAAAAATGTAAAAAGTTCAAAAGGCTGAGGAAAGTCTTAAAGTTTCAGTGTTCATTATGTTAGCCAAAGGTTCGTTCCTGTTGACTTTTGAATTGTGTCATTCGCCAAACGTTGTAGCAGAGCAAATGCATTGTAAATAAACATTAAAGTGTCTTTATTGTTAACCAGACTCTTGTGATATTTACTGTAATCCATTGGAAGTGTTCACTAAGTAGAATATCTTTAATTCGATGTTGCAAGGAATAATTCCACTGTAACCAGGGACTGCCTTGGAAATATATTTTTTTGCGCCATATAATTCGCCAAATTTAACAACTGATATGACAAACTACTGTTTAGTCTTATGAACAAAAATACAAGTACACATGAAAATGACACCAAACTGTGTAACAATAGAGTATATCCACAAGCCATTCCTCATTTCACATTGAATTCTCAAAACTGACTGACATTCTCGCAGTTAGCTAAACGTATGTTGTAATAAAGTTGTATTCATCATCTACCGACATCATCTACTGACCGAAGCAAATAGTAAGAACAGGTAATAAGTGGCATGTGTCGCTTATATCACTGATAAATTTAAAATTTACTTTATACAACTTTGTCACAAGCAACATTTACCAGTAATAAAACTAGCACCCCTTTCAAAATACTTTTGCATTTGGCGAGAAAGGCTGCGCCTAGTGGAATCCTGGTAAAATTTATATTTTTTCTTTTATTTATGCAAAGAATACAATTTTGTATGAAATGACAACCTTTAAACATAATTTAGTCACTTTATAAAGTGTTATATAGTACATTCATTAACAAGATTTTTTAATTTTTCACAGATCAAAATGTGAATTTTTCCACATCTTTACATCTTACTTTGATATTTATAGAGTAGGATAAATCTTCAAATATAACGATCTGGTGTCGATACTGTCACTGACTCTGATTGTGTATCAATGAGCTTTTAATAACCTTGCAATATCAGTGTCTTTGAAAATGTATACAAGGACTAGATGAAAGTCTTAAATGCGACGAGAACAATTATGAAATTGTTTTGCCTCATTTTGGACCCAAAATTTTTATACAAGGTCAATTTTTTGGAATTTTTTGGTTAAGTCCATGGTCCAGTTTAATTAACTAATTCGTTTTCTTATCATTTTGCAATGATTCTAAGGCACCTAGCTGACATTTCATAACAGATAGGAACGCTCACTAATTAGTACGTACTTTTCAGAGAGGCACGCGTGTACGATGAAGTGATTGCATTTAAAATATGCACAGCGGAGAGACTCATTGCATAAATATGATACTTTGTTATAATTTCTTTCGATATTGTACTTTTGGAAGGATCTCACCGTTACGGAACATTTTCATCTGATCTCTCTCTCTCTCTCTCTCTCTCTCTCTCTCTCTCTCTCTCTCTCTGCATGGGTTCAAGTCTCAAGTTTGGAAATTGTACATGATCTAAATACATTGCTAACTAAAATGCTTTCTCCCTTAAGCTCAGTAAATTAACATGAATTAGCATAGATTATACAGTACATAGCAGCTATTAAATTAGGGAAAACAAATTTCAAAAGACATAGTAATACCAGATTATTAATGTGTAATGAATGAATTACCAAATATATAAAATGTATAAAAAGAAATCAGTTATTTCAAATACAATTACCTTTGAATTTCAGGTCAAATGAAAAAAGTCGAGCTAGCACGTTTTTGAAAGGTGCACATCTAGAGTGCGTCCAATCTGTATAATCTATAACCCATAGTTTACAAATCAATCAATCAATCAATTCATCAATCAATCAATCAATCAATCAATCAATCAGTCAATCAATCAGTCACAAAAATGAAGGAAATTAAAAGTTCTGTGTCAAGTACAAAAATCATTGGTAAATATCCCATATAATTCTAAAGACTAACTATATATTTCCTGGACACGCAAGAACAGAATCAGACTACAAAGCTGCAACAAAGTAATTCCTCGACTATAGAAACCCCCCAATGATGAACTCGATAACGACAATCAATAGTGAAATAACCGATCTTATATGTTATCATACTGCTCACGTAATCACGTTCTTCAGTTTTCGTAGAAACATAAATAGAATCATTAATGTTTTTCTTAATTACTTAAGTCGTTGATACTAAATTCTCTGCCATGTGAAAAAGATCCCCAATAGTGTAGTATATACGTTAGCGTCTGTACAAGTATTATACTGACCACTTAATAAATCAATTGCATATCGTGCTGAGGCTATTGGTATATACAGGTTGCTAGAAGTCGACCTTTCAATACTTTCAATATCTACTATAAGACCACGGCGTTATCCAGCCCTGTCTTCGTCTCGATTTATGATAGTGATGTTTGGATCAAAAGACGAAGTAACCTGAAGAAACAAACTTGGCCTGATATAATCATTAAACAACCGCCTGCTTAATATAATGAGTTGCCAATTCAACGAGCAACAGTAATGATATAATCATGAGAGGGAGTGGAAACTAAATTAATCAATATAGTTGATTAGTATACAGTAAACGTTCAAGAATATTGCAGACGTAATGTTGTCGTTAACTGTCATCGCTGGAATCGGCGTATTGCTATCAACAATAACAATGCTATCTCCAGCAGTTGTAAAGATTTTTCTTTCATCTGCAACAACAAATCCCGATATTCCTAATATTATCTAACAATATATACCTCTGCGTATACAAAATTACATGAGTATATAACAAAGTTACATACAGCGACGCTAGTATTGCTCAATTATCATAGATGCTTTCTTCAGGCCTTAGTGATCTAATAATATCGGGTGCTGACTTCACGAATATAGCTGTATCAGAATCTTCGTCTTATTTAGTAAATAATAATAATAATAATAATAATAATAATAATAATAATAATAATAATAATAATAATAAAAAGAAGTAGAAGAAGAATAATAATAATAATAACAATATAAATACCAATAATAATAACATCATAATGATGATAGTAATAATAATCATAATAAAAATAATAAGAAGAATAAGAATAATACCACTATTGATAGCGACATTGCAATAGCTACTTCAAAAGATTAGCGTTAATACAATTCAATAAAACAACGATGATATCAGCAAACTAGACCAAATCTGAATCTAGCGTCAACTTTCCAACATAAATACCAATTAAAGAACCTGCACTTGCACAATTATTGGTATGTCATAGCTTTCCAAATATAATTTGGTGGGTTGAAGGCGAATGAGTCTTTCGTATTGGAAACAAAAACAAAGAAAACCAAATGATACCTCTGATAGGTAAATCGATGCGATTCCAGCTGGTGACTGGTTAATTGATGATATAATGAAACAACAATTGAAACAATCATATATGCTTTTGACCCTTTACAGTCGTACGATATATAAATTGATGAACCCCACAGTTTCACCGAATCCTTGAGGTGGACGCTCGCACACTTCATTGATCCACCACATGTACAGTCATACGTATACACACGTACGTACATCATACAGCTCCTTTGAATAAGGAACTCCATCACATGTACAGACATATGCACAAAGATACATACAGACATCTCAACCAACTATTGTCTGTTCTAGTCAGCCCTATGGCTGAAGAACACAATGTAGAGCGTACACTCTTTGACAATATCCAAAATGACCAGTATGTTGGTTATAAATTGATCTTAAGGTAAATCCATAGCAGTGTGAGTAATAGGTAGGGTGAAATACCCGTGTTTATCATGCTTATAATGTCCCTCGTCGCAAGTAATGTACGGTGAAATACATGTTAGTACATTCGCTTACCTGGAAAAAACCACTTGTTCACTCTAGATAACGTTGTGCGCATGTTCGACAAAATCTAGTCAAATAGATATAGGGCATACCCAAGTGATTTCTTTTTGCCTAATTTTGTGACACAACCATTGCAGTCAATCTTGTATATTATGTTATGAATGGCAGCTATCACGCAAATCTTGAAGAATCCAATCAAGCTTGGCAAGGAAACATTTTGCATACATTTACACCTCAAGTACCTCCATGATATTTGATTGTACAAGAAACCATTAGCTGGGTTTCTCTACAATTCATAATCGGTTATTATCAAGAATAAATTTCAAACGTACTGACCAAACCGGACACTTCATCGATTTAAGACAAACCTTTTGTCTACATAAATATTTATAGATTTTTAATCATCAAGATAATTCTATGGAGTTGGCGTTTAAGTAATTAATGAAATATATATGGTATAATCTATCAAAACGTAATGGGTTTTACGCACAAAAAAAGTACTTGAAAATACAATTAGAGCATCATTTACACTGCCTGCAGTCAAAGCAGAACAATTTAGTGTTTATATATTTATTCATGAATACGGAAAAATAATATTTTGTTAACTCGGGTATAGTTAAGTGAGCAACAGGTATAGCGTAGTAGTACTTGTGATAGAGATCAGATTCTGAATTCTGCCCATTTCCACTTTGAATTTGATTTGATTTTAAGGATATTATTTAATTCTGAATAAATATTATGACCTGGATACTTTTCTCAGATTAATGGGTATATTGTCAATAATATATTAATGCTATTAATACTTCTCTATCATCTAAGGAATTCCAATCATTTTTTGAAAACTGCCATTGTAGAGCCTCTTCTGAATGAACCAACACTCAACCATAACAATTTAAAGAACTTAGTGCCCAGTGTATAATCTCTAGTGCAAATACAAAATCTTTAGAAAATATTTAGAGAAGCACACTATAGGAAATTTGATACTAGGAGATTTAAATAGGGCATGAGATAACTTAGAACAGGACAACTATAAACCGAAGACATAAGGTTTAAAAATAAAATGGAACACATAATGACGACAAAGAATCTAATCAACATATATAGGAGACTAAATACGCATAGGGAAGAATACGCATTTGATTATAAAGATAATAAGGGGAGAAGAATAGACACATTTTGGGGGACAACTTCGGGTACAATTAAATATATAAAATCAGTAATTACCAATTAAAAACTTTCGGACAATAACTTAACTTACGTTGAAATAGGAAAAAAAAATAGGATAAAATAGAGCAGGGGACAATGGCAGATAAATAACAAGGTAGTAGAAAATATAGACTTTGGGAGGGAAATTAAGAAAAAAAAAGATATTTAAAAACACAAATGGAGTTTATACATATTAAATGAATGGGTAAACATAAAAAGGGAGATTTAAAAAACATAGCAACATAATTCTCCAAATTAAGGATTGGAGACAAGAAATATAAAAATGCAAGGTTTAGAAATCTTAAGAAAAAACATGTACATCACAGACCATAAAAAACACTAGAGGAGAAGCTTAATAAATTAAAAAGTGTAGAATGCAAAGGGATGGAAATTAAAGAGGGAAAATTCACAAAATTGTACAAAAAAGAAGAGGGGCTATTAAAAAGGAAGAACAAAGAAAGGAGGGGATGAAAGCATTTTGAAATTGTCGAATATTGATGAGGAGAGAGCAACAATCGACACAAATAAAATACTAAAACAAATACACGACTAATACGAATAAATATACACATCGCAAAAATAGATGAAAAACAAATTGACGAATATTTAAAAGAGAGAAAATACGATAAGATATCGTCCAAACACAAACAAAATTATGTGAGGATCTCGTCACGCAAGACGAAATTTTAGGAACAATAGTGAATTTATGGGGAAAAAATCACCAGGAAGAGATAGGCTCTCAGCAGAATTCTATATAAAAAATTATGTGGAGAACTGTTGCCAGTATTAGAATTGTTGTATACTAATATTGAACTAGGAAATACAAACAAAATGACAAAAAGCATGAGGGAAGGGATTATAAAACTAATATACCAATGGAATGGAGATAGGGAGGAGTTTGAAAAATTGGAGGACCATCTCCCTCCTTAACATAGACTACAATATAATTAATAACATATTGGCAGAAAGGGTTAAACAAAATACTAGATAACATTATCAATATAAATCATACATGTGCGGCAAAGGGTAAGGATATACAAAATAATATCTTAAGCATTACGAGGATAATATAAAACATTAATATCACTGGTCAAAGGGGTACGATGGTACTATTTGACCAGGAAAAAGGATTTGACAGAATAGAACAAAACTATGTGTATAAGACACTGGAAAAAATTGGCTTTCGGAAAAAAAATCCCAAATTGGACTAAAATCATGTACAGCGACATTAACTCGTATGCACAGGTTATGCACAGCTAACACGGAAAGAAATAATATAAAGAGACCTGTGAGACAGGGGTGTCCACTGTCTATGCTATTATACGTAATAGTGATAGAAATTCCAAGTAGTAAAATAATACTCAACAACGAAATAAAAGGGATCAACGGACCAAACATCAGAGAAGAGGTTAAAATGCTACAACGTGCACATGCTTGCACTAACTTTGTACAAGACAAAAAATCCTATGAAACACTCGAACGGAAATTTAAATTATTTGGAAAAGTATGAGAATTAAAATTAAATCCTAAGAAAACGGAAATTTTACTAATGGGGAACTGGAGATGTAAACAACATTGTTTACCAATCTCATTAATGAAATACCAAGTAAAGGCCGTAGGAGTCTATTTCGGAAAGGATGCGGTAAAACAGAACCTCAAAACAAAAATCAGGGAAAAAATAAATGAAAATATGAAAACCAGGGCACTGACGCCATTTTGCCTAATGGAACGCTCCCAAGTGACACAAAATAATATGTATGTGCCATTGAACTATATTTTAAAATCACTAGACATAAAAAATGCAGATCTAATAATTATAGATATCGAAATTATTAAATATGGATAGGTATTGAAAACGTACTACATAAACAAGGACAATTTATATAAGGACGGAAAGAGGGAGCCTAGCCCACACAAAGCCCGTCCTTTTCAAAAACACCAACCTACTAAACAGATTCAAGGAAATTAAAGCAGAGCCAATCAAACCTTAACATGGACTATACATATACTTTTGATACTTTTTGATTCTCTATGAAGCAGAGAAATTATATATAGGTTATCAAAACTATAAGAAGTGCCACGAAAATTGAATCAATAAAGGAACTATTAAATAAGTATAGGAATAATAGAGAACTACGGGAAATAGATGCAAATACAACATACAAATGGCTGAAACATAACACAATAAATAGGATAAAAACAAAGTCGAACATGATGTTATAAACATCAATTTGGATAGGGCCTGGGGAAACTGGATCAAGTTAGGATATCTGAAACTACAAACTCTCTGCTTCTAATATGCATGATGCGTGATTTATGTGAGAGGTTTCGGAGAAACGGCATATGATCAGAGTATCGCCTAAATATCCGCTGTGGAAAATCCACACATTTACACAAATAAACCATGTCATGGTGGAGTGTGAAAAGAGTTGACTTATCACTAAAAAAAGAGAATAGTTCAATTATATAAACAAATATTATTTTCCTAGACCGAATCAATAGCAGGAAATTACAATTAAATATCACATATTTTATAATGGAAACTATGAGGCCATGCGGCCAATTTATAATAATTGGACAGCATAACTATAGTAGGAACACTGGGGGGGGGGGGGGACAAATAGCCTCAAGTGGAAAGTACGGGATGAGGAAGTCACTGTGCTAAATCACATGGCGCTACGTGACGTGGACAGAACCGTGAAAGAGTCGGGGGAAAATCCACCTAGAGGAATATAATGCAGACAACACACAAACAGAAATGCATTAACTATAGTTTAGCATAGGTTTTTTGAGATACTTCTCATGATAGGCATGCCCGGAAAGGGAAAAAAAGTAAAAGTAGCTTGTGAGTACTATCCAAACCCTGCAATCTTGCATTTGCACTTCCTCTGTGAGCTCCCGTACCACCCAGAAAACCCTGCTTAAAGGGCAAATAAAGGATGTTCGAATTTATTCGATAAGAGCCTAAACATAAATAAATAGAGACGACCCAAGTCGAAGTGGGAAAAATTAAAAAACAATACGGAACCCGTCTCGAAATTAGCCGATCTCAAAAGAAATCAATAGAAAAAAATAGAAAAAAGGCAAAGGGCAAAGAACTGCACATAAAAGACAACCATTAAAAACAATAAGTTACATTTTTGGTGTAACATTCTAAAATAAAATAAGTTTTAATACAGAGGACATTGCCAGTAATTAAAATTCAAATAAAAAGCAAATGTGTCAAAGAAATCAGTGATGATCTTCTTATATATCCTTATAACTAAGGAGAACCACTGGGACAATTAGGAAAAACACGATGTGCATTGAATTATACTTAGCACAAATAAATACAGAACAGCACAAATAGCAGACACAGAATACAGGGGACTCCGAGCCAGGGTCAACTACCAAAACAAGAGGGAGAAGATTCCAAAAGAGGTGATTAAAAGCGACTTTTGGAAGAAAATCTCAATAGAAACACTAGGGAATTAAAAATACCCCATTCAAACTTTTTATATAATCCCGATGGGAACAAATTACAGTTAGTAGAAATTAAATGCACAAATATTTTATTTTAAAAAGCCGCACATAAATGCTCCCCCCTCCTCCAAAAAATATACTTTTATTCCTCATTGTCCAAAAACCTGGCCAAAACCAAAATATATTTAGTCATTATTACGTCAATACTAATGACAATGGCAGACCATCTCATCTAAATAAGAAAGTTTCTAACACTGGAAAGAAAGAATTAATGTAATTGGAAGAAGTGAACAAGGGGAGATCACTTGCGAAATTGCAGCTAGCTTAAACTTTGGTTTTCTCACATTCTACAGTCACATAGAATTTAAAGGAGATTAAAAAATATGCTTTACAACAAAACACTACCAAACTTTTCTTCTTTGCACAGAAATGAAGTTACAGGCTCAGACCAAACAGCTGAATAAAAAATTTCAACAAATAAGTATCATGGATTTCTGACAAAAAAAGATTTACTGCATAGAATAAAATAAATACGTTATAGATAAGTGCGCAGTTTTCGTTAGATTTGAAATCAAAAGTTATGGTCTTGTGAAGGTACCATATGGATATGATAAATATTACCTTTGTTCATTTCCCAACTCATATTTTTGTGATATTCAAATATAAATTTGATTCACGTTGCTTGATAGTTGTACAAAAATTATTTCTAACTAACAACATGTCAAGGATATTGTGTCCTACTTAAAACTATTCTTACTAACAACATGTCAAGGATATCTTGTCCTACTTAAACCTATTCTAACTAACATCATGTCAAGGATGTTGGCAGATATAAAGAATGTTTGAATTTTTTTAAAAGGACTTTAATGGGTCAAAAACTAGTTTGCGTTAAAGCACAGGTATGCAGGTGATACACTAGATTTGTGTTAAACGTTTGTTTTGTGCATTAACAAAAGTTGTTTCATTTTAATGAGAAGTTAGTTCTTTTTATATGATATAAACTTCAGATCACTCAACAATAAGTAATAAACAGGAGTTAGTAAAACTCCGATGGGATTCAATTTACATGAACAATTAATAGCTTAAAGTACATACAGGTAATGGGTTACTCACCTGTCACATTGCATTATTTTGTCTCTATATGCTTGTCACCCTAGTTGTCAATACTCGATCCCAATTGACGTTCTGTAATGGAATGGTTTTAAGTAACAAATAAGTCACCATCATGACCCGGTAATCGTTCGTAGCAAACCTTTACCATACAGTCGCTATATAGGTATTATAGAAAGACATTTTAAAAGACAATGCATGAAGACTACTCACAGAAAGATTGAGAAACAATAATAGTTAAGATCTGATACCAAGTTTTAAAAAATATATTTTGAAGATAATTTGATTAAAAAAGAATGATTAAATTCAGAAATTAAAATAAAAATTAGCAAAATGTTCCACTTTTTCCTTAACTCATCCGTTTAATGTCTTCCCTTGCCGACAGTTTTTCCCAGACCTTTGTATGATAAAACATGTTACAATAAGTGAGATTTGGAACTCTTCACATTCAGTGTGATCTGTATATAACCTTTTTTCAAACGAGATTAGAACGTTCAAAAGATAATTAAACGATTGTCCCCTATATAGAGATATTTTCTTGTAAGTTTACAGAATTAGGTAGTAAGCTTCGATTCAATCCACTAAGAATTTCCAAAACTGTTCCGTATCTAAACAATCACAGAAAAAAATGCTCAATGTATCGTGTTTGCTCCATAGAACGGGTGCATTTATCATTATTAATAGTTCTACGTAAAAATCTTAATTTATCGTTATTCAGTTTTGTGTCTTTTATGCAAAGTGTTACCGAAATAAGGTTCGACTATTTATGTACACAAATTGCATACCCTAGATGCCTCGGCTGAGTATCATATTTACTATTTGTCTTTTGTATCTTCGGTTCGTTTATTAAATTTGTATAACTTTTAATTCTTTCTTTGCTCATACTTAAGGGGTGGCTCTTTGTCTAGTATTACCGTCTATAGGTCGTTGTGGAGCATACGTCAAATGAGACAATTGGTACATCATTCATCCTTCATTCATATCTAAGTTGATGCTGAGTACATGCAGACGTCAGATAAATAGCCTGGCCTCGCTAATCTTATATCATCCGTAAAGTTTCAGGTCGTCATGATCATTAAATGTAACTAAACTTACCTAATTTGTTACACAAAAAGTATTTTAAACGTAAAATATACATATTATGATATTAAATATACCATTTTAATGAGTTCCAAATATGGAGACAGAGAGAAAGAGAGATGGGGTGGGGTTGAGACCCGTATTCATTCGCGTCGTTCGTGAATATTAAATGTATGACTGTATGGTATTTAAGATTATGTGAGATTTTTCACGGTATAGCTTAAGAGAGAGAGAGAGAGAGAGAGAGAGAGAGAGAGAGAGAGAGAGAGAGAGAGAGAGAGATTGAGAGAGAGAGGGAGAGGAGGTGGAGGAGGAGGAGGAGGAGAAACGTGTTCCATCAACGTTTTCCTCTCATCAAAATAAACATGATATGAGAGAGAGTGAGAGAGAGAGAGAGAGAGAGAGAGAGAGAGAGAGAGAGAGAGAGAGAGAGAGAGAGAGAGGAAGAGAGAGGTGAGAAACGTGCTCAATTTACGCTAACCTCTCATCAAAATAAAACATAATATGATGAGTGGGTGATGAAGAGACACTTATTCATTAGCGTTGTTGATGAATATTAAATGTATGACTATCGTATTTAAGATTATTTTAGATCTTTACAAGGTATAGTTCTTTGCGTTATAGTTTGCGAGAAAGTGTGAGACAAGTGGAGGAGAAACATGTTTAATCGACGTTTACCTCTCATCTCTCATCAAAATAAAGCATGATGAGAGAGACAGAGAGACAGAGATGTTCCCACACAAATTTAGTATTGAACTTCGTAATAAAATTAAACATGATATGATGAGAGAGAGAGAGAGAAAGAAAGAGAGAGAGAGAGAGAGAGAGAGAGAGAGAGAGAGAGAGAGAGAGAGTGAGAGAGCGATCAACACATTTCAGCTCTTGTTTATGTGTTGACTCCCCTCATTAAAAAAATGTACATAAGTTTTATATGTGTTTCTGTGTGTGTGTGTGTGTGTGTGTGTGTGTAATTCCTTACATGTAGTTTTGTGAGTTTCTTGTTCTTTTTCCATTTAACATTTTCATTTTGATTAATTTTTCTCGTCGGGATTTTTGAAGGTTTTATGAAAGGGGAAATGAAATATTGATATTTAATAACTTCACTAATGTGTTTACAAGAAATATTTTTGAGGTGGATTTTTTCTCATCCTCCTTTGGAGATGGTTTCTTAATCTTTTCGCGCTTGACCTTGGCTAGAGATCTCCTGTATCCTACTGTTTGCTTTATATGTATATATAAATTTTTTCATTGTAAGGATATACATTTTTCGTCCGTGTTTTTTTCACCGCTCCGGTGGCCTAGTGGTTAGAGCGTCCGCCGCGGAAGAGGGAGGTCATGGGTTTGATCCCCGGCTGAGATATACCAAAGACTTACAAAAATGGTACTAACAGATGCCTCGCTTGACGTTCAGCATTAAGAGGTTAGTGTTAGGACTGGTCGGCCTGGTGTCAGGATAATGTGACTGGGTGGGACATCATGCTACATGTCTGCGGCATGATGCCCCAGTGGTAGACATCACTATAAACTGCCTCACTGCAGACATCGTAGCGATATGACTGAAAAATTGTTAAAGCTACGCTAAAAATCCTAATCAAACAAACAAATATACATTTTTCTTTCAAATAGTCCCAATTCTGTGATTCAAACCTCTAAATGTGTCATCACATCATTTTATTAATTTATTTAACATATACGTTTAATGTTAAATTGAATTTTAAACTTTGTGCAAGGTCCTGTGCTTTATAAATTTTTATATGTTTTATCTGTGTCGTCCTTTGCCTTATTAATTTACGAATCGAGGTCCCTATAATTATTTTTCCTTGTACTACTCCAGACTCGAATGGGATTGTTTCTAATTATTTATTTTAAAATTACATACTTTCTAAAATCTTTTTTTTCCCCCACAAATGTGAATTCTCTGTACAGTACGTCAGCTGTACAGATGAAGAATTGCGGATATTAGAAATCCCAAAATCATTCATTCCTATTCAAAGTATTTACATTTCTAAATGGGTCTTTTTTCCAAGCTCTTCCACAAAATAAACATCACATGATGAGAAAGATAGAGCGTTGGACGTATTTCATGTCTTCTTCATGCGTTTCTGTACCTGAGAACCTGTTTAGGTAAAACAAGGAGAGAAAGCTAATTAATTGCATGGTAAATATAAACCATTAAAATATAAACAATACCTCTTCATTTCCCATAAATATATTCATAATTTAGGTTAATCCAAATGAGTTGTCATTTCGCATACTAATTAACCTGGCAATTATAAGGACTACATCCATTTTCAACAAATAAGATTATATTTGTAACAATGTCTGTAACATTCCTGTACTTAATCTTTGCTCATGCTGGAAATTAGTTGACAGTATTAACAGTTCTGTCGGGAAGATCACTGCCGAGAAATGAATATGGATAGCCGCCAGGCATTTCCGTTAATTATACGATCCTTTATTCTTATGTAGCCTAATTTTACTAATCCCACTTACCTGGACACGTCTGCCAAGAAAAGAGCTCAAACAGGTGTTAATTTACATTAATGACTGTCCAGTGTCCAGTCGGCAAAATCCAAAGATGTCACTGGCTGAGATATTGACATGAGTAGCAATTTGGCATTTCCGTTAATTGTGCGGTAGCATGTTTATAAGTCGTGGGTAGGCTAATTTTATTTACAATCGGCAACATAAGCTGTTCAAGTCTGCCAAATCTATACCAACCTTGCAAAACCTGACTACATCAGTAGCTCTTGAAAAATCACCGTAAGTACGTAAACATTACATCCCTGTCTGATTGTCTGTCATTTCGCACACATTCAAACACACACACACAGAGCATGATAACGTTTACTAGGTTACTGACCGATGTATTTGCCTTTAGTCTTGTTACTGCAATTTACCTTGTAAATTGATTAATTTTTAAGGCTGTAGTTTACATTTTACATTGATAGTGAAACCTGCAGTCATAATACGTTATAAGCTGAATTTTATTTCAGGATTTCTGCGGAATGGCTGAGAAACAGTTAAAAATGGTTAAATCCATGCTACGAGCAACATTAATAAGCAGCAAAGAGGGCATCCCTGCAGATACACTTCTACGTAAGTAGCCAATTGCAAAATGGGCACAGAATATAAACATGTATAAACATTGACCATTTGTCACTAATATTTATTTCACACTTATTATCTCATAAGAATAGTATAACACAACTAAAGGCATGCATATATCCACTGCCACATTGTCAGTAGTCCATATATGCGTTGACAATATTCTCAAGAGTACAAAAGTCAACTGTATGTATCGGTCGTAAGTTTGTTCTTACAGATAATCAGCATTTTCAAGGTTACTAGTACAGCCAAGTAAATTGTGGTTGTCACCCGAAACGATAATAGCATCCATTTATCATTGTCTCATGTTTAATCGTCGTGCTTTAATATTCTGCCATTGAATGTAACATTGAAGCATTCTTTGTCGTTTGCATAAACTGGGGAGCAGTGCATTGCTTAAAGACTGAAACCAGTTTCCGTTACTGTGGTAACAAACCAAGCGAATTTCATTGACTGGATAATAAGGTTTTTCTCTGAAATAAATCTGTGTATCCAATAACTTTCTGTTGACAAGAAAGTTTGATGACACGGGATTTTCATAGCATTATATCTTGATGGATTAACCTCCAGTTAAAGTAAGGCATAATGATACAAAACAAGAACACATAAACTTGATATTGACCGCAAATCGAACAATACATGCAATGAAAACTTTGATTATGAAAAATATAACTCAGAGACAACATTTTATTATGCTTCATACATTGTAAATTAGCATTTGGAACATGACCGCAAGATACAACCAGCCCTTTTTAATCTCCTTGTGCTAAAAGCATAATATGGAAAATTCAAGCTTTTATTCCACGGCGAAAAGAAATACTATATTATTGTCTGTATTTGACTCGAGCTGACAACTCTATATTTTGTTACGTATTTTGCAAGCACAAATAATGTAAACCATAAGAATAATTGATTCCCAAAGTAATAAATATTGTTTCAAACAGTCACTTTTTCTTTTATATCCTCTTTCTTTCTTTCTTCCTTGGACAACATCATACCATAACCAACACATAGATTACTCTGACTGAATTTGTAGGGTTTTAACTCGTCTTTGGCATTAGTAGTTTCTCAGATTAAAATGATAGTTCAAACACAACGACGTCATTTCAAGTTTTTCCTGATTTAGGAGGTAGGGGTTTGGGCAGACCTTGTTTAAGGAGGAGGGTGGGGGGCAACGTATATAGACTACAACCTATTTACAGCACATGAAAATGCTTCGCCCACGTCCAATTACCTCCAGATTCAAACTGAACTGTGCCTGAAATGAATAATGTGCTAAATTTAATTAGCAGCATGTGAATTCGGAAACATATAAGGCTTTTTGAGTAATGTGCACATACCAAAGACACAATGGTAGCAATTCTGGGCAGATATAGTGTTACGTTCAGAACCTGTGTCCTTTCGGTTATGTTTCTGGTATTCTAACCAGTATTAGAGCCGTTATCAGCAGTAATACTAGTCGAGTAGTTTATTTAAGTTTGAAGAAATCATCCTTATTTAGAGCTACTGAACAAAGCAAATTATGACCACTGGCCAAGTAGACATGCTTACGGTATTGGGAACCAAATTATGATCATTAAGGTTGTTAGGCGAATCGTTTTTCAGTGATATTTACAAAATGCTAGATAGAGATAAAGTGAAATTTAGTTATATATATCTCTAATACATATATATATAAAGAGTCTCTAATACATATTCTGCATAACTGACTAAGATCATACTTCTTTTCTGCAGGTGACTATGAAGAAATGACAGGGGAAACTCTTCCGTTCAAATCCCTGGGATTCACCTCCTTGAAGGAATTTATCCAATCAATTCCTGACGTAGTGGAGGTCAAAAGGTAATAGTGCTATCAACACTGGCTGGTAATTTTCGTCCTTTATTCATGTCATTGTAGCTACCATGGATGAGGTAAGAAAATACATTCCATTGACTTCTGTTCAAAATAGCATGATCTCGATTACATCACCACCATGTAAGCACAAACACAGAGCTGAGTTTCAGAGATAGTAATTCTATACTGAGCAAACATCCCCACTTGACTCTGTACTAATAGGTCTGGAGGAAAGACAAAACACGTGACATGACATTCATTACTATCAGGACCCAACAGAGAAGTCTCCATTTGATTCTGATGGCTAGCAGACTTCAAGCCCCAAATCTTCACTTGACTCTTAGGGCTAGCAGGCTTCAAGCCCAAAATCTCCATTTGACTCTTAGAGATTAGTTGGCTTCATGCCCTAAATTCCCACTTGACTCTTCGGGCTAGCAGGCTTCAAGCACAAAATCCCCACTTGACCTTTAGGGTTATCAGGCTTGTAGCCAAAATCCCCACTTGGTTCTTAAGGTTAGCAGACCTAATATCAAAATGTTCATGAAAGTTTCGGCACTAGCATGTTCAGATGTTTATTTAGCTCTCATTCCTACCAGGTCCTAAGGCAAAAATCCCAATTAGCTCCTTCGACTAGCAGATTTCAAGTTTAAAAAAATCCCAATTGAATCTTGGAACTAGCAGGTTCCAGGCCAAAAAATCATTTGCTGATTTTCAGGGCTATAAAGCAAAAATGATATCCTGTTGACAAGTCCACATGTACTTGATCATCGGTGATGTACATATTCTATGGATTGTTTACAGACAAAAATGATATACATTTGACAAGTCCACATGTACTGATATACATATTCTGTGGATTTAATAAGATAGTGTCAGGTTGTGTAAACTAAGTATCAGACAAGTCGATAATAAAATTGATGTTACATATTTTCTGTATAATATAGATTTCATCCTTTCTGGCATGTGTGCTGATGATTGGTAAATTTACATTAAGAACCAGGTAATTTCAACCATTAGTCACAATTATTGGTACAGCCATGTCTTTTTGTATATAAAGTGCAATTTCTAATCAGGCCTGCATTGATAAAAGTACTATATAACAAACAACTGTCCATTTGTGTACTGCTATATACAGTTTGTATGTCCAAAACCTTAGATTCTCTTGTGTAACATGCAGTTCATTGCCATTTTCTTGTTTCTTTTCTTCAGGAATCCTGCAGGAGAGATAATATTACATGCTGTTGCTGATGAAAGCAATAAACACATCTTGAAGCTTGTCTCCAAACAGAAGATGAAAAAGACCAGGAAATTGAGTGTAAGGAAAGATACTACTTTTATTAGATTAACTGATTGAACAGCTATAGAATGTATGGTTGTGCATATTGTTACGTATATTTGATTTAAATCATTTAATTTTGTTTCTCAGATTCAAATTTGACATTTTGCATTAAAAATTCATTCATTGGGAAAGTTTTCTAGAAATTTTCTCTACAAGTAAACAACAGATGTTAACCTTATTTTCTGACGTTGGTTCAGAGTGTAAACAAGTTTCTAAAATTATTGGTTGATTCCAAGGACATTAGAGCTTTATTTTAAAAATGATTGGTTGATACTAAGGACATCTTTCTAGATCATGATATTTGCGTGATTTCTTGAACGTGAGATTGTTCTGAAAGATTCTGGAAGGTCGTGACCATTTTCCTGTTTACGTAAACACAGGTATTCAAATCATTGTTTGGGAGAGAACAGTTCCGTAGAAGTTGGGCTTTTATAACAATAAGTTGTGTCTTCTAATTTGAGTTATTTTTAATTACCGTGTACTGGAAATTGTGTCAATTTGTTTGCAGCAAGAGGAAATATTTTATTATGTATCTGGAAAAGAATATGTGCTCATAGATTTTCATTAACAAGAACTGACTAAATCACGCGACAATCGTCGCCCATATTGGATTACATCGTCAAGATTGGAACCGGGAAATATTAGGACATTTATTTATCAGGACTCTTCCAATTCCACTAATAGATTATATTGTGTATTATTTTTGGATTAATTTTTGGACTTGATTCTTAAAACCATATGTTTATTTTTATTTTCTGAAAAAATATTTGTACTCAATAATATGTTTGTTAAAATTTACAAGCTTGTTGTTTTCACTTCTTTCTATGTTGCTGCTTATTCGAGCCTAAGCAAGTAATTTAGAAATTGGGGGCTCGTCCGGGATTGAGATAAATTGAAATTAGGCTAGAATTTTTCTCAGAAAACTTTTGCTTTAAATTTGAATTCCCCTAGATTACATTTTAGAAGCTTGTTTACACTCTGAACCAAGATCAGAAAATGAGGTTAACATCTGTTGTTTAGTTGTAGAAGAAATTATGAAAAAAGGTTTTGTTTAAACTACAAAACAAATAAACATTATGTTTAACTCAGCAAGAGGTATTCCATATTATTTATTTATTCCTGTTAGATATAAGAGATGTTGCAGCCAAACTGAAACAGTAAAGGAAACATTGCCTATAACATAAAGTTTAGATGACGAAGTCAATTAGATGGATACAATTATCACAATTTACTTACATGTCTCAAAAACAATACACATTCGTTATTTGTGTAAATGAGTTTTAATATTCTTTGCAGGAAGCAAGGAAACCTTTATCTCTCATCCCAACACAACGTACAGCTGTATTTGAAAGAATGGGACCAAGACCTAAGATTCATTATCACGATCATGTTGGCTTGTCAAAGTCTGCCAATGTGTCATACCAAAATATTACAGGTGTTCAAATAGATGTAGCACGTACACAGTCATGAAGGGCATGTGGAATTGAAGTAAAGGTTAGTTGCAGTGAAGCGAAACTTGCATCAGTTTGCATTGTCATTAGCATTTAGATGTCAATGACACTTCTGTGATGTTTGTCTTTAATTTATTCAGAATACTGTCCGTGTTAAGTATTGCTTCGTACAGAGTTTCCATGCAGGTCTGGAATTCTAGAAATGGTCTCAAATGTAAAAACTGCTTTTATAGACATTGAAAAGAGCTTGAAAAATGTAAAAAGTTCTCAAAAGGCTGAGGAAAGTCTTAAAGTTTCAGTGTTCATTATGTTAGCCAAAGGTTCGTTCCTGTTGACGTTTGAATTGTGTCATTCGCCAAACGTTGTAGCAGAGCAAATGCATTGTAAATAAACATTAAAGTGTCTTTATTGCTAACCAGACTCTTGTGATATTTACTGTAATCCATTGGAAGTGTACACTAAGTAGAATATCTTTAATTCGATGTTGCAAGGAATAATTCCACTGTAACGAGGGACTGCCTTGGAAATATATTTTTTTGCGCCATATAATTCGCCAAATTTAACAACTGATATGACAAACTACTGTTTAGTCTTATGAACAATGTTAGGGACACTTCATCAATATCTACCTCATAGTTTCCCAGACCATTACTTTAATATCTACTTGAAATCAAAATTATCAGCATTGGGTAGATATGAATCTGTTTTACAGAGCTTGATTAAATATAATCCTTGTGTTCTATACAATCTTTTTGTAAAACGTTAATTTTAAATTTTCATTCTCAAAAATTACCTTTACAGTCGACGACTGGAACCCATTTAGCGGCATCTGGTGTTATTGAGATATGTTCAAACCACAAATTCGTGGTGACTAAGTAAATAATCCCTAAAACACTAAGTAGTGCCATATACGTCTCACTCAGATTGCAATAAAAATACAAGAACACATGAAAATGACACCAAACTGTGTAACAATAGAGTATATCCACAAGCCATTCCTCATTTCACATTGAATTCTCAAAACTGACTGACATACTCGCAGTTAGCTAAACGTATGTTGTAATAAAGTTGTATTCATCATCTACCGACATCATCCACTGACCGAAGCAAATAGTAAGAACAGGTAATAAGTGGCCTGTGTCGCTTATATCACTGATAAATTTAAAATTTACTTGATACAACTTTGTCACAAGCAACATTTACCAGTAATAAAAATAGCACCCCTTTCAAAATACTTTTGCATTTGGCGACAAAGGCTGCGCCTAGTGGATTCCTGGTAATATTTATATTTTTTCTTTTATTTGTGCAAGGAATACAATTTTGTATGAAATGACAACCTTTAAACATAATTTAGTCACTATCTAAAGTGTTATATAGTACATTCATTTACGAGATGTTTTATTCTTTCACAGATCAAAATGTGAATTTTTCTACATCTTTACATCTTACGTTGATATTATAGAGTAGCATAAATCTTCAAATATAACGATCTGGTGTCGATACTATCACTGACTCTGATTATGTGTCAATGAGCTTTTAATAACAAGGACTAGATGAAAGTCTTAAATGGGACGAGAACAATTATGAAATTGTTTTACCTCATTTTGGACCCAAAGTTTATATACAAGGTCAATTTGTTGGGATTTTTTGGTTAAGTCCATGGTTCAGTTTAATTAACTAATTCGTTTTCTTATCATTTTGCAATGATTCTAAGGCACCTAGCTGACATTTCATAACAGATAGGAGCGCTCACTAATTAGTACGTACATTTAAGGGAGGCACACGTGTACGGTGAAGTGATTGCATTTAAAATATGCACAGCGGAGAGACTCATGGCATAAATATGATACTTTGTTATAATTTCTTTCGATATTGAACTTTTGGAAGGATCTCACCGTTACGGAACATTATCATCTGATCTCCCTCTCTCTCTCTCTCTCTCTCTCTCTCTCTCTCTCTCTCTCTCTCTCTCTCTCTCTCTCTTTGCATGGGTTCAAGTCTCAAGTTTGGAAATTGTACATGATCTAAAAAAATTGATAACTAAAATGCTTCCTCCCTTAAGCTCAGTAAATTAACACGAATTAGCATAAATTATACAGTTCATTGCAGCTATTAAATTAGATAAAACGAATTTCAAAAGATATAGTAATACCAGATTCTTAATGTGTAATGAGTGAATTACCAAATATATAAAATGTATAAAAAGAAATCAGTTATTTCAAATACAATTACCTTTGAATTTCAGGTCAAATGAAAAAAGTCGAGCTAGCACGTTTTTGAAAGGTGCACATCTAGAGTGCGTCCAATCTGTATAATCTATAACCCATAGTTTACAAAATCAATCAATCAATCAATCAATCAATCAATCAATCAGTCAGTCAATCAATCACAAAACTGAAGGAAATTAAAAGTTCTGTGTCAAGTAAAAAAATCATTGGTAAATATCCCATATAGTCAAAAAGACTAACTATATATTTCCTGGACACGCAAAAACAGAATCAGACTACAAAGCTGCAACGAAGAAATTCCTCGACTATAGAAACCCCCCAATGATGAACTCGATAACGACAATCAATAGTGAAATAACCGATCTTAGATGTTATCATACTGCTCACGTAATCACGTTCTTCAGTTTTCGTAGAAACATAAATAGAATCATTAATGTTTTTCTTAATTACTTAAGTCGTTGATAATAAATTCTCTGCCATGTGAAAAAAGATCCCCAATAGTGTAGTATATACGTTAGCGTCTGTACAAGTATTATACTGACCACTTAATAAATCAATTGCATATCGTGCTGAGGCTATTGGTATATACAGGTTGCTAGAAGTCGACCTTTCAATACTTTCAGTATCTACTATAAGACCACGGCGTTATCCAGCCCTTTCTTCGTCTCGATTTATGAAAGTGATCTTTGGATCAAAAGACGAAGTAACCTCAAGAAACAAACTTGGCCTGATATAATCATTAAACAACCGCCTGCTCAATATAACGAGTTGCCAATTCAACGAACAACAGTAATGATATAATCATGAGAGGGAGTGGAAACTAAATTAATCAATATAGTTGATTAGTATACAGTAAACGTTCAAGAATATTGCAGACGTAATGTTGTCGTTAACTGTCATCGCTGGAATCGGCGTATTGCTATCAACAATAACAATGCCATCTCCAGCAGTTGTAAAGATTTGTCTTTCATCTGCAACAACAAATCCCGATATTCCTAATATTATCTAACAATATATACCTCTGCGTATACAAAATTACATGAGTATATAACAAAGTTACATACAGCGACGCTAGTATTGCTAAATTATCATAGATGCTTTCTTCAGGCCTTAGTGATCGAATAATATCGGGTGCTGAGTTCACAAATATAGCTGTATCAGAATCTTCGTCTTATTTAGGAAATAATAATAATAATAATAATAATAATAATAATAATAAGAAGAAGAAGAAGAAGAAGAAGAAGAAGAAGAAGAAGAAGAAGAAGTAGAAGAAGAATACTAATAATAATAAAAAATATAAATACCAATAATAATAACATAATAATGATGATAGTATTAATAATCAAAAATAAAAATAATAAGAAGAATAAGAATAATACCACTATTAATAGCGACATTGCAGTAGCTACTTCAAAAGATTAGCGTTAATACAATTCAATAAAACAACGATGATATCAGCAAACTAGAACAAATCTGAATCCAGCGTCAACTTTCCAACATAAATACCAATTAAAGAACCTGCACTTGCACAATTATTGGTATGTCATAGTTTTCCAAATATAATTTGGTGGGTTGAAGGCGAATGAGTCTTTCGTATTGGAAACAAAAACAAAGAAAACCAGATGAAACCTCTGATTGGTAAATCGATGCGCTTCCAGCTGGTGACTGGTCAATTGATGCGATTCCAGCTGATAGTTAGCAGATTGAAGAAAATCAATGATGATTTGGAACGCATAGTTCAATTTATTACAGGAAAACACGATAAAATAGCTATTACTGTTCACGTACCAACATTGTCAGATACACTATGAATAAAGTCTCTATGTTATGTTGTAAATATTTATTCTTCGCGAATCAGAACTGTATTAGGATGACCAAATTGTCCGTCTGTTTATAATGAAACAACAATTGAAACAATCATATATGCTTTTGACCCTTGTACAGTCATACGATATACAAATTGATGAACCCCACAGTTTCACCGAATCCTTGAGGTGGCCGCTCGCACACTTCATTGATCCACCACATGTACAGTCATACGTATACACACGTACGTAGAAGGAACTCCATCACATGTACAGACATATGCACAAAGATACATACAGACGTCTCAACCAACTATTGTCTGTTCTAGTCAGCCCTATGGCTGAAGAACACAATGCAGAGCGTACACTCTTTGACAATATCCAAAATGACCAGTATGTTGGTTATAAATTGATCTTAAGGTAAATCCATAGCAGTGTGAGTAATAGGCAGGGTGAAATACCCGTGTTTATCATGCTTATAATGACCCTCGTCGCAAGTAATGTACGGTGAAATACATGTTAGTACATTCGCTTACCTGGAAAAAACACTTGTTCACTCTAGATAACGTTGTGCGAATGTTCAACAAAATCTAGACAAATAGATATAGGGCATACCCAAGTGATTTCTTTTTGCCTAATTTTGTGACACAACCATTGCAGTCAATCATGTATATTATGTTATGAATGGCAGCTATCACGCAAATCTTGAAGAATCCAATCAAGCTTGTCAAGGAAACATTTTGCATACATTTATACCTCAAGTACCTCCATGATTGTACAGAAACCATTAGTTGGGTTTCTCTACAATTCATAATCGGTTATTATCAAGAATAAATTTCAAACGTACTGACCAAACCGGACATTTCATCGATTTAAGACAAACGTTTTGTCTACATAAATATTTATGGATTTTTAATCATCAAGATAATTCTATGGAGTTGACGTTTAAGTAATTAATGAAATATATATTGAATAATGTATCAAAACGTAATGGGTTTAACGCACAAAAAAGTACTTGAAAATACAATTAGAGCATAATTTACACTGCCCGCAGTCAAAGCAGAACAATTTAGTGTTTATATATTTATTCATGAATACGGAAAAATGATATTTTGTTAACTCGGGTACAGTTAAGTGAGCAACAGCTATAGCATAGTAGTAATTGTGATAGAGATCAGATTCTGAATTCCGCATATTCCCAATTTGAATTTGATTTGATTTTCAGGATATTATTTAATTCTGAATAAATAGTATGACCTGGATACTTTTCTCAGATTAATGGGTATATTGTCAATAATATATTAATGCTATTAATACTTCTCTATCATCTATAGAATTCCAATCATTTTTCAAAACTGCCATTGTAAAGCCTCTTCTTTTGAATGAACCAACACTCAACCATAACAATTTAAAGAACTTAGTGCCCAGTGTATAATCTCTAGTGCAAATACAAAATCTTTAGAAAATATTGAGAGAAGCACACTATGGGAAATTTGATACTAGGAGATTTAAATAGGGCATGAGATAACTTAGAACAGGACAACTATAAACCGAAGACATAAGGTTTAAAAATTAAATGGAACACATAATGACGACAGAGAATCTAATCGACATATATAGGAGACTAGATACGCATAGGGCAGAATACGCATTTGATTATAAAGATAATAAAGGGAGAAGAATAGACACATATTGGGGGACAACTTCGGGTACAATTAAATATATAAAATCAGTAATTACCAATTAAAAACTTTCGGACAATAACTTAACTTACGTTGAAATAGGAAAAATAAATAGGATAAAATAGAGCAGGGGACAATGGCAGATAAATAACAAGGTAGTAGAAAATATAGACTTTGGGAGGGAAATTAAGGGAAAAAAAAGATATTTAAAAACACAAATGGAGTTTATACATATTAAATGAATGGGTAAACATAAAAAGGGAGATTTAAAAAACATAGCAACATAATATTCCAAATTAAGGATTGGAGACAAGAAATATTAAAAAAGCAAGCTTTAGAAATCTTAAGAAAAATCATGTAAATCACAGACCATAAAAAACACTAGAGGAAAAGCTTAATAAATTAAAATGTGTAGAATGCAAAGGGAGGGAAATTAAAGAGGGAAAATTCACAAAATTGTACAAAAACGAAGAGGGGCTATTAAAAAGGAAGAACAAAGAAAGGAGGGGGTGAAAGCATTTTGAAATTGTCGAATATTGATGAGGAGAGAGTAACAATCGACACAAATAAAATACTAAAACAAATACACGACTAATACGAATAAATATACACATCGCAAAAATAGATGAAAAACAAATTGACGAATATTTAAAAGAGAAAATACGATAAGATATCGTCCGAACACAAAAAAAATTATGTGAGGATCTCGTCACGCAAGACGAAATTTTAGGAACAATAGTGAATTTATGAGGAAAAAATCGCCAGGAAGAGACAGGCTCTCAGCAGAATTCTATATAAAAAATTATGTGGAGAACTGTTGCCAGTATTAGAATTGTTGTATACTAATATTGCACTAGGAAATACAAACAAAATGACAAAAGCATGAGGGAAGGGATTATAAAACTAATATACCAATGGAAAGGAGATAGGGAGGAGTTTGAAAAATTGGAGGACCATCTCCCTCCTTAACATAGACTACAATATGCTATTATACGTAATAGTGATAGAAATTCCAAGTAGTAAAATAATACTCAACAACGAAATAAAAGGGATCAACGGACCAAACATCAGAGAAGAGGTTAAAATCCTACAACGTGCACATGCTTGCACTAACTTTGTACAAGACAAAAAATCCTATGAAACACTCGAACGGAAATTTAAATTATTTGGAAAAGTATGAGAATTAAAATTAAATCCTGAGAAAACGGAAATTTTACTAATAGGGAACTGTAGATGTAAACAACATTGTTTACCAATCTCATTAATGAAATACCAAGTAAAGGCCCTAGGAGTCTATTTCGGAAGCAGAGCCTCAAAACAAAAATCAGGGAAAAAATAAATGAAAATATGAAAACCACTGACGCCATTTTGCCTAATGGAACGCTCCCAAGTGATACAAAATAATATGTATGTGCCCTTGAACTATATTTTAAAATCACTAGACATAAAAAATGCAGATCTAATAATTATAGATATCGAAATTATTAAATATGTATAGGTATTGAAAACGTACTACATAAACAAGGACAATTTATATAAGGACGGAAAGAGGGAGCCTAGCCCACACAAAGCCCGTCCGTTTCAAATATACCAACCTACTAAACAGATTCAAGGAAATTAAAGCAGAGCCAATCAAACCTTGACATGGACTATACATATACTTTTGATACTTTTTGATTCTCTATGAAGCAGAGAAATTATATATAGGTTATCAAAACTATAAGAAGTGCCACGAAAATTGAATCAATAAAATAACTATGAAATAAGTATAGGGATAATAGAGAACTACGGGAAATAGATGCAAATACAACATACAAATGGCTGAAACATAACACAATAAATAGGATAAAAACAAAGTCGAACATGATGTTATAAACATCAATTTGGATAGGGCCTGGGGAAACTGGATCAAGTTAGGATATCTGAAACTACAAACTCTCTGCTTCTAATATGCATGATGCGTGATTTATGTGAGAGGTTTCGGAGAAACGGCATATGATCAGAGTATCGCCTAAATATCCGCTGTGGAAAATCCACACATTTACACAAATAAGCCATGTCATGGTGGAGTGTGAAAAGAGTTGACTTATCGCTAAAAAAAAAGAGAACAGTTCAATTATATAAACAAATATTATTTTCCTAGACCGAATCAATGACAGGAAATTACAATTAAATATCACATATTTTATAATGGAAACTATGAGGCCATGCGGCCAATTTATAATAATTGAACAGCATAACTATAGTAGGAACACTGGGGGGTGGGGGGAAAAATATCCTCAAGTGGAAAGTACGAGATGAGGAAGTCACGGGGCTAAATCACATGGCGCTACGTGACGTGGACAGAACCGTGAAAGAGTCGGGGGAAAATCCACCTAGAGGACTATAATGCAGACAACACACAAACAAAAATACATTAACTATAGTTTAGCATAGGTTTTTTGAGATACTTCTCATGATAGGCATGACCGGAAAGGGAAAAAAAAGTAAAAGTAGCTTGTGAGTACTATTCAAACCATGCAATCTTGCATTTGCACTTCCTCTGTGAGCTCCCTGTAACAGAATTGTTACCGAGAGGATGGTGGATTAAATGAACAACACTTACACAATATGTGAAAGAAAATATAAATTTATGAAATAAATTATTAATGAAAAATAATGATGTATCAACACAATAACTCATGCGTTCAACCCACAATTACAATCACAACCATTCACAATACATTAATAAATGAAATATTAATACAAAATAAAACACAGATACAAAGGAATCTCTTGGACTATACACACATCCAAGTAACCTTTACAAAAGTTATATTAACGCAAGTATAAATTACGATAATAAACACAAACATCAAACTATACTATCGCACGTATGGATTGCGACAACTAGCACGAACATATACATGTATTTAATCAAGTTGCTAGCTTTTATTGAGATTCATGCAATGCCTTGAAATACTATTGTGATTTGAAGTAACCATGTAAATACAACACTGTATTCAATTGTACCACAATTGCAACTTAACACATGTGTCTCGACCCTGTATAACCGTACGATTCACCAACAGTTGAATCGCCGACCAGTTTCTTCGAAAACCTAGGGTTGACTCAATACTTTTATCGGTCACTTGCCCTTCACGGATCCACCACAGTTATACGTACAGACAGCATACAACATCTACTAGAACCAACGTTCCTCAATAGCCTAGATGTTTACACGTCACGACAGATGTAGACGGACAGACAATCCGACAAACAGAGATGCTCCGCTACAATATCAGCTACAATTTCAGCTACGATATCAGAGATGTTATCAGAGATGTTCCGCAACAAATCATCTACAATTTCAGCTACGATCTCAAAGACGTTATCAGCTCAAAGACGTTATCAACGATGTTATCAGACGTTATCAGCTACAATAAAGAAAACCAGACTAATAATAGTTGTCTCAAAAAATAATCTAAACCTTAGATTACGCTATTACATTTAAAGTCTAATAGTGACTTGTAATTCCAAATATTCCACGTTTAAAATCTGCATTGTAATAAAGGCATCATTATATGAAATGATAAACTGAATAAAATTCACAATAAAACGAAATATAAATTTAACACTCACCCCTTTGGCTGGAGATTGAATGACGAGCTATCTTTCCTGTGATAAGATACTTTTGGTCCCGTAATATTTATCAGTAATATTCTGCATTATATACCCTCAAATAGGTGAGCAGAAATCACGGCAAAATTACCGTGCACCCCGTGATTCTAATGTTCCGGACTTCATGTAATTCGAAATCAGGCACATGCAAATCGTTACACGCCGCTTACCTTGGAGAAAACCACGTATTCACCCCTGGTAACGCATGTACGACGAAACAAAAAAAATGGTGAAATTAGTCTGTAATTCAATTAGAAAATAAATTAAATTTTCGCCTAATTCTGTGACACTCCCGTACCACCCAGAAAACCCTGCTTAAAGGGCAAATAAAGGATGTTCGAATTTATTCGATAAGAGCCTAAACATAAATAAATAGAGACGACCCAAGTCGAAGTGGGAAAAATTAAAAAACAATACGGAACCCGTCTCGAAATTAGCCGATCTCAAAAGAAATCGATAGAAAAAAAAAGAAAAAGAGCAAAGGGCAAATTCAAATAAAAAGTAAATGTGTCAAAGAAATCAGTGATGATCTTCTTATATATCCTTATAACTAAGTAGAACCACTGGGACAATTAGGAAAAACACGATGTGCATTGAATTATACTTAGCACAAATAAATACAGAACAGCACAAATAGCAGACACATAATACAGGGGACTCCGAGCCAGGGTCAACTACCAAAACAAGAGGGAGAAGATTCCAAAAGAGGTGATTAAAAGCGACTTATGGAAGAAAATCTCAATAGAAACACTAGGGAATTAAAAATACCCCATTCAAACTTTTTATATAATCCCGATGGGAACAAATTACAGTTAGTAGAAATTAAATGCACAAATATTTTATTTTAAAAAGCCACACATAAAACAACACATCAGGTGGAATAGACTCATGCATGCTCTTTTTATTTTTGTGGAATGCGGCGGAGGGGCATCAGTCTGGTGCTCCCCCTCCTCCAAAAAATATACTTTTATTCCACATTTTCCAAAAACCTGGCCAAAACCAAAATATATTTAGTCATTATTACGTCAATACTAATGACAATGGCAGACCATCTCATCTAAATAAGAAAGTTTCTAACACTGGAAAGAAAGAATTAATGTAATTGGAAGAAGTGAACAAGGGGAGATCACTTGCGAAATTGCAGCTAGCTTAAACGTTGGTTTTCTCACATTCTACAGTCACATAGAATTTAAAGGAGATTTAAAAATATGCTTTACAACAAAACACTACCAAACTTTTCTTCTTTGCACAGACATGAAGTTACATGCTCAGACCAAACAGCTGAATAAAACATTTCAACAAAAAAAGTATCATAGATTTCTGACAAAAAATGATTTACTGCATAGACTAAAATAAATACGTTATAGATAACTGCGCAGTTTTCGTTAGATTTGAAACAACTCAAAAGTTATGGTCTTGTAAAGGTACCATATGGATATGATAAATATTACCTTTGTTCATTTCCCAACTCATATTTTTGTGATGTTCAAATATAAATTTGATTCACGTTGCTTGATAGTTGTACAAAAATTATTTCCTGCTTTTTCCATTCCTTAAACCTGTTCTAACTAACAACATGTCAAGGATATTGTGTCCTACTTAAAACTATTCTAACTAACTACATGTCAAGGATATTTTGTCCTACTTAAACCTATTCTAACTAACATCATGTCAAGGATTTTTGCAGATATAAAGAATGTTTGAATTTTTTTAAAAGGACTTTAATGGGTCAAAAACTAGTTTGCGTTAAAGCACAGGTATGCAGGTGATACACTAGATTTGTGTTAAACGTTTGTCTTGTGCATTAACAAAAGTTGTTTCATTTTAATGAGAAGTTAGTTCTTTTTATATGATATAAACTTCAGATCACTCAACAATAAGTAATACACAGGAGTTAGTAAAACTCCGATGGGATTCAATTTACATGAACAATTAATAGCTTAAAGTACATACAGGTAATGGGTTACTCACCTGTCACATTGCATTATTTTGTCTCTATATGCGTGTCACCCTAGTTGTCAATACTCGATCCCAATTGAAGTTCTGTAATGGAATGGTTTTAAGTAACAAATAAGTCACCATCATGACCCGGTAATCGTTCGTAGCAAACCTTTACCATACAGTCGCTATATAGGTATTATAGAATGACATTTTAAAAGACAATGCATGAAGACTACTCACAGAAAGATTGAGATACAATAATAGTTAAGATCTGATACCAAGTTTTTAAAAAATATATTTTGAAGATAATTTGATTCGAAAAGAATGATTAAATTCAGAAATTAAAATAAAAATTAGCAACATGTTCCATTTTTTCCTTAGCTCATCCGTTTAATGTCATCCCTTGCCGACAGTTTTTCCCAGACCTTTGTATGATAAAACATGTTACAATAAGTGAGATTTGGAACTCTTCACATTCAGTGTGATCTGTATATAACCTTTTTTCAAACGAGATTAGAACGTTCAAAAGATAATTAAACGATTGTCCCCTATATAGAGATATTTTCTTGTAAGTTTACAGAATTAGGTAGTAAGCTTCGATTCAATCCACTAAGAATTTCCAAAACTGTTCCGTATCTAAACAATCACAGAAAAAAATGCTCAATGTATCGTGTTTGCTCCATAGAACGGGTGCATTTATCATTATTAATAGTTCTACGTAAAAATCTTAATTTATCGTTATTCAGTTTTGTGTCTTTTATGCAAAGTTTCACCGAAATAAGGTTAGACTATTTATGTACACAAATTACATATCCTAGATGCCTCGGCTGAGTATCATATTTACTATTTGTCTTTTGTATCTTCGGTTCGTTTATTAAATTTGTATAACTTTTAATTCTTTCTTTGCTCATACTTAAGGGGTGGCTCTTTGTCTAGTATTACCGTCTATAGGTCGTTGTGGAGCATAAGTCAAATGAGACAATTGGTACATCATTCATCCTTCATTCATATCTAAGTTGATGCTGAGTACATGCAGACGTCAGATAAATAGCCTGGCCTCGCTAATCTTATATCATCCGTAAAGTTTCAGGTCGTCATGATCATTAAATGTAACTAAACTTACCTAATTTGTTACACAAAAAGTATTTTAAACGTAAAATATACATATTATGATATTAAATATACCATTTTAATGAGTTCCAAATATGGAGACAGAGAGAAAGAGAGATGGGGTGGGGTTGAGACCCGTATTCATTCGCGTCGTTCGTGAATATTAAATGTATGACTGTATGGTATTTAAGATTATGTGAGATTTTTCACGGTATAGCTTAAGAGAGAGAGAGAGAGAGAGAGAGAGAGAGAGAGAGAGAGAGAGAGAGAGAGAGAGAGAGAGAGAGAGAGAGAGGGGGGGAGAGAGAGATTGAGAGAGAGAGAGAGAGATTGAGAGAGAGAGGGAGAGGAGGTGGAGGAGGAGGAGGAGGAGAAACGTGTTCCATCAACGTTTTCCTCTCATCAAAATAAACATGATATGAGAAAAAGAGAGAGAGAGAGAGAGAGAGAGAGAGAGAGAGAGAGAGAGAGAAAGAGAGAGAGAGAGAGAGAGGAAGAGAGAGGTGAGAAACGTGCTCAATTTACGCTAACCTCTCATCAAAATAAAACATAATATGATGAGAGAGAAAGAAAGAGTGGGTGAGGAAGAGACACTTAATTCATTAGCGTTGTTGATGAATATTAAATGTATGACTATCGTATTTAAGATTATTTTAGATCTTTACAAGGTATAGTTCTTTGCGTTATAGTTTGCGAGAAAGTGTGAGACAAGTGGAGGAGAAACATGTTTAATCGACGTTTACCTCTCATCTCTCATCAAAATAAAGCATGATGAGAGAGACAGAGAGACAGAGATGTTCCCACACAAATTTAGTATTGAACATCGTAATAAAATTAAACATGATATGATGAGAGAGAGAGAGAGAATGAGAGAAAGAGAGAGAGAGAGAGTGAGAGAGCGATCAACACATTTCAGCTTTTGTTTATGTGTTGACTCCCCTCATTAAAAAAATGTACATAAGTTTTATATGTGTTTCTGTGTGTGTGTGTGTGTGTGTGTGTGTGTGTGTGTGTGTGTGTGTGTGTGTACTTCCTTACATGTAGTTTTGTGAGTTTCTTGTTCTTTTTCCATTTAACATTTCATTTTGATTAATTTTTCTCATCGGGATTTTTGAAGGTTTTATGAAAGGGGTAATGAAATATTGATATTTAATAACTTCACTAATGTGTCTACAAGAAATATTTTTGAGGTGGATTTTTGCTCATCCTCCTTTGGAGATGGTTTCTTAATCTTTTCACGATTGACCTTGGCTAGAGATCTCCTGTATCCTACTGTTTGCTTTATATGTATAAATAAATTTTTTCATTGTAAGGATATACATTTTTCGTCCGTTTTTTTTTTTTCACCGCTCCGGTGGCCTAGTGGTTAGAGCGTCCGCCGCGGAAGAGGGAGGTCGTGGGTTTGATCCCCGGCCGAGTCATACCAAAGACTTACAAAAATGGTACTAACAGATGCCTCGCTTGACGTTCAGCATTAAGAGGTTAGTGTTAGGACTGGTCGGCCTGGTGTCAGGATAATGTGACTGGGTGGGACATCATGCTACATGTCTGCGGCATGATGCCCCAGTGGTAGACATCACTATAAACTGCCTCACTGCAGACATCGTAGCGATATGACTGAAAAATTGTTAAAGCTACGCTAAAAATCCTAATCAAACAAATAAATATACATTTTTCTTTCAAATAGTCCCTAGATGTCCAATTCTGTGATTTAGACCTCTAAATGTGTCATCACATCATTTTATTAATTTATTTAACATATACGTTTAATGTTAAATTGAATTTTAAACTTTGTGCAAGGTCCTGTGCTTTATAAATTTTTATATGTTTTATCTGTGTCGTCCTTTGCCTTATTAATATACGAGTCGAGGTCCCTATAATTATTTTTTCTTGTACTACTCCAGACTCGAATGGGATTGTTTCTAATTATTTATTTTAAAATTACATACTTTCTAAAATCTTTTTTTCCCCCACAAATGTGGGTTCTCTGTACAGTACGTCAGCTGTACAGATGAAGAATTGCGGATATTAGAAATCCCAAAATCATTCATTCCTATTCAAAGTATTTACATTTCTAAATGGGTCTTTTTTCCAAGCTCTTCCACAAAATAAACATCACATGATGAGAAAGATAGAGCGTTGGACGTATTTCATGTCTTCTTCATGCGTTTTTGTACCTGAGAACCTGTTTAGGTAAAACAAGGAGAGAAAGCTAATTAATTGCATGGTAAATATAAACCATTAAAATATAAACAATACCTCTTCATTTCCCATAAATATATTCATAATTTAGGTTAATCCAAATGAGTTGTCATTTCGCATACTAATTAACCTGGCAATTATAAGGACTTCATCCATTTTCAACAAATAAGATTATATTTGTAACAATGTCTGTAACATTCCTGTACTTAATCTTTGCTCATGCTGGAAATTAGTTGACAGTATTAACAGTTCTGTCGGGAAGATCACTGCCGAGAAATGAATATGGATAGCCGCCAGGCATTTCCGTTAATTATACGATCCTTTATTCTTATGTAGACTAATTTTACTAATCCCACTTACCTGGACACGTCTGCCAAGAAAAGAGCTCAAACAGGTGTTAATTTACATTAATGACTGTCCAGTGTCCAGTCGGCAAAATCCAAAGATGTCACTGGCTGAGATATTGACATGAGTAGCAATTTGGCATTTCCGTTAATTGTGCGGTAGCATGTTTATAAGTCGTGGGTAGGCTAATTTTATTTACAATCGGCAACATAAGCTGTTCAAGTCTGCCAAATCTATACCAACCTTGCAAAACCTGACTACATCAGTAGCTCTTGAAAAATCACCGTAAGTACGTAAACATTACATCCCTGTCTGATTGTCTGTCATTTCGCACACATTCAAACACACACACACAGAGCATGATAACGTTTACTAGGTTACTGACCGATGTATTTGCCTTTAGTCTTGTTACTGCAATTTACCTTGTAAATTGATTAATTTTTAAGGCTGTAGTTTACATTTTACATTGATAGTGAAACCTGCAGTCATAATACGTTATAAGCTGAATTTTATTTCAGGATTTCTGCGGAATGGCTGAGAAACAGTTAAAAATGGTTAAATCCATGCTACGAGCAACATTAATAAGCAGCAAAGAGGGCATCCCTGCAGATACACTTCTACGTAAGTAGCCAATTGCAAAATGGGCACAGAATATAAACATGTATAAACATTGACCATTTGTCACTAATATTTATTTCACACTTATTATCTCATAAGAATAGTATAACACAACTAAAGGCATGCATATATCCACTGCCACATTGTCAGGAGTCCATATATGCGTTGACAATATTCTCAAGAGTACAAAAGTCCACTGTATGTATCGGTCGTAAGTTTGTTCTTACAGATAATCAGCATTTTCAAGGTTACTAGTACAGCCAAGTAAATTGTGGTTGTCACCCGAAACGATAATAGCATCCATTTATCATTGTCTCATGTTTAATCGTCGTGCTTTAATATTCTGCCATTGAATGTAACATTGAAGCATTCTTTGTCGTTTGCATAAACTGGGGAGCAGTGCATTGCTTAAAGACTGAAACCAGTTTCCGTTACTGTGGTAACAAACCAAGCGAATTTCATTGACTGGATAATAAGGTTTTTCTCTGAAATAAATCTGTGTATCCAATAACTTTCTGTTGACAAGAAAGTTTGATGACACGGGATTTTCATAGCATTATATCTTGATGGATTAACCTCCAGTTAAAGTAAGGCATAATGATACAAAACAAGAACACACAAACTTGATATTGACCGCAAATCGAACAATACATGCAATGAAAACTTTGATTATGAAAAATATAACTCAGAGACAACATTTTATTATGCTTCATACATTGTAAATTTGCATTTGGGACATGACCTCAAGATACAACCAACCCTTTTTAATCTCCTTGTGCTAAAAGCATAATATGGAAAATTCAAGCTTTTATTCCACGGCGAAAAGAAATACTATATTATTGTCTGTATTTGACTCGAGCTGAAAACTCTATATTTTGTTACGTATTTTGCAAGCACAAATAATGTAAACCATAAGAATAATTGATTCCCAAAGTAATAAATATTGTTTCAAACAGTCACTTTTTCTTTTATACCCTCTTTCTTTCTTTCTTCCTTGGACAACATCATACCATAACCAACACATAGATTACTCTGACTGAATTTGTAGGGTTTTAACTCGTCTTTGGCATTAGTAGTTTCTCAGATTAAAATGATAGTTCAAACACAACGACGTCATTTCAAGTTTTTCCTGATTTAGGAGGTAGGGGTTTGGGCAGACCTTGTTTAAGGAGGAGGGTGGGGGGCAACGTATATAGACTACAACCTATTTGCAGCACATGAAAATGCTTCGCCCACGTCCAATTACCTCCAGATTCAAACTGAACTGTGCCTGAAATGAATAATGTGCTAAATTTAATTAGCAGCATGTGAATTCGGAAACATATAAGGCTTTTTGAGTAATGTGCACCGACCAAAGACACAATGGTAGCAATTCTGGGCAGACATAGTGTTACGTTCAGAAGCTGTGTCCTTTCGGTTATGTTTCTGGTATTCTAACCAGTATTAGAGCCGTTATCAGCAGTAATACTAGTCGAGTAGTTTATTTAAGTTTGAAGAAATCATCCTTATTTAGAGCTACTGAACAAAGCAAATTATGACCACTGGCCAAGTAGACATGCTTACGGTATTGCGAACCAAAATTATGATCATTAAGCTTGTTAGGCGAATCGTTTTTCAGTGATATTTACAAAATGCTAGATAGAGATAAAGTGAAATTTAGTGTTATATATATATATATATATATATATATATATATATATATATATATATATATATATATATATATATATATATAAAGAGTCTCTAATACATATTCTGCATAACTGACTAAGATCATACTTCTTTTCTGCAGGTGATTATGAAGAAATGACAGGGGAAACTCTTCCGTTCAAGTCCCTGGGATTCACCTCCTTGAAGGAATTTATCCAATCAATTCCTGATGTAGTGGAGGTCATAAGGTAATAGTGCTATCAACACTGGCTGGTAATTTTCGTCCTTTATTCATGTCATTGTAGCTACCATGGATGAGGTAAGAAAATACATTCCATTGACTTCTGTTCAAAATAGCATGATCTCGATTACATCACTACCATGTAAGCACAAACACAGAGCTGAGTTTCAGAAATAGTAATTCTATACTGAGCAAACATCCCCACTTGACTCTGTACTAATAGGTCTGGAGGAAAGACAAAACACGTGACATGAGATTCATTACTATCAGGACCCAACAGAGAAGTCTCCATTTGATTCTGATGGCTAGCAGACTTCAAGCCCCAAATCTTCACTTGACTCTTAGGGCTAGCAGGCTTCAAGCCCAAAATCTCCATTTGACTCTTAGAGATTAGTTGGCTTCAAGCACAAAATCCCCACTTGACTCTTAGGGCTAGCAGGTTTCAAGCCAAAAATCATCCCTTGCCTCTTAAGCCTAGAGGCGCCAAGCCAAAAGTCCCCACTTGACTCTTACGGCTAGCAGGCATCAATCACAAAATCCCCACATGTATCTTAGGGTTAGCAGGCTTCAAGCCCAAAATCCCCACTTGACCTTTAGGGTTATCAGGCTTGTAGCCAAAATCCCCACTTGGTTCTTAAGGTTAGCAGACCTAATATCAAAATGTTCATGAAAGTTTCGGCACTAGCATGTTCAGATGTTTATTTAGCTCTCATTCCTACCAGGTCCTAAGGCAAAAATCCCAATTAGCTCCTTCGACTAGCAGATTTCAAGTTTAAAAAAATCCCAATTGAATCTTGGAACTAGCAGGTTCCAGGCCAAAAATCATTTGCTGATTTTCAGGGCTATAAAGCAAAAATGATATCCTGTTGACAAGTCCACATGTACTTGATCATCGGTGATGTAAATATTATATGGATTGTTTACAAGACAAAAATGATATACTGTTGACAAGTCCACATGTACTGATATACATATTCTGTGGATTTAATAAGATAGTGTCAGGTTGTGTAAACTAAGTATCAGACAAGTCGATAATAAAATTGATGTTACATATTTTCTGTATAATATAGATTTCATCCTTTCTGGCATGTGTGCTGATGATTGGTAAATTTACATTAAGAACCAGGTAATTTCAACCATTAGTCACAATTATTGGTACAGCCATGTCTTTTTGTATATAAAGTGCAATTTCTAATCAGGCCTGCATTGATAAAAGTACTATATAACAAACAACTGTCCATTTGTGTACTGCTATATACAGTTTGTATGTCCAAAACCTTAGATTCTCTTGTGTAACATGCAGTTCATTGCCATTTTCTTGTTTCTTTTCTTCAGGAATCCTGCAGGAGAGATAATATTACATGCTGTTGCTGATGAAAGCAATAAACACATCTTGAAGCTTGTCTCCAAACAGAAGATGAAAAAGACCAGGAAATTGAGTGTAAGGAAAGATACTACTTTTATTAGATTAACTGATTGAACAGCTATAGAATGTATGGTTGTGCATATTGTTACGTATATTTGATTTAAATCATTTAATTTTGTTTCTCAGATTCAAATTTGACATTTTGCATTAAAAATTCATTCATTGGGAAAGTTTTCTAGAAATTTTCTCTACAAGTAAACAACAGATGTTAACCTTATTTTCTGACGTTGGTTCAGAGTGTAAACAAGTTTCTAAAATTATTGGTTGATTCCAAGGACATTAGAGCTTTATTTTAAAAATGATTGGTTGATACTAAGGACATCTTTCTAGATCATGATATTTGCGTGATTTCTTGAACGTGAGATTGTTCTGAAAGATTCTGGAAGGTCGCGACCATTTTCCTGTTTACGTAAACACAGGTATTCAAATCATTGTTTGGGAGAGAACAGTTCCGTAGAAGTTGGGCTTTTATAACAATAAGTTGTGTCTTCTAATTTGAGTTATTTTTAATTACCGTGTACTGGAGATTGTGTCAATTTGTTTGCAGCAAGAGGAAATATTTTATTATGTATCTGGAAAAGAATATGTGCTCATAGATTTTCATTAACAAGAACTGACTAAATCACGCGACAATCGTCGCCCATATTGGATTACATCGTCAAGATTGGAACCGGGAAATATTAGGACATTTATTTATCAGGACTCTTCCAATTCCACTAATAGATTATATTGTGTATTATTTTTGGATTAATTTTTGGACTTGATTCTTAAAACCATATGTTTATTTTTATTTTCTGAAAAAATATTTGTACTCAATAATATGTTTGTTAAAATTTACAAGCTTGTTGTTTTCACTTCTTTCTATGTTGCTGCTTATTCGAGCCTAAGCAAGTAATTTAGAAATTGGGGGCTCGTCCGGGATTGAGATAAATTGAAATTAGGCTAGAATTTTTCTCAGAAAGCTTTTGCTTTAAATTTGAATTCCCCTAGATTACATTTTAGAAGCTTGTTTACACTCTGAACCAAGATCAGAAAATGAGGTTAACATCTGTTGTTTACTTGTAGAAGAAATTATGAAAAAAGGTTTTGTTTAAACTACAAAACAAATAAACATTATGTTTAACTCAGCAAGAGGTATTCCATATTATTTATTTATTCCTGTTAGATATAAGAGATGTTGCAGCCAAACTGAAACAGTAAAGGAAACATTGCCTATAACATAAAGTTTAGATGACGAAGTCAATTAGATTTATACAATTATCACAATTTACTTACATGTCTCAAAAACAATACACATTCGTTATTTGTGTAAATGAGTTTTAATATTCTTTGCAGGAAGCAAGGAAACCTTTATCTCTCATCCCAACACAACGTACAGCTGTATTTGAAAGAATGGGACCAAGACCTAAGATTCATTATCACGATCATGTTGGCTTGTCAAAGTCTGCCAATGTGTCATACCAAAATATTACAGGTGTTCAAATAGATGTAGCACGTACACAGTCATGAAGGGCATGTGGAATTGAAGTAAAGGTTAGTTACAGTGAAGCGAAACTTGCATCAGTTTGCATTGTCATTAGCATTTAGATGTCAATGACACTTCTGTGATGTTTGTCTTTAATTTATTCAGAATACTGTCCGTGTTAAGTATTGCTTCGTACAGAGTTTCCATGCAGGTCTGGAATTCTAGAAATGGTCTCAAATGTAAAAACTGCTTTTATAGACATTGAAAAGAGCTTGAAAAATGTAAAAAGTTCTCAAAAGGCTGAGGAAAGTCTTAAAGTTTCAGTGTTCATTATGTTAGCCAAAGGTTCGTTCCTGTTGACTTTTGAATTGTGTCATTCGCCAAACGTTGTAGCAGAGCAAATGCATTGTAAATAAACATTAAAGTGTCTTTATTGTTAACCAGACTCTTGTGATATTTACTGTAATCCATTGGAAGTGTACACTAAGTAGAATATCTTTAATTCGATGTTGCAAGGAATAATTCCACTGTAACGAGGGACTGCCTTGGAAATATATTTTTTTTGCGCCATATAATTCGCCAAATTTAACAACTGATATGACAAACTACTGTTTAGTCTTATGAACAATGTTAGGGACACTTCATCAATATCTACTTCATAGTTTCCCAGACCATTACTTTAATATCTACTTGAAATCAAAATTATCAGCATTGGGTAGATATGAATCTGTTTTACAGAGCTTGATTAAATATAATCCTTGTGTTCTATACAATCTTTTTGTAAAACGTTAATTTTAAATTTTCATTGTCAAAAATTACCTTTACAGTCGACGACTGGAACCCATTTAGCGGCATCTGGTGTTATTGAGATATGTTCAAACCACAAAATCGTGGTGACTAAGTAAATAATCCCTAAAACACTAAGTAGTCCCATATACGTCTCACTCAGATTGCAATAAAAATACAAGAACACATGAAAATGACACCAAACTGTGTAACAATAGAGTATATCCACAAGCCATTCCTCATTTCACATTGAATTCTCAAAACTGACTGACATACTCGCAGTTAGCTAAACGTATGTTGTAATAAAGTTGTATTCATCATCTACCGACATCATCCACTGACCGAAGCAAATAGTAAGAACAGGTAATAAGTGGCCTGTGTCGCTTATATCACTGATAAATTTAAAATTTACTTGATACAACTTTGTCACAAGCAACATTTACCAGTAATAAAAATAGCACCCCTTTCAAAATACTTTTGCATTTGGCGACAAAGGCTGCGCCTAGTGGATTCCTGGTAATATTTATATTTTTTCTTTTATTTGTGCAAGGAATACAATTTTGTATGAAATGACAACCTTTAAACATAATTTAGTCACTATCTAAAGTGTTATATAGTACATTCATTTACGAGATGTTTTATTCTTTCACAGATCAAAATGTGAATTTTTCTACATCTTTACATCTTACGTTGATATTATAGAGTAGCATAAATCTTCAAATATAACGATCTGGTGTCGATACTATCACTGACTCTGATTATGTGTCAATGAGCTTTTAATAACAAGGACTAGATGAAAGTCTTAAATGGGACGAGAACAATTATGAAATTGTTTTACCTCATTTTGGACCCAAAGTTTATATACAAGGTCAATTTGTTGGGATTTTTTGGTTAAGTCCATGGTTCAGTTTAATTAACTAATTCGTTTTCTTATCATTTTGCAATGATTCTAAGGCACCTAGCTGACATTTCATAACAGATAGGAGCGCTCACTAATTAGTACGTACATTTAAGGGAGGCACACGTGTACGGTGAAGTGATTGCATTTAAAATATGCACAGCGGAGAGACTCATGGCATAAATATGATACTTTGTTATAATTTCTTTCGATATTGAACTTTTGGAAGGATCTCACCGTTACGGAACATTATCATCTGATCTCCATCTCTCTCTCTCTCTCTCTCTCTCTCTCTCTCTCTTTGCATGGGTTCAAGTCTCAAGTTTGGAAATTGTACATGATCTAAATAAATTGATAACTAAAATGCTTCCTCCCTTAAGCTCAGTAAATTAACACGAATTAGCATAAATTATACAGTTCATAGCAGCTATTAAATTAGATAAAACGAATTTCAAAAGATATAGTAATACCAGATTCTTAATGTGTAATGAGTGAATTACCAAATATATAAAATGTATAAAAAGAAATCAGTTATTTCAAATACAATTACCTTTGAATTTCAGGTCAAATGAAAAAAGTCGAGCTAGCACGTTTTTGAAAGGTGCACATCTAGAGTGCGTCCAATCTGTATAATCTATAACCCATAGTTTACAAAATCAATCAATCAATCAATCAATCAATCAATCAATCAGTCAGTCAATCAATCACAAAACTGAAGGAAATTAAAAGTTCTGTGTCAAGTAAAAAAATCATTGGTAAATATCCCATATAGTCAAAAAGACTAACTATATATTTCCTGGACACGCAAAAACAGAATCAGACTACAAAGCTGCAACGAAGAAATTCCTCGACTATAGAAACCACCCAATGATGAACTCGATAACGACAATCAATAGTGAAATAACCGATCTTAGATGTTATCATACTGCTCACGTAATCACGTTCTTCAGTTTTCGTAGAAACATAAATAGAATCATTAATGTTTTTCTTAATTACTTAAGTCGTTGATAATAAATTCTCTGCCATGTGAAAAAAGATCCCCAATAGTGTAGTATATACGTTAGCGTCTGTACAAGTATTATACTGACCACTTAATAAATCAATTGCATATCGTGCTGAGGCTATTGGTATATACAGGTTGCTAGAAGTCGACCTTTCAATACTTTCAGTATCTACTATAAGACCACGGCGTTATCCGGCCCTTTCTTCGTCTCGATTTATGAAAGTGATCTTTGGATCAAAAGACGAAGTAACCTCAAGAAACAAACTTGGCCTGATAATCATTAAACAACCGCCTGCTCAATATAACGAGTTGCCAATTCAACGAACAACAGTAATGATATAATCATGAGAGGGAGTGGAAACTAAATTAATCAATATAGTTGATTAGTATACAGTAAACGTTCAAGAATATTGCAGACGTAATGTTGTCGTTAACTGTCATCGCTGGAATCGGCGTATTGCTATCAACAATAACAATGCCATCTCCAGCAGTTGTAAAGATTTGTCTTTCATCTGCAACAACAAATCCCGATATTCCTAATATTATCTAACAATATATACCTCTGCGTATACAAAATTACATGAGTATATAACAAAGTTACATACAGCGACGCTAGTATTGCTAAATTATCATAGATGCTTTCTTCAGGCCTTAGTGATCGAATAATATCGGGTGCTGAGTTCACAAATATAGCTGTATCAGAATCTTCGTCTTATTTAGGAAATAATAATAATAATAATAATAATAATAATAATAAGAAGAAGAAGAAGAAGAAGAAGAAGAAGAAGAAGAAGAAGAAGAAGTAGAAGAAGAATACTAATAATAATAAAAAATATAAATACCAATAATAATAACATAATAATGATGATAGTATTAATAATCAAAAATAAAAATAATAAGAAGAATAAGAATAATACCACTATTAATAGCGACATTGCAGTAGCTACTTCAAAAGATTAGCGTTAATACAATTCAATAAAACAACGATGATATCAGCAAACTAGAACAAATCTGAATCCAGCGTCAACTTTCCAACATAAATACCAATTAAAGAACCTGCACTTGCACAATTATTGGTATGTCATAGTTTTCCAAATATAATTTGGTGGGTTGAAGGCGAATGAGTCTTTCGTATTGGAAACAAAAACAAAGAAAACCAGATGAAACCTCTGATTGGTAAATCGATGCGCTTCCAGCTGGTGACTGGTCAATTGATGCGATTCCAGCTGATAGTTAGCAGATTGAAGAAAATCAATGATGATTTGGAACGCATAGTTCAATTTATTACAGGAAAACACGATAAAATAGCTATTACTGTTCACGTACCAACATTGTCAGATACACTATGAATAAAGTCTCTATGTTATGTTGTAAATATTTATTCTTCGCGAATCAGAACTGTATTAGGATGACCAAATTGTCCGTCTGTTTATAATGAAACAACAATTGAAACAATCATATATGCTTTTGACCCTTGTACAGTCATACGATATACAAATTGATGAACCCCACAGTTTCACCGAATCCTTGAGGTGGCCGCTCGCACACTTCATTGATCCACCACATGTACAGTCATACGTATACACACGTACGTAGAAGGAACTCCATCACATGTACAGACATATGCACAAAGATACATACAGACGTCTCAACCAACTATTGTCTGTTCTAGTCAGCCCTATGGCTGAAGAACACAATGCAGAGCGTACACTCTTTGACAATATCCAAAATGACCAGTATGTTGGTTATAAATTGATCTTAAGGTAAATCCATAGCAGTGTGAGTAATAGGCAGGGTGAAATACCCGTGTTTATCATGCTTATAATGACCCTCGTCGCAAGTAATGTACGGTGAAATACATGTTAGTACATTCGCTTACCTGGAAAAAACACTTGTTCACTCTAGATAACGTTGTGCGAATGTTCAACAAAATCTAGACAAATAGATATAGGGCATACCCAAGTGATTTCTTTTTGCCTAATTTTGTGACACAACCATTGCAGTCAATCATGTATATTATGTTATGAATGGCAGCTATCACGCAAATCTTGAAGAATCCAATCAAGCTTGTCAAGGAAACATTTTGCATACATTTATACCTCAAGTACCTCCATGATTGTACAGAAACCATTAGTTGGGTTTCTCTACAATTCATAATCGGTTATTATCAAGAATAAATTTCAAACGTACTGACCAAACCGGACATTTCATCGATTTAAGACAAACGTTTTGTCTACATAAATATTTATGGATTTTTAATCATCAAGATAATTCTATGGAGTTGACGTTTAAGTAATTAATGAAATATATATTGAATAATGTATCAAAACGTAATGGGTTTAACGCACAAAAAAGTACTTGAAAATACAATTAGAGCATAATTTACACTGCCCGCAGTCAAAGCAGAACAATTTAGTGTTTATATATTTATTCATGAATACGGAAAAATGATATTTTGTTAACTCGGGTACAGTTAAGTGAGCAACAGCTATAGCATAGTAGTAATTGTGATAGAGATCAGATTCTGAATTCCGCATATTCCCAATTTGAATTTGATTTGATTTTCAGGATATTATTTAATTCTGAATAAATAGTATGACCTGGATACTTTTCTCAGATTAATGGGTATATTGTCAATAATATATTAATGCTATTAATACTTCTCTATCATCTATAGAATTCCAATCATTTTTCAAAACTGCCATTGTAAAGCCTCTTCTTTTGAATGAACCAACACTCAACCATAACAATTTAAAGAACTTAGTGCCCAGTGTATAATCTCTAGTGCAAATACAAAATCTTTAGAAAATATTGAGAGAAGCACACTATGGGAAATTTGATACTAGGAGATTTAAATAGGGCATGAGATAACTTAGAACAGGACAACTATAAACCGAAGACATAAGGTTTAAAAATTAAATGGAACACATAATGACGACAGAGAATCTAATCGACATATATAGGAGACTAGATACGCATAGGGCAGAATACGCATTTGATTATAAAGATAATAAAGGGAGAAGAATAGACACATATTGGGGGACAACTTCGGGTACAATTAAATATATAAAATCAGTAATTACCAATTAAAAACTTTCGGACAATAACTTAACTTACGTTGAAATAGGAAAAATAAATAGGATAAAATAGAGCAGGGGACAATGGCAGATAAATAACAAGGTAGTAGAAAATATAGACTTTGGGAGGGAAATTAAGGGAAAAAAAAGATATTTAAAAACACAAATGGAGTTTATACATATTAAATGAATGGGTAAACATAAAAAGGGAGATTTAAAAAACATAGCAACATAATATTCCAAATTAAGGATTGGAGACAAGAAATATTAAAAAAGCAAGCTTTAGAAATCTTAAGAAAAATCATGTAAATCACAGACCATAAAAAACACTAGAGGAAAAGCTTAATAAATTAAAATGTGTAGAATGCAAAGGGAGGGAAATTAAAGAGGGAAAATTCACAAAATTGTACAAAAACGAAGAGGGGCTATTAAAAAGGAAGAACAAAGAAAGGAGGGGGTGAAAGCATTTTGAAATTGTCGAATATTGATGAGGAGAGAGTAACAATCGACACAAATAAAATACTAAAACAAATACACGACTAATACGAATAAATATACACATCGCAAAAATAGATGAAAAACAAATTGACGAATATTTAAAAGAGAAAATACGATAAGATATCGTCCGAACACAAAAAAAATTATGTGAGGATCTCGTCACGCAAGACGAAATTTTAGGAACAATAGTGAATTTATGAGGAAAAAATCGCCAGGAAGAGACAGGCTCTCAGCAGAATTCTATATAAAAAATTATGTGGAGAACTGTTGCCAGTATTAGAATTGTTGTATACTAATATTGCACTAGGAAATACAAACAAAATGACAAAAGCATGAGGGAAGGGATTATAAAACTAATATACCAATGGAAAGGAGATAGGGAGGAGTTTGAAAAATTGGAGGACCATCTCCCTCCTTAACATAGACTACAATATGCTATTATACGTAATAGTGATAGAAATTCCAAGTAGTAAAATAATACTCAACAACGAAATAAAAGGGATCAACGGACCAAACATCAGAGAAGAGGTTAAAATCCTACAACGTGCACATGCTTGCACTAACTTTGTACAAGACAAAAAATCCTATGAAACACTCGAACGGAAATTTAAATTATTTGGAAAAGTATGAGAATTAAAATTAAATCCTGAGAAAACGGAAATTTTACTAATAGGGAACTGTAGATGTAAACAACATTGTTTACCAATCTCATTAATGAAATACCAAGTAAAGGCCCTAGGAGTCTATTTCGGAAGCAGAGCCTCAAAACAAAAATCAGGGAAAAAATAAATGAAAATATGAAAACCACTGACGCCATTTTGCCTAATGGAACGCTCCCAAGTGATACAAAATAATATGTATGTGCCCTTGAACTATATTTTAAAATCACTAGACATAAAAAATGCAGATCTAATAATTATAGATATCGAAATTATTAAATATGTATAGGTATTGAAAACGTACTACATAAACAAGGACAATTTATATAAGGACGGAAAGAGGGAGCCTTGCCGACACAAAGCCCGTCCGTTTCAAATATACCAACCTACTAAACAGATTCAAGGAAATTAAAGCAGAGCCAATCAAACCTTGACATGGACTATACATATACTTTTGATACTTTTTGATTCTCTATGAAGCAGAGAAATTATATATAGGTTATCAAAACTATAAGAAGTGCCACGAAAATTGAATCAATAAAATAACTATGAAATAAGTATAGGGATAATAGAGAACTACGGGAAATAGATGCAAATACAACATACAAATGGCTGAAACATAACACAATAAATAGGATAAAAACAAAGTCGAACATGATGTTATAAACATCAATTTGGATAGGGCCTGGGGAAACTGGATCAAGTTAGGATATCTGAAACTACAAACTCTCTGCTTCTAATATGCATGATGCGTGATTTATGTGAGAGGTTTCGGAGAAACGGCATATGATCAGAGTATCGCCTAAATATCCGCTGTGGAAAATCCACACATTTACACAAATAAGCCATGTCATGGTGGAGTGTGAAAAGAGTTGACTTATCGCTAAAAAAAAAGAGAACAGTTCAATTATATAAACAAATATTATTTTCCTAGACCGAATCAATGACAGGAAATTACAATTAAATATCACATATTTTATAATGGAAACTATGAGGCCATGCGGCCAATTTATAATAATTGAACAGCATAACTATAGTAGGAACACTGGGGGGTGGGGGGAAAAATATCCTCAAGTGGAAAGTACGAGATGAGGAAGTCACGGGGCTAAATCACATGGCGCTACGTGACGTGGACAGAACCGTGAAAGAGTCGGGGGAAAATCCACCTAGAGGACTATAATGCAGACAACACACAAACAAAAATACATTAACTATAGTTTAGCATAGGTTTTTTGAGATACTTCTCATGATAGGCATGACCGGAAAGGGAAAAAAAAGTAAAAGTAGCTTGTGAGTACTATTCAAACCATGCAATCTTGCATTTGCACTTCCTGTGTGAGCTCCCTGTAACAGAATTGTTACCGAGAGGATGGTGGATTAAATGAACAACACTTACACAATATGTGAAAGAAAATATAAATTTATGAAATAAATTATTAATGAAAAATAATGATGTATCAACACAATAACTCATGCGTTCAACCCACAATTACAATCACAACCATTCACAATACATTAATAAATGAAATATTAATACAAAATAAAACACAGATACAAAGGAATCTCTTGGACTATACACACATCCAAGGAACCTTTACAAAAGTTATATTAACGCAAGTATAAATTACGATAATAAACACAAACATCAAACTATACTATCGCACGTATGGATTGCGACAACTAGCACGAACATATACATGTATTTAATCAAGTTGCTAGCTTTTATTGAGATTCATGCAATGCCTTGAAATACTATTGTGATTTGAAGTAACCATGTAAATACAACACTGTATTCAATTGTACCACAATTGCAACTTAACACATGTGTCTCGACCCTGTATAACCGTACGATTCACCAACAGTTGAATCGCCGACCAGTTTCTTCGAAAACCTAGGGTTGACTCAATACTTTTATCGGTCACTTGCCCTTCACGGATCCACCACAGTTATACGTACAGACAGCATACAACATCTACAAGAACCAACGTTCCTCAATAGCCTAGATGCCACCCCGGATGTTTACAACTCTAGACAGCTCCGACACTCGGACTTCTAGATTTCCGGATATTTACACGTCCCGACAGATGTAGACGGACAGACAATCCGACAAACAGAGATGCTCCGCTACAATATCAGCTACAATTTCAGCTACGATATCAGAGATGTTATCAGAGATGTTCCGCAACAAATCATCTACAATTTCAGCTACGATCTCAAAGACGTTATCAGCTCAAAGACGTTATCAACGATGTTATCAGACGTTATCAGCTACAATAAAGAAAACCAGACTAATAATAGTTGTCTCAAAAAATAATCTAAACCTTAGATTACGCTATTACATTTAAAGTCTAATAGTGACTAGTAATTCCAACTATTCCACGTTTAAAATCTGCATTGTAATAAAGGCATCATTATATGAAATGATAAACTGAATAAAATTCACAATAAAACGAAATATAAATTTAACACTCACCCCTTTGGCTGGAGATTGAATGACGAGCTATCTTTCCTGTGATAAGATACTTTTGGTCCCGTAATATTTATCAGTAATATTCTGCATAATATACCCTCAAATAGGTGAGCAGAAATCACGGCAAAATTACCGTGCACCCCGTGATTCTAATGTTCCGGACTTCATGTAATTTGAAATCAGGCACATGCAAATCGTTACACGCCGCTTACCTTGGAGAAAACCACGTATTCACCCCAGGTAACGCATGTACGACGAAACAAAAAAAATGGTGAAATTAGTCTGTAATTCAATTAGAAAATAAATTAAATTTTCGCCTAATTCTGTGACACTCCCGTACCACCCAGAAAACCCTGCTTAAAGGGCAAATAAAGGATGTTCGAATTTATTCGATAAGAGCCTAAACATAAATAAATAGAGACGACCCAAGTCGAAGTGGGAAAAATTAAAAAACAATACGGAACCCGTCTCGAAATTAGCCGATCTCAAAAGAAATCGATAGAAAAAAAAGAAAAAGAGCAAAGGGCAAATTCAAATAAAAAGTAAATGTGTCAAAGAAATCAGTGATGATCTTCTTATATATCCTTATAACTAAGTAGAACCACTGGGACAATTAGGAAAAACACGATGTGCATTGAATTATACTTAGCACAAATAAATACAGAACAGCACAAATAGCAGACACATAATACAGGGGACTCCGAGCCAGGGTCAACTACCAAAACAAGAGGGAGAAGATTCCAAAAGAGGTGATTAAAAGCGACTTATGGAAGAAAATCTCAATAGAAACACTAGGGAATTAAAAATACCCCATTCAAACTTTTTATATAATCCCGATGGGAACAAATTACAGTTAGTAGAAATTAAATGCACAAATATTTTATTTTAAAAAGCCACACATAAAACAACACATCAGGTGGAATAGACTCATGCATGCTCTTTTTATTTTTGTGGAATGCGGCGGAGGGGCATCAGTCTGGTGCTCCCCCTCCTCCAAAAAATATACTTTTATTCCACATTTTCCAAAAACCTGGCCAAAACCAAAATATATTTAGTCATTATTACGTCAATACTAATGACAATGGCAGACCATCTCATCTAAATAAGAAAGTTTCTAACACTGGAAAGAAAGAATTAATGTAATTGGAAGAAGTGAACAAGGGGAGATCACTTGCGAAATTGCAGCTAGCTTAAACGTTGGTTTTCTCACATTCTACAGTCACATAGAATTTAAAGGAGATTAAAAAATATGCTTTACAACAAAACACTACCAAACTTTTCTTCTTTGCACAGACATGAAGTTACATGCTCAGACCAAACAGCTGAATAAAACATTTCAACAAAAAAAGTATCATAGATTTCTGACAAAAAATGATTTACTGCATAGACTAAAATAAATACGTTATAGATAACTGCGCAGTTTTCGTTAGATTTGAAACAACTCAAAAGTTATGGTCTTGTAAAGGTACCATATGGATATGATAAATATTACCTTTGTTCATTTCCCAACTCATATTTTTGTGATGTTCAAATATAAATTTGATTCACGTTGCTTGATAGTTGTACAAAAATTATTTCCTGCTTTTTCCATTCCTTAAACCTATTCTAACTAACAACATGTCAAGGATATTGTGTCCTACTTAAAACTATTCTAACTAACTACATGTCAAGGATATTTTGTCCTACTTAAACCTATTCTAACTAACATCATGTCAAGGATTTTTGCAGATATAAAGAATGTTTGAATTTTTTTAAAAGGACTTTAATGGGTCAAAAACTAGTTTGCGTTAAAGCACAGGTATGCAGGTGATACACTAGATTTGTGTTAAACGTTTGTCTTGTGCATTAACAAAAGTTGTTTCATTTTAATGAGAAGTTAGTTCTTTTTATATGATATAAACTTCAGATCACTCAACAATAAGTAATACACAGGAGTTAGTAAAACTCCGATGGGATTCAATTTACATGAACAATTAATAGCTTAAAGTACATACAGGTAATGGGTTACTCACCTGTCACATTGCATTATTTTGTCTCTATATGCGTGTCACCCTAGTTGTCAATACTCGATCCCAATTGAAGTTCTGTAATGGAATGGTTTTAAGTAACAAATAAGTCACCATCATGACCCGGTAATCGTTCGTAGCAAACCTTTACCATACAGTCGCTATATAGGTATTATAGAATGACATTTTAAAAGACAATGCATGAAGACTACTCACAGAAAGATTGAGATACAATAATAGTTAAGATCTGATACCAAGTTTTAAAAAAATATATTTTGAAGATAATTTGATTCGAAAAGAATGATTAAATTCAGAAATTAAAATAAAAATTAGCAAAATGTTCCACTTTTTCCTTAACTCATCCGTTTAATGTCATCCCTTGCCGACAGTTTTTCCCAGACCTTTGTATGATAAAACATGTTACAATAAGTGAGATTTGGAACTCTTCACATTCAGTGTGATCTGTATATAACCTTTTTTCAAACGAGATTAGAACGTTCAAAAGATAATTAAACGATTGTCCCCTATATAGAGATATTTTCTTGTAAGTTTACAGAATTAGGTAGTAAGCTTCGATTCAATCCACTAAGAATTTCCAAAACTGTTCCGTATCTAAACAATCACAGAAAAAAATGCTCAATGTATCGTGTTTGCTCCATAGAACGGGTGCATTTATCATTATTAATAGTTCTACGTAAAAATCTTAATTTATCGTTATTCAGTTTTGTGTCTTTTATGCAAAGTTTTACCGAAATAAGGTTAGACTATTTATGTACACAAATTACATATCCTAGATGCCTCGGCTGAGTATCATATTTACTATTTGTCTTTTGTATCTTCGGTTCGTTTATTAAATTTGTATAACTTTTAATTCTTTCTTTGCTCATACTTAAGGGGTGGCTCTTTGTCTAGTATTACCGTCTATAGGTCGTTGTGGAGCATAAGTCAAATGAGACAATTGGTACATCATTCATCCTTCATTCATATCTAAGTTGATGCTGAGTACATGCAGACGTCAGATAAATAGCCTGGTCTCGCTAATCTTATATCATCCGTAAAGTTTCAGGTCGTCATGATCATTAAATGTAACTAAACTTACCTAATTTGTTACACAAAAAGTATTTTAAACGTAAAATATACATATTATGATATTAAATATACCATTTTAATGAGTTCCAAATATGGAGACAGAGAGAAAGAGAGATGGGGTGGGGTTGAGACCCGTATTCATTCGCGTCGTTCGTGAATATTAAATGTATGACTGTATGGTATTTAAGATTATGTGAGATTTTTCACGGTATAGCTTAAGAGAGAGAGAGAGAGAGAGAGAGAGAGAGAGAGAGAGAGAGAGAGAGAGAGAGAGAGAGAGAGAGAGGGGAGAGAGAGAGAGAGAGAGAGAGAGGAGGAGGAGGAGGAGGAGGAGAAACGTGTTCCAACAACGTTTTCCTCTCATCAAAATAAACATGATATGAGAGAGAGAGAGAGAGAGAGAGAGAGAGAGGAAGAGAGAGGTGAGAAACGTGCTCAATTTACGCTAACCTCTCATCAAAATAAAACATAATATGATGAGTGGGTGAGGAGGAGACACTTATTCATTAGCGTTGTTGATGAATATTAAATGTATGACTATCGTATTTAAGATTATTTTAGATCTTTAAAAGGTATAGTTCTTTGCGTTATAGTTTGCGAGAAAGTGTGAGACAAGTGGAGGAGAAACATGTTTAATCGACGTTTACCTCTCATCTCTCATCAAAATAAAGCATGATGAGAGAGACAGAGATGTTCCCACACAAATTTAGTATTGAACATCGTAATAAAATTAAACATGATATGATGAGAGAGAGAGAGAGAGAGAGAGAGAGAGAGAGAGAGAGAGAGAGAGAGAGAGAGCGATCAACACATTTCAGCTCTTGTTTATGTGTTGACTCCCCTCATTAAAAAAATGTACAAAAGTTTTATATGTGTTTCTGTGTGTGTGTGTGTGTGTGTGTGTGTGTGTGTGTGTACTTCCTTACATGTAGTTTTGTGAGTTTCTTGTTCTTTTTCCATTTAACATTTTCATTTTGATTAATTTTTCTCATCGGGATTATTGAAGGTTTTATGAAAGGGGTAATGAAATATTGATATTTAATAACTTCACTAATGTGTCTACAAGAAATATTTTTGAGGTGGATTTCTTCTCATCCTCCTTTGGAGATGGTTTCTTAATCTTTTCGCGCTTGACCTTGGCTAGAGATCTCCTGTATTCTACTGTTTGCTTTATATGTATATATAAATTTTTTCATTGTAAGGATATACATTTTTCGTCCGTTTTTTTTTTTCACCGCTCCGGTGGCCTAGTTGTTAGAGCGTCCGCCGCGGAAGAGGGAGGTCGTGGGTTTGATCCCCGGCTGAGTCATACCAAAGACTTACAAAAATGGTACTAACAGCTGCCTCGCTTGACGTTCAGCATTAAGAGGTTAGTGTTAGGACTGGTCGGCCTGGTGTCAGGATAATGTGACTGGGTGGGACATCATGCTACATGTCTGCGGCATGATGCCCCAGTGGTAGACATCACTATAAACTGCCTCACTGCAGACATCGTAGCGATATGACTGAAAAATTGTTAAAGCTACGCTAAAAATCCTAATCAAACAAACAAATATACATTTTTCTTTCAAATAGTCCCAATTCTGTGATTCAAACCTCTAAATGTGTCATCACATCATTTTATTAATTTATTTAACATATACGTTTAATGTTAAATTGAATTATAAACTTTGTGCAAGGTCCTGTGCTTTATAAATTTTTATATGTTTTATCTGTGTCGTCCTTTGCCTTATTAATATACGAGTCGAGGTCCCTATAATTATTTTTCCTTGTACTACTCCAGACTCGAATGGGATTGTTTCTAATTATTTATTTTAAAATTACATACTTTCTAAAATCTTTTTTTTCCCCCACAAATGTGGGTTCTCTGTACAGTACGTCAGCTGTACAGATGAAGAATTGCGGATATTATAAATCCCAAAATCATTCATTCCTATTCAAAGTATTTACATTTCTAAATGGGTCTTTTTTCCAAGCTCTTCCACAAAATAAACATCACATGATGAGAAAGATAGAGCGTTGGACGTATTTCATGTCTTCTTCATGCGTTTTTGTACCTGAGAACCTGTTTAGGTAAAACAAGGAGAGAAAGCTAATTAATTGCATGGTAAATATAAACCATTAAAATATAAACAATACCTCTTCATTTCCCATAAATATATTCATAATTTAGGTTAATCCAAATGAGTTGTCATTTCGCATACTAATTAACCTGGCAATTATAAGGACTACATCCATTTTCAACAAATAAGATTATATTTGTAACAATGTCTGTAACATTCCTGTACTTAATCTTTGCTCATGCTGGAAATTAGTTGACAGTATTAACAGTTCTGTCGGGAAGATCACTGCCAAGAAATGAATATGGATAGCCGCCAGGCATTTCCGTTAATTATACGATCCTTTATTCTTATGTAGACTAATTTTACTAATCCCACTTACCTGGACACGTCTGCCAAGACAAGAGCTCAAACAGGTGTTAATTTACATTAATGACTGTCCAGTGTCCAGTCGGCAAAATCCAAAGATGTCACTGGCTGAGATATTGACATGAGTAGCAATTTGGCATTTCCGTTAATTGTGCGGTAGCATGTTTATAAGTCGTGGGTAGGCTAATTTTATTTACAATCGGCAACATAAGCTGTTCAAGTCTGCCAAATCTATACCAACCTTGCAAAACCTGACTACATCAGTAGCTCTTGAAAAATCACCGTAAGAACGTAAACATTACATCCCTGTCTGATTGTCTGTCATTTCGCACACATTCAAACACACACACACACAGAGCATGATAACGTTTACTAGGTTACTGACCGATGTATTTGCCTTTAGTCTTGTTACTGCAATTTACCTTGTAAATTGATTAATTTTTAAGGCTGTAGTTTACATTTTACATTGATAGTGAAACCTGCAGTCATAATACGTTATAAGCTGAATTTTATTTCAGGATTTCTGCGGAATGGCTGAGAAACAGTTAAAAATGGTTAAATCCATGCTACGAGCAACATTAATAAGCAGCAAAGAGGGCATCCCTGCAGATACACTTCTACGTAAGTAGCCAATTGCAAAATGGGCACAGAATATAAACATGTATAAACATTGACCATTTGTCACTAATATTTATTTCACACTTATTATCTCATAAGATTAGTATAACACAACTAAAGGCATGCATATATCCACTGCCACATTGTCAGGAGTTCATATATGCGTTGACAATATTCTCAAGAGTACAAAAGTCAACTGTATGTATCGGTCGTAAGTTTGTTCTTACAGATAATCAGCATTTTTAAGGTTACTAGTACAGCCAAGTAAATTGTGGTTGTCACCCGAAACGATAATAGCATCCATTTATCATTGTCTCATGTTTAATCGTCGTGCTTTAATATTCTGCCATTGAATGTAACATTGAAGCATTCTTTGTCGTTTGCATAAACGGGGGAGCAGTGCATTGCTTAAAGACTGAAACCAGTTTCCGTTACTGTGGTAACAAACCAAGCGAATTTCATTGACTGGATAATAAGGTTTTTCTCTGAAATAAATCTGTGTATCCAATAACTTTCTGTTGACAAGAAAGTTTGATGACACGGGATTTTCATAGCATTATATCTTGATGGATTAACCTGCAGTTAAAGTAAGGCATAATGATACAAAACAAGAACACACAAACTTGATATTGACCGCAAATCGAACAATACATGCAATGAAAACTTTGATTATGAAAAATATAACTCAGAGACAACATTTTATTATGCTTCATACATTGTAAATTAGCATTTGGAACATGACCGCAAGATACAACCAACCCTTTTTAATCTCCTTGTGCTAAAAGCATAATATGGAAAATTCAAGCTTTTATTCCACGCGAAAAGAAATACTATATTATTGTCTGTATTTGACTCGAGCTGAAAACTCTATATTTTGTTACGTATTTTGCAAGCACAAATAATGTAAACCATAAGAATAATTGATTCCCAAAGTAATAAATATTGTTTCAAACAGTCACTTTTTCTTTTATACCCTCTTTCTTTCTTTCTTCCTTGGACAACATCATACCATAACCAGCACATAGATTACTCTGACTGAATTTGTAGGGTTTTAACTCGTCTTTGACATTAGTAGTTTCTCAGATTAAAATGATAGTTCAAACACAACGACGTCATTTCAAGTTTTTCCTGATTTAGGAGGTAGGGGTTTGGGCAGACCTTGTTTAAGGAGGAGGGTGGGGGGCAACGTATATAGACTACAACCTATTTACAGCACATGAAAATGCTTCGCCCACGTCCAATTACCTCCAGATTCAAACTGAACTGTGCCTGAAATGAATAATGTGCTAAATTTAATAAGCAGCATGTGAATTCGGAAACATATAAGGCTTTTTGAGTAATGTGCACCGACCAAAGACACAATGGTAGCAATTCTGGGCAGATATAGTGTTACGTTCAGAACCTGTGTCCTTTCGGTTATGTTTCTGGTATTCTAACCAGTATTAGAGCCGTTATCAGCAGTAATACTAGTCGAGTAGTTTATTTAAGTTTGAATAAATCATCCTTATTTAGAGCTACTGAACAAAGCAAATTATGACCACTGGCCAAGTAGACATGCTTACGGTATTGGGAACCAAATTCTGATCATTAAGCTTGTTAGGCGAATCGTTTTTCAGTGATATTTACAAAATGCTAGATAGAGATAAAGTGAAATTTATATATATATATATATATATATATATATATAAAGAGTCTCTAATACATATTCTGCATAACTGACTAAGATCATACTTCTTTTCTGCAGGTGATTATGAAGAAATGACAGGGGAAACTCTTCCGTTCAAGTCCCTGGGATTCACCTCCTTGAAGGAATTTATCCAATCAATTCCTGATGTAGTGGAGGTCATAAGGTAATAGTGCTATCAACACTGGCTGGTAATTTTCGTCCTTTATTCATGTCATTGTAGCTACCATGGATGAGGTAAGAAAATACATTCCATTGACTTCTGTTCAAAATAGCATGATCTCGATTACATCACTACCATGTAAGCACAAACACAGAGCTGAGTTTCAGAAATAGTAATTCTATACTGAGCAAACATCCTCACTTGACTCTGTACTAATAGGTCTGGAGGAAAGACAAAACACGTGACATGACATTCATTACTATCAGGACCCAACAGAGAAGTCTCCATTTGATTCTGATGGCTAGCAGACTTCAAACCCCAAATCTTCACTTGACTCTTAGGGCTAGCAGGCTTCAAGCCCAAAATCTCCATTTGACTCTTAGACTTTAGTTGGCTTCATGCCCTAAATTCCCACTTGACTCTTCGGGCTAGCAGGCTTCAAGCACAAAATCCCCAATTGACTCTTAGGGCTAGCAGGTTTCAAGCCAAAAATCATCCCTTGGCTCTTAAGCCTAGAGGCGCCAAGCCAAAAGTCCCCACTTGACTCTTACGGCTAGCAGGCATCAATCACAAAATCCCCACATGTATCTTAGGGTTAGCAGGCTTCAAGCCCAAAATCCCCACTTGACCTTTAGGGTTATCAGGCTTGTAGCCAAAATCCCCACTTGGTTCTTAAGGTTAGCAGACCTAATATCAAAATGTTCATGAAAGTTTCGGCACTAGCATGTCCAGATGTTTATTTAGCTCTCATTCCTACCAGGTCCTAAGGCAAAAATCCCAATTAGCTCCTTCGACTAGCAGATTTCAAGTTTAAAAAAAATCCCAATTGAATCTTGGAACTAGCAGGTTCCAGGCCAAAAATCATTTGCTGATTTTCAGGGCTATAAAGCAAAAATGATATCCTGTTGACAAGTCCACATGTACTTGATCATCGGTGATGTAAATATTATATGGATTGTTTACAAGACAAAAATGAAATACTGTTGACAAGTCCACATGTACTGATATACATATTCTGTGGATTTAATAAGATAGTGTCAGGTTGTGTAAACTAAGTATCAGACAAGTCGATAATAAAATTGATGTTACATATTTTCTGTATAATATAGATTTCATCCTTTCTGGCATGTGTGCTGATGATTGGTAAATTTACATTAAGAACCAGGTAATTTCAACCATTAGTCACAATTATTGGTACAGCCATGTCTTTTTGTATATAAAGTGCAATTTCTAATCAGGCCTGCATTGATAAAAGTACTATATAACAAACAACTGTCCATTTGTGTACTGCTATATACAGTTTGTATGTCCAAAACCTTAGATTCTCTTGTGTAACATGCAGTTCATTGCCATTTTCTTGTTTCTTTTCTTCAGGAATCCTGCAGGAGAGATAATATTACATGATGTTGCTGATGAAAGCAATAAACACATCTTGAAGCTTGTCTCCAAACAGAAGATGAAAAAGACCAGGAAATTGAGTGCAAGGAAAGATACTACTTTTATTAGATTAACTGATTGAACAGCTATAGAATGTATGGTTGTGCACATTGTTACGTATATTTGATTTAAATCATTTAATTTTGTTTCTCAGATTAAAATTTGACATTTTGCATTAAAAATTCATTCATTGGGAAAGTTTTCTAGAAATTTTCTCTACAAGTAAACAACAGATGTTAACCTTATTTTCTGACGTTGGTTCAGAGTGTAAACAAGTTTCTAAAATTATTGGTTGATTCCAAGGACATTAGAGCTTTATTTTAAAAAATGATTGGTTGATACTAAGGACATCTTTCTAGATCATGATATTTGCGTGATTTCTTGAACGTGAGATTGTTCTGAAAGATTCTGGAAGGTCGTAACCATTTTCCTGTTTACGTAAACACAGGTTTTCAAATCATTGTTTGGGAGAGAACAGTTCCGTAGAAGTTGGGCTTTTATAACAATAAGTTGTGTCTTCTAATTTGAGTTATTTTTAATTACCGTGTACTGGAAATTGTGTCAATTTGTTTGCAGCAAGAGGAAATATTTTATTATATATCTGGAAAAGAATATGTGCTCATAGATTTTCATTAACAAGAACTGACTAAATCACGCGACAATCGTCGCCCATATTGGATTACATCGTCAAGATTGGAACCGGGAAATATTAGGACATTTATTTATCAGGACTCTTCCAATTCCACTAATAGATTATATTGTGTATTATTTTTGGATTAATTTTTGGACTTGATTCTTAAAACCATATGTTTATTTTTATTTTCTGAAAAAATATTTGTACTCAATAATATGTTTGTTAAATTTTACAAGCTTGTTGTTTTCACTTCTTTCTATGTTGCTGCTTATTCGAGCCTAAGCAAGTAATTTAGAAATTGGGGGCTCGTCCGGGATTGAGATAAATTGAAATTTGGCTAGAATTTTTCTCAGAAAACTTTTGCTTTAAATTTGAATTCACCTAGATTACATTTTAGAAGCTTGTTTACACTCTGAACCAATTCAGAATTAAACTCGTGTAGTAGTATTAATTCACTCATAATACAATTATGCAAAATGAGAAAGGACTTATATTCAACTTATCTTTACAGTCCCGAAAGATACAGTGGATTTTACGAACCTCAAATTTAACCCACCGCTACAGGACTATATGCAAGGAGATAACACTCCGTCGTCAGTACACATTATTACAGCTGCACGGCTGCTACATTCAGCTTCACAGCTGCTACGATTAATTCATGTGGTTGGCTTTTCAGCTTGCACCACGTAGACCTTGATCACTCTGATAATTTGGAACTCTCTGGTCCCTCAAATTTAAATCCCCAACGAAAAATGAGCCATTTAGGATGATGCCCACTCCCGCTTTCTTAGTGTTTCATTATTAGAGATTAACACAGCTACTTGTATTTTGATAAATCAAGGTCAAGACAGTAATTTGGTAGTTAAATATTAGCTTTAACATGTATTTGTTTTTAAACCTTTTGAAGCAAGAATTATAAATCATTTTATAGTGTGTCAATGTACACGCCTAATAAGGTACTGTATCCGATAGCTGTAATGTGATGTATGTAAGGATAGAGAGAAAATATAGCAAAAGGATAAGGTAGTCAAACAATATTAATAATACAGATGAAAGGAATAATAATACAAAATAACAGTATATAAAATTATAATTTATTACTTATTCAAGTCGATCCTTCATTCGACTGAAGCATGGGTTCTACTGCGTAAGTAGCTACCTGGTAAGCAAGCACCTGTGCCGGTTTCGCAGCTCTGTTGGGTTAGGAAGTCCAGTAACCGAGGGCGATCAAATTTTACCATTATTAAGCCAGTGGAATTTCAGTCAGGGCTATTAAGTTTATTTAAGTCATCAGCCCGGGGCCATTGATTAAAACATTTCTTTCAGCACTGACCAGTACAGTACGTACTCTATTTTAACGAAGCATGTATATACTTACAGATTTTTCAATACGCTAACTGTAGCATGCATGTAAAATACACTGTAATTCAATCATAGAAAGTGTTGTGTTATTGTGTTAAAACATAATATAAGACGTCGTGTTCTAACTATCAATAACTTTAATATATACAAACGACTACTGTGAGGTCTTAACACAGAGTGGTATCTAAGAGGCATACGCCTGATGATAGTACCAGTGGAACCAATGACTCATTCAGAGGGCTCCGATTGGTCAGCTACACATGTATAATGTTACATCTCTCTTCTTACAAAGAAGAAGGTTTTAATACACTTTATTAAACAGTCTAAATTAATCATGAGCCATTATAACTAACATATCAAAATCAAAAGCGTCTTTGATAGCAAATATTACAATGATTAACTAATAAATTTCTGCAACATACTGAGAATGAATTTTACAGTTTTTAAAATTCTTGTTGCATGCTTGATTGCTATTTAATGTACACAAAACAAAACGATACACCGTGACACACTAATGACGGTTCTCTCGGCTCAGTCTCTCTATCTGAGAGTATCTGATTACACTGACTCGATTATCTTTGGTTTTACTAACCTTCCAGAACGTGTGTAATATCCACTTTGCTGACAATCTTGTGGGAATCTTGCGTCCGGCTCAGGTGTATTTTGACTGAAACAGTGAGATTCCATTGACTGTGAAATTGGTATACTGGCATTTGCGGGAAATGTTACAGCTGTACACAGTGTGTTTTCATTCTGAGAGAAGGGCTTATTTATACTACATTGCAGGGTGTGTGATTCATTAGCTTTCACGAGCTGACGTCTATTTCGACGATAAATGGTATCATCTTTGGTGCGAACTGGGTATGACCTTTCGTTGTGTCTTCTTATTATAACGGCAGGTTCCCAGTTTTGACCTTTGAATTGAACTCTAACTAATTCCCCTTCCTTAAGTGTTTTTAGTGGTTTTGCACTTTTATCATAATAATTCTTTGTTTTATTCTTGCGAAGCGTAATTTTCATTTTGATCTCAGCGGTGTTGGGTATTTTGGGCATTAATTTCTCGCGGGTTGTTGGGGGAATAGATCTAAGTTGTCTACCCATCAACAATTGTGCTGGTAAGAACCTGATATCAAGCACAGTGGCTCGATACTCTAATATGCCTATAAGTGGTTCTCTGCCATCGGCTTTTGCTTTTGAGAGAATTTTCTTTACAGTTTGAACTGTTTTCTCCGCTAGGCCGTTCGACTGAGGGTATGTGGGACTCGATGTAACATGTTGAAAGTCCCATTCTTTCGCGAAGCTTGCGAACTCTCGGGAAGAATAGCATGTTTGATTGTCGCTGACAACGATTTCTGGTATTCCGAAGCGCGCGAATATACTTTTCATGTGATTGATAACAGTGCAACTTTTTGAGCTTGCGAGTGCCTTAACTTCAAAGTAGCGACTGAAATAATCTACTACAACAATGTACTCTTTATTATCCCATGTAAATAGGTCTGTGGCGACTTTTTGCCATGGATATTCAGGGACGTCATGGGGAATGAGAGGTTCCTTTTGGTTAGAACTTCTGCGCTCCAAACAGATAGAGCATTTTGACACTAAATCGGAAATGTCAGCTGAGATTCTTGGCCAAAACAAAACATCTCTAGCTCTTTTCAGACACTTTTCAATACCTAAATGTCCTCAATGTACAGTTTCTAGCAATTTCTGCCTGAGGGCTTGTGGTATGACTATTTTTTGACCTTTCAAGATTAACCCATCAACAACAGAAAGCGTATCTCTAAAATTCCAATAGTCAATTATGTCTGATTGACAGCTTGACCTCTTTTCAGGCCAACCTTCAATTATGACCTGTTTCAGTATGACCAGCAGGGGGTCTTGTTCAGTGAGAGATTTAATTTCTTCTTTCTTACGATCAGATACAGGTAATGCTGATAACACCATATGCACATGCATATCTATACCTTCAGATAAGGTGGGTCGTGTATCAGATAAGAACTTACGAGAGAGTGTGTCTGCTACGGGTATGTTCTCACCTTGGTAATGTTTTACCTCTAGGTCATAACGCTGCAGTTACAAAAGCATGCGTTGTAGTCGCGGTGGGGCTGCATAGAGGGGCTTTTTCATTATAGAGACAAGTGGAAGGTGGTCAGTTTGAACATGTACCTTTCTCGCGTATACATATTGATGAAAACGTTTGCATCCGAACAGTATAGCGAATATTTCTTTCTCTATCTGAGCATAATTAATTTCCGTTGTGGTCAATGATTTTGATGCATAAGCCACGGGCTTATCATCTTGTAATAGGGCCGGCACCGAGCCCATATTTTGACGCATCAACTTGCAAAGTCAGTGGTTCTTAGGGTCAAAATAGGACAGAACAGGTCCCGGGCTTATTGTAATTATGTCTTTGACCTTTATAAATGCGTCCATTTGCGGAGAGTCCCATTCAAACTCTACGTCTTTCGCTAATAGTTGTCTTAACGGACTGGTGATCGCTGCCAAATTTGGGGCAAATTTGGACAAGTAGTTAACCATGCCAAGAATGGTTTCAAACTCCACGCGGTTACGAGGGGGGTCCATTTCCCTGACAGCTGCTACTTTGGCAGGGTCGGGTTTGAGACCGTCTGCTGACAGAATGTGCCCGAAGTACTGTACTTCTGTGACACTTACTTCTAGTTTTTCCTCATTTAGCCGGATTCCTTTTTCAAGGGAACGTTTGAGAACATTTCTCAAATTTGTATCATGTTCGTCGCGTGTGCGTCCGAAAACTATTATATCGTCGCAAATCGAAACTATACCATTTAAACCTTCAAAACTCTCATCGATCTGCCTTTTGAATTCATCTTGAGATGATTTCAAACCAAATGGGAGACGCAAGAAACGGTAACGACCGTATGGGGTGTTGAAAGTTGTAAGGTAAGAAGAGTCCGTTGACAGTTTTATTGCCCAATATCCTGACCGTGCATCAATTTGGTGAAATATTTTGCACCTGATAATTGGGGTAGGATATCGTCTAATGCGCGCATATGGTAATGGGGACGCAAAACTGCTCTATTAAGATCTTGTGGGTCGAGGCATACCCTTAGTTTACCCGACTGCTTTTCTACGACTACCATAGAATTCACCCATGCTGTAGATGATGTAACCAGGGTAGTAATATTTTCATTTTCCATGCGATCGAGTTCAGTTTTGAGTGTCTTGAAGTGCGACAGGTACTCGCCGCGGAGGGTGCACTACAGGTGTTGCCTTGGGGTCGATGTGTATGGTACATTCCCCTGGGAAAAGACCTATGCCGTTGAAGACTTCGGCATATTCCTCAAGTACAACTACCTTAGTGAGGGGCGTACTCTTGTTACATTGTAAATTTGACATCTGTGTCTGAACAGAGCATGTAAATTTAACTAAGCCTAACTCAATACAAGATTGTAAACCAAGTATAGGTGGTGCTTTCGTTTTAACAATGTAGAACTCGAGTTCATGTGTACGTTCAGTGCGTTTACATGTGAGATTGACTGTACCCATTGTACTCAATAATTTGCCGTCATATGTGGATAATGTATTTGATGTAGGTTGTAGGGGATGCTTTATGCCTAGCTTTTGAATATATGCGAGGGTATGAGGTTAATTTGAGAGCCAGTATCCAATTTAAAATCAATAGAAACTAAATGTAGTCCTACCTCTATCGCTGCATACGCCTGGCCATTGACAATTATATCCCTTTTTACACTGTCAATATACAAATCCTCGTTTTGATGTTCATTGTTAATCACACTGACTGTTTTTGATCTACATACTTTTTCAAAGTGATTGGGTTTATGACACTTATTGCAAGTCTTTCCTTTTGCGGGGCACTTATCCTGGCTTGAATGCGACTTGTATCCGCAGTGTCCACTTGTCAAGTTCACGCTCCGTCTGGAAGACGTGGTCCATTTCTTTCTCGGCTGCAGTTCTTTTGTCTTGGCCTGTCGTTGAATTGTTGCATGCACTTCTGGTCTGGCGGATGCAGACATGGTCTGGAGTTGCTCCTGTGCATATTCATGGCTTTGACTGATATTGATAACCCTTTCCAAGGTCAACTTTTCGCCTTCGTTGATAAGTTTTTCTCGTATCCTTGATGATACCCCGAAAACAATTCTATCTCGAATCATGTCTTCGTCTTTGAAGAGACAGTCCTTAGCCAATAGTTTCAACGAGGTCACATACTGATCTATTGTCTTGGAGCCTTGAATTTCGTTATTAAACTTGAATCTTGCAAAGACCGGATTTAATTTTGGTTGCACATGATGTTTGAATTTTGTAAAGATAATTGTTGGGTCCTTTTTATCTTCTTCTGTCAGAGTCCATGTATTGAAAATGTCTCTACCTTTGTCTCCTACCCAAAGTAAAATATAGTTGGCTTTAATTGCATCACTTCTTCTACTCATCGGTCCGTTAAATATCAATTCACAATGTTGTTGGAATTTAGCCCATGATGTGGTAAGGTTGGCATTTTCCCAGTCCATGGTGGGTGTTGGCACGCCGGAAAGATCCATTTTGAAGGTATTAAGTTCGTATGCAGAATTTTCAACGTTTTCAAGGTTTTAAATTCGTCCTAAATCTTCCGTGGGTTGTAAAGATATTGTTTCAAAATATCCATTTACGATCCATGTGCTATTTCAATTGCGATCACTTCTGACACCATGTTGTGTTATTGTGTTAAAACATAATATAAGACGTCGTGTTTTAACTATCAATAACTTTAATATATACAAACGACTACTGTGAGGTCTTAACACAGAGTGGTATCTAAGAGGCATACGCCTGATGATAGTACCAGTGGAACCAATGACTCATGCACAGAGGGCTCCGATTGGTCAGCTACACATGTATAATGTTACAGAAAGGAAGCTTCTTAATGTTGCAATTAATTACGTCAGATGTCCTCCTCGCAGATTTATTTGTGGGGTGTTGTTTTTTTGTGTGTGAAAAATTACTTCCGATGAAAACCGTTATCAATGGCCTTTCTCGCTTGCCATGTTTCTGTTTGTATACGAGGACTGGCTAGTATGACGTCACGAGACCACGTGAGCTGTCGTCTCATTAAAACTCGGAAATACTCGGCAATTTACGGAATCATTGTATCTTATTCGCAATATAATCAATATCCACACACGATATTATTTTTATAAACATTATATTCGAATTAGAAATGTTAAAGAATTACATTTATAAAATAAAAATTTTCGTTTCTAGTCTCCTTTAACACTGTGATAGTCAGAATGTACTACTGATGGTGCTACTTGATGGAGAGTAGTTTAAGTAATAGATTATTCATATGTACTGTACTAACTGATTGGTCTGGTTTTGTTAGCTGCATCGGCTTCCTTTGATGTTGAACAGTCAAACGAAAACATGGTGAAACTGATACATCTTGACAGGTGTTTTATTTGTGATAATAAATATGTGGCGGAGACACATGCATTGGCACATGATCAAGACAAATTGATGAAACTGGTCAGATGTTCAGCAGCACAGCGACTATTACAGACATCATCGCCTACTGTTGGATTTCAGAGAGATTTCAGCTGTATGTATGTATGTATGTATGTATGTATGTATGTATGTATGTATGTATGTATGTGTGTGTGTGTGTGTGTGTAATCGGTGTTTATGTTTAGCATAAATTGTGTTTACATTTTTTTTACTGCGACGATGTTAATAGCCTGCCAACGCATGAGATTGAGTGGTTATGTCTTGTAGTTAATATTCCGTATCTTCTAGCTCCTCGTCATATGTCATCCTATATAAGTCTCTTGTTTCCTTTTCATTTAGCTTCTTCGGAAGTTGTTTGTGATTGGTCAATTGGATATTCTTGATTTATAATTATCATACTTTCCGCTTCCATTCTGCTTCTTTGTAAACTGCGTTTTCTGTCTTTGAAACACATTCAATCTTTTGCTCTAGAAATAGTTCTCCTTACTTGTTTTATGGAGATTTTTTTGTTTATGTGTTTATTTTCTTGTATGTTCGGTTTTGCTTGTACTTCTTGTTGCTTAATTAGTTGTGGCAGTTGTTTCCCTTTTCTCTATTTAGTGGTTTAAATACTGGTTCCTTTTCATAGTTTTGTGTAACGTTATGTTAAAAGAATATGATGATTTCGCTAATACGTGTTCTTTCTTTTTAATCTGGAGTTGTTGGGAACTTTAGGTGTTTGTGGGGGGGGGGTAGTGGTTCTCACATTTTTTTACGGTATATACAGCCTTTATACCAGGTTTTCGCGAGGAATCCCTAGGGGAAAAAAGAATTCCTCATTGACCTGATTTTGATCCTTTTCTATTTCTAGTATTCTAACTCCATCTTTTATTGAAAATTCAGAGTGTGAATCTGTTTTCTTTTGTCACATTAGATTGGAACTTTTTTAAAAATATATTTCCACTTTAGTTCAAGCGTTATTTCTTGCGAAATATCTTTATGTGACGTTTAACTTGGGGGGGGGGGGGTGTCTTTCGCAAAATCTGGTGCTGGTTCCCTTATATAAATAGCTCACCCTCAAATCTCCATTTGTTTTCGTATGGAAGTATTCGTGCGTTTCTTCTTGGTTTTAATATATATATATATATATATATATATATATATATATATATATATATATATATATATATATATATATATATATATATATATATATATATATATTCTCCTTTCCTATTCACAGCCTCAGAAAGGTAAGTAAAGTCATTGATTTGTATTCCTAGAACTACCCGTGTCATATTAGGTCTAACCTCAATGACTATCTCCTTCGTATTTTGTGTTCCTCGCTTATATGAACAATCTAGAAATGAACCAATTTTTATAGCAATTCGTTTTGTATCGGAATAGCTCTCCATTGTAGTATGTTCTCGATGTCGTGACATTCTTGATTTGTTCGTGCAATCCGTGAGAAGAGTTCACCTTATTATTGAATTCTGCGTAATTTGTATTGTATATAGTAATGTTTTATGTATCATATTCCATTTCATTCCGAGTGTCACGCCTGTATTACAGATCCTGTTGATTTTCGGGCTGCCAGTTTGATTCGTGCCATGGCAAGGGTTTTGGTAAAATGGTAAGACTTTACTTCTCACGAATGGGTTTTCGGATAATTAAATGCAGAGTCATAGTAACAGAAAATAGATTCGTAAGTTTATCATCGCACAAACTTGTGAATTATATGCGATCGGTGCGTCAGTGGGCTGTTTAATCCTGTTCATTAAATGTTGGCGCCAGCATTAAGAAGTTTGTGTTAGGACTGGTCTGCCTAGTGTCAGGATAATGTTATGCCCCAGTGCTAGACATCGCTATAAACTGCCACACTGCAGACATAGTAGCAATGTGACTGAAACATTGTTAATGATAACTTAAAATCCAAATCACACGCACACTGTTCGTTAAACGACAAACAGATGTAAGAGACTGATGAATATCATAAGATTGATTAGTGATTATTATTAAATAGTGTTTGTTAATGGCGTGCGTATATGTCTGAGAGAGAGAAAATGTTATTATAATAGTCAACCATATCGTTTAAAGGAAATGAACTAACGGTATACAATATATAATTTTATTATTCAATCTTTTGGTATACATGTATATGAAAACTAGACAGTATATTATAATAATCAAATATTTTAGTATAAATGAAAATTATACAACATGTAATTATAATAGTCAACCTTTTGGTATCATTGAAAATTATTATACAACATAATTATAATAATAAAAAAGCTGGAGTATAAATCAAACGAACTATACTGCATGGTTTAAATGAAATAAACTGTACAATATGTTATAATAATCAACATTTTTGTATAAATGAAAACTACAGTATATACCATAATTATAAAAGTCAACCATTTAGTATAAATGAAAAGAACTATACAGTATGTAGTTAAAATGTTCAACAAATTGGTAACAAAATGAAATATATCGAACAGTCAGTATGCAATTCTAGTATATACAAATGGCAGAAATGAATGTCACAGCAGCTTACAGAAGATAAAGAATAACCATTAGCAATAAATAATGTCCTAGTAAAATGAATTATACAAATTTAAGACTCCTGATTATTCCTCGTTGGTAAATGTGGCAAATTACAAGACAAATGTAGGTGTCCAGCATATGGAAAAACTTGCTACAGGTGCTAATGAAATCAGTGACAAAGAATGCTATGTTACTGACTATTCATAGTACTGATGTCAAATTTAAAATGCCAGCTCGTAACATTTCAAGTCACATTTTTAAAGAAATGAACTTTGACAACTTTGAAGTATAATCAACAAGACTATTCAAAAATGCACTGTCGTTGTCATAGGCAAATGTACATTAAACTATGAATCTGTAATGCCACAAAAACAAACTGGCTAATCTTGATTTTCCAAGCGTCTCAAGATTTGCAATAATACACATTGTCTGCTATGTTCACAGGAATAAGGACAATAATATTGTGAAAGAATTACTGTTCAGAGATCTAGCATACCTGAAACAAAAATATATTGCAATTGACAAAAATGTGAAACATGTTATCAATCCACCAAGGAAGGTTCCTACAGCTTTGAGAACCACTTAAATAAACTTTGGAAGAAATGGAACAGAAAAATGTAATATGAAAAGTAGAACCAATAGAATGGGTCAGTTCATTAGCATTGTTGAAAAAAACAATTTTGGATAACTATGTTTTTGTCTAGGTCTGAGAAATTTTAGTTAACTTATCAAGTGAGTGCAATTTATCAACTAACCACAATTTAAGATATAACCAAAAGGATGGCTTGAGCTAAGGTTTTCAAAAAACTAGCTGCCAATCATGGTTACTGGCAAATACACTTGGATGAGGAAAGCCAGTTATTGACAACATTTAAGTTTGGTTTGCTACCTGAAAAGCCTTTTGCTTTTAAATCTGTTCCAGAGTGCAAGGCAAGTGTTTTGAGGACCTGCCAGGGGTGGAAACTGAATAGATTACAATTGTTTAGGGAACTTAATGGAAGATCATGATGGAAAACTGAGAAAAGGTTTAAAGTAATGCCAGGAAATAAACTGGACACTGAATTTGGAAAAAAGTACAATTTAGACTAACTGTTGTGTGCCACGTGTTAAAATAAATGCAAGCTTGCTTTGACAAAAGCACTACATAAACATCTGTGCATGTCTGCATATCTCTATACACTTGATAATCATACATATTACATGTAGTTAAAGGCCATTTTCTTGTCTTTTTAAAAATGCAGCAGGATGGACATTTCTCAAAGCTGTTGCTTGTGACAGCAATCAACATATATTGGACCTGTCCTAAGACAAAAGTCCAGAGGGACCAAGAAGTTGAACGTAAGGAAAGATACTACTTTTATCAGATTTACTGATGGAATACCAATAGATTTTGTAGGTCTTGATCTGATGTCCATTCCAAAGTCCATTGTCTGTCTGACCATACATCATCCATCGACTGTTACAATTTATTTTTGTATAATATATATTTCAGTGTTCGTGGCATGTTTCATGATATTAAATGTATACATGTATTAATAAATTGCAAATTTCAACCAGGCTGATCAAAAGTGTTTGTGTAGTCATGCCTTGGTAAAAAAAAGTGCAATTTTTATTCCAGCCTGCATTGATGAAACCGCTGCACAAGAAACATCTGTGTATGTGTATATGTATGTATGTCAATACTTTTGATTATCCTCAATGTTACATGCTGTTCATAGCCATTTTCCTGTTTCTTCAGAAATTAGTGCAGGATAACGTTTTAAAAGCTGTTGCATGTGAAAAAAATAAGCACATCTTTCACTTGGTCAAATGACAGAAGTCAAGAGGGACCAAAAAAATTGAGTAAGGAAAGATACTACTTTTATTAGCTTTACAATAGCTTGTGTATGTCTTCATTAAATGAACATTCATAGGACATACAGATGCTAGGCAAATGCAAAATTCCCACGGACTTACAATACCAGCGTGTGAATTTGTAAATATATAAGGCTTTTTGAGTAATGTGCACTGGCCAAAGATACAATGGTAGCTAATCTGGGCAGATATAGTGTTACGGTCAGAACCTGTGCCCTTTCGGTCAAGTTTCTGGTATGCTAACCAGTATTAGAGCAGTTATCGTCAGTAATACTAGTCGAGTAAAGCTGACCTTTATTTAAGTTTGAGATCATCCTTTTTAGGAGCTAATGACAAAACAAATTATGACCACTAGCCAAGTAGACATGCTCACGGTATTGGGAACCAAATTCTGATCATTAAGCTTAGATAGAGGTAAAGTGAAATTTAGTTTTATATATAAAAGTCTCATAAGACATTCTGCATCACTGACTAATATCATGCTTCTTTTCTGCAGGTGACTATGAAGAAATGACAGGAGAAACTCTTCCTTTCAACTTTCAAGTTTGGACCTGAATTCACAAGTAGCGAACCATGGCATCGTTCAAAATCACTAATACTCTACTGCGTGATGTTTGCTCCCAGTAATTGTCTAATTATTTAATTATAATAGTCAACCTTTTGGTATAAATGAAAATAATTATACAGCATATAATTATAATAGTCAACTTTTGGTATAAATGAAAATAATTATACAGTATATAGTTAAAATAATAAAAAATTGGAGAATAAATTGAAAGAACTATACTGTAAGGTTTAAATGAAATAAACTGTACAATATGTTATAATAATCAACATTTTTGTATAAATGAAAATAACAGTATATACCATAATTATAAAAGTCAATCATTTAGTATACATGAAAAGAACTATACAGTATGTAGTTAAAATGTTCAACAAAAAGGTAACAAAATGAAATATATCGTACAATCAGTATGCAATTCTAGTAATATAAATGGCAGAAATGAATGTCACAGCAGCTTGCAGAAGATAAAGAATAACCATTAGCAATAAATAATGTCCTAGTAAAATGAATTATACAAATTTAAGACTCCTGATTATTCGTCAGTGGTAAATGTGGCAAATTACAAGACAAAGGTAGGTGTCCAGCATATGGAAAAACTTGCTACAGGTGCTAATGAAATCAGTGACAAAGAATGCTATGTTACTGACTATTCATAGTAATGATGTCAAATTTAAAATGCCAGCTCGTAACATTTCAAGTCACATTTTTAAAGAAATGAACTTTGACAACTTTGAAGTATAATCAACAAGACTATTCAAAATGTACTCTCGTTGTCATAGGCAAATGTACATTAAACTATGAATCTGTAATGCCACAAAAACAAACTGGCTAATCTTGATTTTCCAAGCGTCTCAAGATTTGCAATAATACACATTGTCTGCAATGTTCACAGGAATAAGGACAATAATATTGTGAAAGAATTACTGTTCAGAGATCTAGCATACCTGCAACAAAAATATATTGCAATTGACAAAAATGTGAAACCTGTTATCAATCCACCACTTAAATAAACTTTGGAAGAAATGGAACAGAAAAATGTAATATGAAAAGTAGAACCAACAGAATGGGTCAGTTCATTAGCATTGTTGAAAACAACAATTTTGGATAACTGTTTTTGTCTAGATCTGAGAAATTTTAGTTAACTTATCAAGTGAGTGCAATTTATCAACTAACCACAATTTAAGATATAACCAAAAGGATGGCTTGAGCTAAGGTTTTCAAAAAACTAGCTGCCAATCATGGTTACTGGCAAATAAACCTGGATGAGGAAAGCCAGTTATTGACAACATTTAAGTTTGGTTTGCTACCTGAAAATGCCTTTTGCTTTTAAATCTGTTCCAGAGTGCAAGGCAAGTGTTTTGAGGACCTGCCAGGGGTGGAAACTGAATAGATTACAATTGTTTAGGGAACTTAATGGAAGATCATGATGGAAAACTGAGAAAAGGTTTAAAGTAATGCCAGGAAATAAACTGGACACTGAATTTGGAAAAAGTACAATTTAGACTAACTGCTGTGTGCCACGTGTTAAAATAAATGCAAGCTTGCTTCGACAAAAGCACTACATAAACATCTGTGCATGTCTGCATATCTCATCATACATATTACATGTAGTTAAAGGCCATTTTCTTGTCTTTTTAAAAATGCAGCAGGATGGACATTTCTCAAAGCTGTTGCTTGTGACAGCAATCAACATATATTGGACCTGTCCTAAGACAAAAGTCCAGAGGGACCAAGAAGTTGAACGTAAGGAAAGATGCTACTTTTATCAGATTTACTGCTGGAATACCAATAGATTTTGTAGGTCTTGATCTGATGTCCATTCCCAAGTCCATTGTCTGTCTGACCATACATCATCCATCGACTGTTACAATTTATTTTTGTATAATATATATTTCAGTGTTTGTGGCATGTTTCATGATATTAAATGTATACATGTATTAATAAATTGCAAATTTCAACCAGGCTGATCAAAAGTGTTTGTGTAGTCATGCCTTGGTAAAAAAGTGCAATTTTTATTCCAGCCTGCATTGATGAAATCGCTGCATAAGAAACATCTGTGTATGTGTATATGAAAGTATGTCAATACTTTTGATTATCCTCAATGTTACATGCTGTTAATAGCCATTTTCCTGTTTCTTCAGAAATTAGTGCAGGATAACGTTTTAAAAGCTGTTGCATGTGAAAAAAATAAGCACATCTTTCACCTGGTCAAATGACAGAAGTCAAGAGGGACCAAGAAATTGAGTAAGGAAAGATACTACTTATATTAGCTTTACAATAGCTTGTGTATGTCTTCATTAAATGAACATTCATAGGACATACAGATGCTAGGCAAATGCAAAATTCCCACAGACTTACAATACCAGCATGTGAATTTGGAAACATAAGGCTTTTTGAGTAATGTGCACTGGCCAAAGACACAATGGTAGCAATTCTGGGCTGATATAGTGTTACGGTCAGAACCTGTGTCCTTTCGGTCACGTTTCTGGTATGCTAACCAGTATTAGAGCAGTTATCGTCGGTAATACTAGTCGAGTAAAGCTGACCTTTATTTAAGTTTGAGATCATCCTTTTTAGGAGCTAATGACAAAACAAATTATGACCACTAGCCAAAGAAGACATGCTCACGGTATTGGGAACCAAATTCTGATCATTAAGCTTATTACGCGAATCGTTTTTCAGTGGATATTTACAAATGCTAGATAGTGGTAAAGTTAAATTTAGTTTTATATATAAAAGAGTCTCATAAGACATTCTGCATCACTGACTAATATCATGCTTCTTTTCTGCAGGTGACTATGAAGAAATGACAGGAGAAACTCTTCCTTTCAACTTTGGACCTGAATTCACAAGTAGCGAACCATGGCATCGTTCAAAATCACTAATACTCTACTGCGTGATGTTTGCTCCCAGTAATTGTCTAATTATTTAATTATAATAGTCAACCTTTTGGTATAAATGAAAATAATTATACAGCATATAATTATAATAGTAAACTTTTTGGTATAAATGAAAATAATTATACAGTATATAGTTATAATAATAACAAAATGGAGAATTAAAAGAACTATACTGTAAGGTTTAAATGAAATAAACTGTACAATATGTTATAATAATCAACATTTTTGTATAAATGAAAACTACAGTATATACCATAATTATAAAAGTCAATCATTTAGTATACATGAAAAGAACTATACAGTATGTAGTTAAAATGTTCAACAAATTGGTAAAAAATGAAATATCGTGCAGTATGCAATTCTAGTATATATAAATGGCAGAAATGAATGTCACAGCAGCTTGCAGAAGATAAAGAATAACCATTAGCAATAAATAATGTCCTTGTAAAATGAATTATACAAATTTAAGACTCCTGATTATTCCTCGGTGGTAAATGTGGCAAATTACAAGACAAATGTAGGTGTCCAGCATATGGAAAAACTTGCTACAGGTGCTAATGAAATCAGTGACAAAGAATGCTATGTCAAATTTAAAATGCCAGCTCGTAACATTTCAAGTCACATTTTTAAAGAAAAAAACTTTTGACAACTTTGAAGTATAATCAACAAGACTATTCAAAATGTACTCTCGTTGTCATAGGCAAATGTACATTAAACTATGAATCTGTAATGCCACAAAAACAAACTGGCTAATCTTGATTTTCCAAGCGTCTCAAGATTTGCAATAATACACATTGTCTGCAATGTTCACAGGAATAAGGACAATAATATTGTGAAATTATTACTGTTCAGAGATCTAGCATACCTGAAACAAAAATATATTGCAATTGACAAAAATGTGAAACCTATTATCAATCCACCAAGGAAGGTTTCTACAGCTTTGAGAACCATTTAAATCAACTTTGGAAGAAATGGAATAGAAAAATGTAATATGAAAAGTAGAACCAATAGCATTGTAGCGTTGTTGAAAAAACAAAATCGAAAATTTCAACCAGGCAGATCAAAAGTGTTGGTGTAGTCATGCCTTGGTAAAAAAGTGCAATTTTTACTCCAGCCTGCATTGATGAAACCGCTGCATAAGAAACATCTGTGTATGTGTATATGTATGTATGTCAATACTTTTGATTATCCTCAATGTTACATGCTGTTCATAGCCATTTTCCTGTTTCTTCAGAAATTAGTGCAGGACAACATAACGTTTTAAAAGCTGTTGCATGTGAAAGAGCACATCTTTGACCTGGTCAAATGACAGATGTCAAGAGGGACCAAGAAATTGAGTAAGTAAAGATACTACTTTTTTTAGCTTTACAATAGCTTGTGTATGTCTTCATTAAATGTCCATTCATAGGACATACAGATGCTAGGCAAATGCAAAATTCCCAGCTGACTTAAAATACCAGCAAGTCATAGGCAAAGATATTGATATGATTCTCAACACTAGTAGGCCCCTTGGCAAACCTCCCCACAGGTCTTCAAGTCCAAATCCAATTAACATAATGTGCGATTCCAATGATCGAATTGAAAATTAGGACCAGAAGGTTCTAGAGCAAAAATCCCAACAGACGCTCATAACTTTCAAAATACAAATCCAAACAGATAGTCAGGCCTAGCATGTCTTTCCCTACTCCTTAACAATAATATTATAAATATTGTATAAAATAGATTCAGCCTTTGTGTAAAGTTGATGAATGATGAATTTAAATGTACATTAGGACGTGGCTAATTTCAACCAGGCTGATCACAATTTGTGACGTATTTATGCAATTGTTTATTAAACAGTTAATTTATAGTCAATCATGTAGTGATCAAACCGAAGTATAAGAAAAACTGTCTGCATATGTTCATGCCTTTGAATATCTTCCATGTTACATGCTGTTCATAGAGATTATCCTCAATTTTACATGCTGTTCATAGGCAATTTCCTGTTTCTTCAGAAATATAGCAGCGACAAGCACATATTTGATCTCGTGAAACTGCATAAGACAAGTAGGACCAAGAAATTCAATGTAAGGAAAGATACTATATTAGCTTTACTGATAGAAGACCAATATATTTTGCATGTCTTCATTTGATGTCCATTTATAGGACTAACAGATCCTAGGCAAAATTCACAGCCCACTTGCTGATACAGGCAAAAATATTGATACGATTCTCAGCACTAGCAGGCCCCTTGGCAAAACTCCCCACAGGTCAAGTCCAAATCCAGTGTGTTTTGCAGAATTGGCAATTCCAATGATCCAATTGAAAATCAAGACTAGCATGTTTCTTCAGAAATGAAGCAGGACAGCAGAACATTTTTAAAGCTGTGGCACCAGGAAATTGAATGTAAATAAAGATACTGCTTTTATTAGCTTTACTGATGGAAGACCACAGAACCACCTGGACATGCAGGGGCAAAGATCCTAGACATTCTCACAGTAGCAGGTTCAAAGACAAACGCTACAATATCCAGGAGGGTGAGGACTGTAATCTTTCCACTATCCAAAGCAGAATGTCATTAAATACTTTCAGAAGAGTAGTTTCCGTACTGTGGCAAGGGCGATATGCAGACTGTACATTGCTAAAAATACTGGTTGAATTCAAATGAGATACAAGTTGGGTTAGAACAACCTTTTCTAAGATTTTTTTATATGAATGGGAGATTAGAAACTGGTCGGTAATTCTTTAAATCATTATGGTCAAGTGTTGGTTTCTTCAGCAGTGGCTTTACGATGGCAGTTTTGAAAAATAATGGGAATTCCCCTGATGAGAGAAAGATATTAATAAAATCAGTTAGTGAAGGCAATATTGGGTTAAGCACTCAAGCAGCAGTGATGTCGGAATTGGATCAAGTTCACAAGACTTTGGTGCACTTTTCATCACGATTGTCCGTACTAAATCAAAATAGATCGGTTCAAATGCTACTATTGGTTGTCGCTTAACTTCTGTATCAAATCTGTATGGTGATGAGTCACTTGAAATTGTGTTGTCAAGCAAATCTCTAATGGTTTGTACTTTGTTACGGAATATATTTGTAAATAGGTCCGAATGGTCCACTGGAGAGACGGTAGTTGGATGTGGTGTACATTTATTCCTTGACATTAGTTGTTAGTTATCTCGAAGAGCTCTTTGCAGCTGGAACTTTCCGTGATCTTAGTACTGTTGTGGGATAATTTGGCTGAATGGACTGTTTGTGACGTTCTTCTCAGCGGCTTCATAGATTTGTTTATGAATAGTGAGTCTGGTGGAAAGCCAAAGCTTCTGTTTTTAGGCGATGTCTTAGCAGTGCGAAGCTGGTCCCTAACACAGCTATACCATGGAGAACACTTTTTATTGATACTCTGCATTTGGTGGCTGGGGCATGTTTTTCAAGCAATGAACGCAGGCAGTTATCAAGTTGTTCCGCTGTTGGATGTAGGAACATTGTTAGACTTTCATTGATGTCATGCATGAATTTGGTTATATTTACCATCTTAGTAGCAAATACCGGTGGAGGGTTAGGGACTGATACGTCGAGATGGCATACAATGCAGAGGTGATCCGATGCAAGTTCGTGGGATATAAGGGTGGATTGCAGAATATTATCATCAGGTCTATAAAGAAACCAGTCTAAAATGTGACCAAGTTTATGGGTGGTTGGTTAACTGACTGTTTATGATTGAACATGAATGGAATCTAGGACAGTCAAAGTGAAAGTTGAAATCTCCAAGAATAATTAGGTTCCCACCTATCAAATTTCCATACTCCAGAAGATTTTGGAAACTGCAACAAAGAGATTCAGTCAGCTTGTTTATCCTACTAGGAGGAGGGTGGTAGAGACAGAAAAAATGAACTGCTCTGTACCCTACACTGGCTATAGATTCGATATGGAATCAAACACAAAATTTGTTCTCTGTGCTATGTTTCACGGACAGACTCCAGTCCAACATACCTATCCATCCTCACCCGTATGTATACACCAGCTAGATACTTGCGCTCTTCATCTGACAATCATATACTCATTGCTCCCACGGTGAAAACAAAGTCATATGGACAACGTTATTTTGCATACCAGGGCCCATTGACATGGAACGAATTGCCCATTGAAAAATTAGACACAAAGACAGTGGTTCCTTTTAAGAGTGCTCTTAAAATGCACCTGTTTTGACAGCTTGGACAAACTTGGATTATGATTTGTATCTTATGTTTTCAGCATGTTTTTTTGTTTTCCAATTTTATTGTTTTTTGTCATTTGTTTTTTATATAGTGTAGTCACATCATTATTGATGGTGTAAAGAGCTTAAAAGATTAGCGCTATACAAAGTCCTCATTATTTATATTATTATTATTAAATGAGAAAATTGGTAACTCATTCATCCTTCATTCATGTCTAAGATGATGCTGAGAACAAGTAGACGTCAGATCAATAGCCTGGCATAGCTAATTTTATCTCATCTGTAATGTTTCAAGTCCTATATATATTTGTATTTGCATTTATTCTTGTTACTACAATTTACCTTGTAAATTGATCAATTTTAAAGGTGGTAGTGTACATTTTACATTCATAATGACATTGAAGGCTGAATTTTGTTTCAGGATTTCTGCGGAATGATAGAGCAACAATTGAAAATGGTTACATCCATGCTACGAGCAATTTGTGTAAACAAGTTATAACATTCTTTGCAGGAAGCAAGGAAACCTCTGCCAATTACAGAATACACAAGAGTCAAAATGTGGATCACCCAAACCTGATCAACAGCATGCAACATCCAGAAAAGTTATTAAAATCATTTCATCTTGTCATCTCGTATTCCGACAAGTTTGATACACATTTTGTTTTCTTTCGTTTCATCAGTAAAAACTTGCAAAACAAAGTCAAAACATTCTGCCTTGCTTAAGTTAGGTTTGTTTCGCAGGTATCCGTGTTATGTTTTTTTGCATTTAGATCGTATTTCTGACACTGGTGTGGTATATTCCTAAAATGTGGCACAAACAGATTTCAAATGTATATTATAAAGATAACTAATTGATCCTCCAATGATTGTATTAAGTTTTCGACAATTGCATTAGGGTAATAGTATTAGCCTTCTACCTCATGAATTCTGCCCTACTAAAAGATCACAATTATCTTTTCCAGACTGTTTAAATACATAAAGGACAAAAGCTCTTGCATATTACATCTCTCATTGGTGCAACCATGTTTTGCTAGTGTTTAGCTTTCTTGCTTTAATCGATAGCACTGTCCAGTTTAACTTCACAATCCAAGCCACTCGGTAGCTCACTACAATAACCAGGCTAAGAAAAATTGCAGTGCATGATCCCGATTGCGAGATTGCAAGATCCCGATTGCACTCTGAAGCAATTATTTAATGAACCCAAAGGGGAAAATATAATACACAATAGTGTAAGTGAATTTTAAAGTTTTAATTCTGCTTCTCTGAGAATACTTTCCCAAGTCAAATTACTTAAAATCCCACCCAACCACCCTGACATGCATGAGCAAAGATCCCAAGACATTCTCACAGCAGCAGGTTCCAAGACATAAAATGCTACAAATTTGTCAGTACTACCACAACATCAGCCACCCACCAAAAATGATACCGTTGTACAGATTCTGTGTATATAATAAGATAACGTCAAGCTATGTGGCCCAAACATCAGATGAATCTATAATCATGGTTTCATTTGGGGGGGGGGGGGGGCATAATAATATATGTTTAGGCCTCAGTGGCATGTATCATGATGATTTTGATTTTAAATGTACATTGGAAAGCGGCTAATTTTGAACCGAAGTATAAGAAACTGTTACGTGTGTCTGCATACATTTCCATATCTTTGATTATCATCCATGTTACATGTTGTTCATAGCCATTTTCTTGTTATCTTCAGAAATCAGGTAGGAAGGACATTGCTGTTTGCTGTTGCTTGCGACAGCAACAAACACATCCTGGACCTGGTCCAAAGACAGAAATCAGGAGGGCGGAAGAAATTTAAGGTAAGGAAAGATATTACTTCTATTAGCTCTAATGGAAGACCAATACATTGTGTAGGTCTTGATCTGATGTCCATTCCAAAGTCCAATGCATGTCTGTCTGACCTTACATCATCCATTAGTAATTGTTATCACTATTTAGGAGTGAAGTGACAAAACTTAGCATGCAGTTTCTTTTGTGTGTCAGCATTGATGTACTGTCACCTCAAGAGAAGGTCTTTACAAAAAGACTTCATATGACATTAAAAGAACCCAAGATGAGAATTGTACCAATCTGACATGCAGCATAGCCATCATAATGATTCAGTTATCAATTCTAACTTTATGCACCTTGAGCAAGCCCATCAGTTTCCATCCCTGAACACTGCTCTCGACAATTTAACAAATGGCTATATCTTGAAATTGGCGGAGGAGGGAAACAGTATATAAATGTCCCCTTAAGAACGAAAAATACACCTAACTACCATTATATAAAAAGTTTGCAGCAGAGATGCCAATGTATATCTGTCATTACAATATGCTTGAATAAACAATTACCTACCCTTATATTTAAAGTAGTGCAATAGTAAATCATCATCATCCTTAGACTGAATAACCATAAAGCTGAACCAGGCTGATCAAAATTAGTGGCGTATTCATGCCATTCTTTGCATAACAGTTCAATGTTTAGTCAATCATGTAGCAATGAAACCGAAGTACATTTCCATACCTTTGTTATCCTCTATGTTACATGCTGTTCATAGCCATTTTCCTGTTTCTTCAGAAATGTAGGAAGGACATTCATGTTTGCTGTTGCTTGCGACAGCAACAAACACATGGATATGGTCCTAAGACAGAAAATCAGGAGGGTGCAAGAGATTCAAGATAAGGAAAGATATTACTTTTATTAGCTCTATTGATGGAAGACCAATAGATTGTGTAGATCTTGATCCGAGTCCATTGTGTGTCTGTCTGACCATATATCACTATTCAGGAGTGAAGTCACAAAAAGTTTTGTTTTGTATCAGCATTGAGGTACCTGTCATCTAAAAATAGTCTGTACAAAATGACTTCTTATGACATTAACATAGCCCTAGGTGAAAATTGGTCATGCTGCACATCAGATTAGTATATCTCAATGCTTCAGTTGTCATACATTCAAAACAATATTCATTCATTTCAAAGTGTAACCACTTAGATAAAATGGTACATTACCATTTGCTGTCTCTCACAAATCCATTAATTTAAGCTTGCTGGGTCACAGAACCATTCCCAATTCATTTAGATCATGCACTGATTGCTGGATGTAACTTTGATGAAAGCTGGATGTCCAAAGCTATCATTGACGAGAAATGGTAGATGGTTGTTTTCTTAACCCTCAACACGCTGCATGGAGAAAAAAAAAAAATAGTTAAGCTGCATTTTTGTCTTTGTGACATGGCAAAGGCAGAAAACGAAACAAATATGAACAAATATTGATATTGATTTAGTAAATACATTTGCTGGATGCACATTTAATCTTAGAATGATTGGTTTGTAACAACTGCTTTATTCCTCGAGATTTACTTATTGTATAATATGCAGTTAGGTCTTTCACATTTATATCTACCAACATTTGTAGATTTATCAAAGTTATTATGACATTGTTGTTCTGCCGAAATTTTATTACTTTCCTGTATTTTCACATTGAGAAATATATCCTTGTCCACATTTTCATATGTGAAAATATAAGTTTTCCCATGCAACAATTTATTATCTAGAATGTTTAATTCTTATACCATCAACAAAACGTACTTTGAGCTAGAATAAAAATAAACTGCCTTGCATTACGGAAAATTAATAAAAAATGTTTGTGTCAATAGAATTTTCCACTTCCTTTGCTCGACTGTTGTAAAATATTACTGCAATGTAAGAGTACTTTGGATATTGCAGTATATATATACTTTAGTACGTATAATTACCCATTGTAGTTTGATTCAATAGTAGTGTTTGATATACATGCATATTTTAAGATATGAGCTATGTGATGTAAAGAATTAATATTGTAATTCGTAGTACCTCACGCAATTATTCATTTGTTATTTGCAAATGTTGAATTGAGTTATAAACTTTGTATAATGGTTGTGTGTGTAACATTAGTATAAGCATTTGTCTATTTGTGTATATACTAGTAGGAGTATGATGTTTATGAATATATCATTGATATGTGCATATCTGTACACTTGAAGTAGTGCAATGTACAGAAATGTCTGATTATATGATTGTTTTGTATGAGAATTTATACATATACAGTGTACACTTAGCAGAGAGAATGTATTTCAATGTGCACTACTGCATGACCAAAACAGTAATGGCCTATCTTATTATATATACATGTATGTTAGTGCGAGTTACATAGCAAAAGAAATATGCTACATGTACTGTCCTTAGTGATTTAGTTGAATTATATTTGAGAGATGACTGTTATCAGAGCTCTGCATCTCTTATCACTACTTAAAATTTTGACAAAACGAGCCATGATGGGTCTTCTGTATTAATTTTAATAAATTGTTGAACACCCCATCAAAAACTGAAAACCCCCAACCTTCACACTTCCTTATTTATCTTTAGCAAATCCACCCCAGTAAAAAACATACATACAGTATATATCTGAATGATACAGATTGAAACACATGCATCACAACAACCAATATTCCTGAAGTATAAAATCAAACAGTGTCTTATTTTATTACTTGTACAAAAAAAGCAGGCAATATAAATTACTTCGCTCTGGTGCTCGAACTCATAAAACACAGAATGTTATAAGGAACAATTAATGAATAATACTGTGTGTGTGTATCTATTTTACAACAAATTGGCATCAATGTGTTTCTTACCAATTTGCAATTGTATGGAATTCATCCACAACTATCAGGGATGTGACCAGATTTTGTGCATCTCTCCAGTATTTGTTACCAATCAATGTCTCTTGTGGAGAACAACAAAGTCAATCTTATCTTCTCTTGATAAATCATCCATGTTGGAGTCTCCTCCTGAAATATCAATACTAACATTCTTTACTTACAACTCGTAGTCAAAATGAGTGCCTGGTGCATAAGGTTGGAATTTTAAATTTGTACATTTTAAATTTGTCAATTTTGTTCTAATTATACATGGTCATATAAAGTAGTACAGGAGTTAATTTTTATTTTTTCATGTGAATCATTAAGACAAATATAGTAAAATATTTCATTGCTGACAATTTTTAAAATAAAGTTTCTTGAATGGCCAATTCTGGATTACATTTACTAGTCACAAAAAAAATAACTTCATGCACAGAAATGGATATCAGCCATGAGTTCCAAAGATGTTTACAAAAATATTTTGTTTTGCAGGTTTTACTACAACTTTAATAGTAGAAATCAAGCAAGGACTATGGATGACTGAGAATCGTTTTGATGTGCAATGTCCAGGGAGCCATGTTGACTGCACACCAAATCAGTTGCACTACATTCAGAGTATGAAATTGTCAGAAATGTGAAAAGTTTGTGCTGCCAAGATATTCTCATTAGACATGCAACAGATGGGCATGCACAGGATGCTTCCTGCTTTCAAGATGAAATATTCCTACATCTAATCTTGGGAGTAGGACTACTGTTTGATCCTGTTTGTCTATGTGACGTACAGTTCAAACAGATTATCCAATATTTATAAAAAAACAGGTTTCCAGAAAAAAGAAGAAAAGACTAGAATGAAAAAAAGTCAAACAGACATGTCAGCCAAGATATAAAAGCACACTGCAGTTTGATCTTCAGGCAACTGATGAGGACAATAGGGGTGATGTTACAAAATGAGGACAATATGGATTTTGTTACAAAAATAAATGTCAACTTTCCAAAGTATGGGATGTTTTTCAGAGGACTGATCAAAATGTCGGAATTATTCCAAGGTCTGGGGGGTGGGGCATGAGGAATGTACTAACAGTTTGTGGATAAGATTAAAAAATACTATGCTAAAAGTCCTGAACATGAAACTCCTGTGATGTAGAAAAAATGACTGAACACACATACACAGAAATGCGAGGCTGTGAATATTAATGTGTTTCATTACCTAAAAATGTTCCAGAAATGTTGCATTCAACAATACACAGCCTCGATAACAGGTAAACTTTATACAAGGACAATAAGATCAATGGATAAAGACTGCACTTACCATCAGTTTATCAAAAGCATTCACAAACCAGGCAACATTCTAGCATGATGAGGAAATATGATACATTCCCATCTAGGTACAGGATTCTGCAAGGCAATAGGAAGGCAAAGGACCATTAAGACTCCAAGGGCTTGAATCAGGTGATTAACAGTCACACACCAAATATTGTGGCATAAATAGGACCTTCTTTGGATTTTCAGAAATAGGAACTTGTATATGGTGTAGTTTGCTGCTAATATTTTATCTTCAATAGATATCATTTCTGCGAATTATTTAGGGAAAAAGTCACTTTTTAATTTGTTTGTAAAAATATTTTTAACATTATAATTATAAATTTTAATTTTTACAATTATACACAAGATGTATACACAACTTTCATGTGTCTATCATTGACAAACTTTTATACCATTTAAAGTTTAAGCAATATTGACCTAACAGGACCCACAGCACAATTTTACTATGTTCTTTACATTCTTTTCTCAGCACTGTCCTTTCCACTCTGTGACAATCAATACGAATCACATGTTAAATCTAAAATACCTTCAAGATTACTTCACAGTGAAGTTCTTGTCACAGGTACACCAGCAGTTTTTTTAGGCTGGACTGGAAACAAAACATAATATAACAGATTTAATTTCCAGATCATCAACATGGACCTATTACTCACTGTACACTGTTGCCAAAACAAAAACATGACAAGCTCAAGAATAACAATTACCTTTAAATCCCTACCAAAAATGCATAATATCACTTGCTGTTCTACACCAAAATGAGAAAGTTAAAGATGGTGGAAAAAAATGAACTACATTCATGGGTAATGAACTGAAGAATTAACTGACCCTATTCCAGACAGGGTTAGAGGCTGGAAAATTTAAATGCTGATGTTGACAAATTTTGTTCTTTGGAAAAGTCTCTCCAATCCCTTATGAACATCAATGATTTTCCTTATCAGGTGTGAAGCAATTAACCAAGGACCTGTCAACAAAAGGTAACACCTGAAATCTGGTAGCATCTAAATGCCTGAAGTTACTAAACCAAGAACATGATATCATTTCTACGGTACCCATGAAAGGTAGGATCCTCAAATGTTAGGCTTCCAACAGCATTCTTTTAAACCATGGTGGCATGCCTTTTCCTAGTGTTAAAGCACTTGCCTTCAACTCAAAAAAATAGAATCTACTAAAAAAAAATAGAAAAACAAAGTCCAAAATTGGTTCTAAGAAGTTGCGTATATTGTCCATGGGGTTGGTAAATAAAAATGAATACACTTCTACTTTATTACACTCCGAAAATACAGTAAAAAAATCTATATATAACAAATTCACCAGACTGCATCATTATTGTTCTACATTACTGTATACATTGTTTACAGTACATTCAATATGAAGAACTAGCTAACTCTTATATTTATTGTTATAGGGGCTGACTACAATTCTCAGCACAAGATTGGCTACCGGTATACATAGTGGCAAGTATTAATGGTGGAGGAAGAATCCAGGAAAACCCTGGAAAGAACCACCAACCCACAAGAAGATACCAGCAAGTTTTCTCAAATACCCATATTGGTTGAGCCTGAAACTATCCCACGCAAGATTAAATGGGTTAAATGGTCAGCGATCCGTAATAGTCAACACTTGGGACACACTTGAGACCCCTTATATTTATTAATTAATAATTATACATAGAGATACTTGAGCAAACAGAACTAAACACAAACTAATCATTATGTAGAACAAAATTTGAGAACAGACAGACAGACAAGTGTATGAACAGAATGACAGGCTAAAAAAAAATATGCAAGGTGATAAAACTAATAAAGATACTGAAATACATCAACGTCCATACCTGAGAGAAATTTACAGAGTACATATGAAAAAATATTCAACTACATCATAAATTTATGTACCTTATCATATGGGACAAAGGTAAAAGTCCCATTTTTCTTTGAAGCACAATAATCATCAGGCACTTTTCCTACTGCAATCCCATGACCACACTTCATAAACTCTGATGGAATGACCACCACTAATATGCTATGTTTATACAAGTGGTCAAGTAATCAATTGGAAAGTTACAACCTGTCATATACTAGAACAACTCAGCATGAACAATACTCAGGGTTACAAACTTCATTGCTCAGAGTGAACAGGACTCCAACAGGTAATCCTGGTTCAAGCCTGCCTATTTTGCTAAATGTGTAAAATGAGAATATCAATAGTTGCAACTTATTTTTATATCTTTTCATACAAATGTCATGCATTACAAGAACTTAGTTCACATTATAAGCACATAGAATGAAAATACATGTATAACGAACACAAGTAATGCCATCAGATGATAAAAATGAATGTTTCTCTAAAGAATGTTTATATTTGATTCAAGTTATAAAGGTATCTATGAAAAACTTCTCAATTTTTCCCATAAGCAAAATCTATTAAAATCAATTAGCATTACTAGAAAGACAATCTGACACGACCAGTCTTTGGTGCAAAGTACCAATTCAACCCTAGATATTATGCAGATATGCAATGAATATTAATAATAATTAGAATATTACCAATTAAATGAAACTTTATGTGAATATAAAACAGGATAAGTAACAAGAGTAGAGTTACAGAACTAAGTTATTTGTTAAAAAAATCACAACCTTTCAATGTTTAATGGAAAACGTATTTCCAGAAACTGGTTAATAAAACTATATCCATGACAAAATGTCAGCTGTCTGAAAATTTCATAACCGCTTGAGTTGACAGACCCTATACTGCAATAATTCTTGCAAAAGACATTATACTGGGACTCGGTGATAATATAAGGAAAAATAGAAACTTGATTTCATAAATTTGAATTTGGAGATTACAAGAGGTACAATATTAAAGGTAACATTTATTTAAATAAAAGCCAATGTCTTATAATGTTCTAATTGTATGATTCAAAACATTGTAAATTCATTTGAATATATGTGGCAAACAATATTCAGTCTTATGTAAACCTCTCCCCGCCCCGCAACAAAAAAAAAATTAATATTAAGTGATTGGTCTCTTGGTTACACATTGGAGTACTGGTACATGGTATACAATGCAGCATATGAAAATTGAAGATAAAGAAAGTGAAGAATATTGCTGTTGTAGGGTTTAATGCCATTTTTCAGCACACGATAGGCTATACATGGCGGCCAGTATTAATGGTGGAGGAAGAACCCGTGAAAATTCGCGGAAAGAACCACTGACCCACTAGAAGCTACTGGCAAGCTTTTTCACATAACTACATTAGCCAAATCTTAGACTTGAACCCACGCTACCAGAGGTGATATGGCAGTGATCCGTAATGGAGAGCGCTTTAAACCACTTGACAACTCTGGGTCCCGGGAAGAAGATAATATGAGAAATTGTCATTTAAAAATGTGTCCAACATTGTGTAAAGTTGTGAATAAATGGTGAAAAGAAAGAGCTGAAACAAAAGTAAATAAAAATACAAATAAATAAATAAAAAGAAACAAATGTGATTGTGCGTATGGTGGCAAATCATTTGGAAAATAGAAATTATTATTTGCAGCTGTTCGTGACCCATGGATGTGCATGCATAAGAATAAAGTGCACTTAAGTAAATCTTATTGACCTTCAATAAATTAATAAACTGCATTGAAAATACGAACATTTACTTTGTCACCGTCAAAATGGTATAAACTTAAGTTACCATGTGAGGGATTGAGTCTGTCTGAGTTTGATGTGTTGTTCTTGGTAGTTAATGCAAGAAAAAATTAAGTGTTGTGTACTTTCCACAGAACTAAAAGGAGATGATCTGAACTTATTCATTGTAAATATATCTTAAATGAACTGCAATTTGTTCTACGTCATGCATGAAAGATATGAAATTTCTTTCTACCTCTATAAAAGCATTTGGGAACATTCATGCATCTGAAATTGTTAATGAAGTTTATTTAATAATATATTCATTTCATGGCTGAAGAAAGAACCAAGTTGTAATAAAGACTTTGTTCTAGCCCATACTAATTAGAAAGTTGTAATAAAGACCTTGTTCTAGCCCAGACTAATTAGAAAGTTGTAATAAAGACTTTGTTCTAGCCCAGACTAATTAGAAAGTTGTAATAAAGACTTTGTTCTAGCCCAGACTAATTAGAAAGTTGTAATAAAGACTTTGTTCTAGCCCAGACTAATTAGAAAGTTGTAATAAAGACTTTGTTCTAGCCCAGACTAATTAGAAAGTTGTAATAAAGACTTTGTTCTAGCCCATACTAATTAGAAAGTTGTAATAAAGACTTTGTTCTAGCCCATACTAATTAGAAAGTTGTAATAAAGACTTTGTTCTAGCCCAGACTAATTAGAAAGTTGTAATAAAGACTTTGTTCTAGCCCATACTAATTAGAAAGTTGTAATAAAGACTTTGTTCTAGCCCAGACTAATTAGAAAATTGTAATAAAGACTTTGTTCTAGCCCAGACTAATTAGAAAATTGTAATAAAGACTTTGTTCTAGCCCAGACTAATTAGAAAGTTGTAATAAAGACTTTGTTCTAGCCCAGACTAATTAGAAAGTTGTAATAAAGACTTTGTTCTAGCCCATACTAATTAGAAAGTTGTAATAAAGACTTTGTTCTAGCCCATACTAATTAGAAAGTTGTAATAAAGACTTTGTTCTAGCCCAGACTAATTAGAAAGTTGTAATAAAGACTTTGTTCTAGCCCATACTAATTACAAAATGTTTTCACGATGTAAGTTATTGCAATTAATATCACTAACAGCTGATTGTAAAATTGGGTGGGCTAGTGTTATCATTTTACACAAGACTTTTAAGTTTGTGTTCTTGTCGTATGGATTCAAGATTTTCCCAGCCTATTTCTATGCTTCAGTAAATTCAATTGTTTTTGCACCAGTCACAATCTGGGCTGCCTTATTTCGTTTGTTTTTATTAAGTTCTCATTAAATCAAATTACCATGTTCCAGAATGGGTCGTTTAAATGATGTAAAAATAATTTTCCAAAGAATTCTTGTCAAGTTAGAATTGCATTGTTTCATTATCTATTTTGAATAATATAGTCTATTTGTTTGAACCATCATTTGAGAGAAGAATTTAAAGATCGCTGTGCTCATCAACTTCAATAATTCCTAGGCTGAGCATGTATAGTAGTGAATGAAATGGTTTATTAATTTTCCTATAAACTGTCGTAGATCGAGTTTTTAGAAGGCTGAAGATACAAGGAAATTATTTGCCCGCTGAGAATTTCCAAGTTGAGTTTATGGCTGGTTGCTAGACTTGTATCATCTACACAAAGTAATCAAACAAAACCTATACTGGGGTATATTTCATATACAATAGCATTAACTTGTATCAAGTAAAGTAGGGCATCTAAAACAGATCATTGGGGCACACCTGCTGTTATAATCTCAACTCTGGAAACGCGCTGAATGAAACACTACCTTCTCATTGGCCAACTAAAAATAAGTTTAAAATAAATACAGGATCTCGTTTTATTTTAACCAATGAGCGAACAGTATTCCATTAAGCGGAATTTCATTTGCATATTAAGCAGGCGCGAGCACGGCCACATCGAGAAGTAGCGTGGGAAAATGGTCTGACGTTCCTTAATGGTATGATAGTACGACAAACTTTGGATACGCATACAAGTCGAATGTCTGAGCTAAACAAGGTACCAAATTTATTACGCTACGCGAAATCTAGCTTGGAATAACGGCGTGTATGCTTAAATTGGTAGCGTGCGAAAGAATAGTCCTCCCTTGTAGTTATTATAAAGTAAATGTATCATTACAGGTCATTAATGATACGAGCACTTGTGTTTTAAAGTACGGTGAAACAAGACGGTACGGTAAAAAGTATGCTCAACTGAAAAGTGTGTTAAGTCCACTTAGTACATTTGCACAAGTTTCAGTGCCAAATTCTCTGCAGCTCAATGGCTTGTTGTCATATCTCACCTTAACGTAACTCTTGGATTTCTGTCCGTTTCACATGACGAAGGGAATCGTATCTCCCACCATTGGACGTCAACTTGAAATAGACCTTGCTCCAGAAATTGCGCCAAACAACTTGGAATTCCAAATTGTTGCGCTCTTTCTCGAGAAATTGCTTGATCGTTGACTCAAACTTGAAATTGCACTTTCTAAATTAATCGGTGTGTGTGTGTTCCTTATCTTTTATATGAATACTTTTGTGAATTTTAGGTAATACGATGCTATATAAATTATTTCATATTAACTTTCTAAGATTTGTATATTTATTTAAAATCTTGATATGTTTTTATTTATTTATTTATTTATTTATTTATTTATTTATTTATTTATTTATTTAACCAGTAATATTATTTCTTTGTATTGCTAGATAAAACTGAATCAAATTAATGTATGATTGTTGCAAAGAACTATTTGTAAAACTGATAGTCAATGAAGACATTTTTTTATGTGATGGTAGGAAAATATTTCACAGTGATGAATGTTACACATGTTCAATGATGACTTAAGGACATTTTCAGACTTTTATTCCTAAAAGAGTAGCTTCAATTTCTAGGAAAGATGGAATATGACCATTGCAAAGTTATAAGACCTACCACAAACTGTTGCACTATGTCATAAAGATAACCGTTTGTTGAAAATTATATCTGGAATGTATTAAAGGTCTAAAGGAATTGCTACCAACCCCAAAAGAGTTATATTTCACATTCAAGACTATTTTATTCCAACTTATTGCATGATGCGTGCATGCCTTTTTTTTTCGGTGGGGGGGGGGGGGGTAATCATTCAAAGACCATTTTATATGTAAGACAGTTTACCTATAAAATGGTCTTTGAATGATTACTTGAGTTATTCTAGGGATTTGATGCAGATAAAGAATATATGGCAGATATAAAATGTCTAATGGAATTTTCAAAATTGCCCTTTAGAGTTAGATTTCACTGTTATGGATGTAATTCTAAGTTGGTACAATATGCTTCTGTGCCATAATTGACTTTAGTCCAAAAAAGAAACTGTTTTATAGGTTACAGAGGCCATTAGTGAAGTGTTTTGCATAAAATGAATATTTTGGAAGATGTTACTCTTCTAAAGGTATTTTTACTATTAGCCAACTGTTATGAGGGTCATTCTAAGTTGCTAGACAATGCATGCACACCATGTTTGGAAATTTAATAATGTTAAAACCATTGTAAAGGCAGTCAAGAAGTACAATAATATTTGGAAGATATTGAAGGTCTAAGGATCTTGTTACTAGTGTCTCACAGAACTTTTCGGGGTTATTCCAATTTGTTGCATGATGCTTGCATGGCAATCCTTTTTTAAATCTAGTTCTTAAAAGACTATTTTCAAAGTAGGAGAGTACTAGATTGGAGATATTGCAGAACTTCTGTAAACTGTTTCAAAGATACCATTGCCTATTGCATTATTCAACGCACAATCAGTAGGACAACCGGAAAGCGCACTGAAATAGTTAATTCTGTCAACGACCAGAATATCGACGTTTTCTTCCTGACAGAAACATGGCTAAAAACAACAGATGATTATCCTAAGTGGGTGAATTTTACACCCACCGCTTACTCAGTCAAGTTGTTCCCTCGCCACTCTCGCGGATATGGATTTTCTGCCATCGCAAAGAATTCCATGATAAAATATCTATAAGTACAATACAACCTTCATTTTCTGCCACACATCGTTTGAACTAATTCAAACAAAACTCACACTGGAACAAAGGTCAGTCCATTTTGTCTGTCTCTACCGCTCTTCTCCTAGTAAAAAAGACAAGCTGACTGAATCTCTCTTTTTGAGCAGTTTTCGAATCTTCTGGACTCTTGAATTTCAATAGGTAGCAACCTATTAATTCTTGGAGATTTAAAGTTATACTTTGATTGTCCTAGAAACCTATAAAGATCAAAACTCCCAGATTCCTCAAATGTTTTCGACCTTAAGCCTTACTGTATGTACCTGGAGATATTTCTACCATCTTCATATGGATCATTATCGTATCAGAGAACATTTTCTTGCGGTGATGTTTTTCTCTATTCCTTAACGATTTTAAGAAAGTTTTCATCAATGATGTCATCCTTGTTAACTCGGGTACGTTATCTCTAGGAAGTTTAGAATTTAGTAGATCTGCTAATGTGTTTTTTGGTATCAATTATTACCTGAATTAATCGCTGGTTAAGGCAACCTCAGGCCATCCTAAAACAGTTCTAATTGATGTTTGATAAATATCAACGGCATAATCTTGCGAATATATTTCGATCGCGACTGATAATGTTGGTTCTTGGACAGTAATAGTTAATTTTGATTCTTTTCCTGTAATATATTTAATTCTACGCCGATATTCGTCATTGATCTGTTACATTTGATAAAACCCTGTCGATATCCCAATAACGATCCAGTCAGGTGTTCCGTCTGGTTTATTTTTATTTGCAAATACCAGGGAATTATTTTATTGTAGACCCCCGCGTGATTTTGACCGGATATTTGGCCAACTATAGCATACTCGTAATTGTGCTAGTGCAGATTCTCTTACTGGAAATGAAGTTGGAAAATTTACGCTAAATTTAGGGTTAGTGGAGTTTATTGATATCATTGGGGTTCTTTTATGGAGGAGTTGTATTAGTAACGATCTGTTGCAGTAGTTCTTGCGACATTATTATTATTATTATTATTATTATTATTATTATTATTATTATTATTATTATTATTTTCTAAATCAGACGTTGTTGCCTCGTCATAAATCCGAAATATTTATGTAAACTCGCTATCTGATATAATTTCGTTGTTAAAGCCTTGTGATATCAGAGAGGGATATAATTTCGTTGTTAAAACCTTGTGATTTCAGAGAGGTTAATTGGAAGTATGCGGCCGCATCGGTATGCAACTTTATTATGTACTCGAATAGTTTATTCTGGCTGCACGTGGATATTTTGTTTTGGAATTATATTAAGAAAACCAGTAATTGTTGTTGACGCTGAAACACAAATTGTGACAACTACAGCCAATGATGTTACTGTTAATAGCAATACACCTGTACCAGCAATAACAGCTGAAACTGACTATACAATTATATCAACGATAATTACCCTTCTACGATGTATTATTATTATTATTATTATTATTATTATTATTATTATTATTATTATTATGTACTCATCAATGATGTTTTTTAGATTAGCTTGTTATTCATGCACTTGACTGTATCTATACTGCTGCACATTGATTGGATAGTTCATTATATTATGAACTTAAATTAATTACAAATTATACATACCATGTGAGTGATGCTGATGCTCAATTACTACTGATGGTGGCTATTCAAAATGTTTCAGTGGATCCATTTTCTATTATTACACTGACATTATCATAGCTGGTGGATATACTGGATAAATTAAACTGTAACGGTGAAATCACGGTTAATCTGTATATACCTCGAACAGATGCGTTAACTTGTACTGTGTTATTTTGGGGCGTCCAGGTCACAGATGCCCACTGTATCATGTACACGGTATTGATATTTTGTTAATGCGGTATTTTAACCTTATCAAGCCTTTCAGCGGTAGCAGGAAAATCACAAACAATACTATCCTGTGTTTCTTTAATCGTGTCAATGATCGTCTTGATATCAGAAAGTTTCGTACTAATATTCAATGGAGTACCAAAGAATTATTTGTGATTTCATTAATTTTTCTAACATTTATAAGAAAATTTTCAAATTTAACGTGTTTACATGAACATCATTCTCGGTCCGCAGCATTGATAGTTTATTGTATACGGTGCTGTAGTTAACATCGACATAACTTTTTGTTGCCGCATCCTTGTCATATGTTGGATCTCCAAGTACGGATATTTTATTTCCATATTTCCGTTCATATTGAGTTCGCCTGTCATTGTATCACTGGATTTTTGCATTCGCGGTTGATTATTATCCGGTATCATTGATATAGTAACATCGGGTTTAATTGTTCTGTTATTATCAAATACGGCTATGGTGTTTTTGGTTACTCCATTAATTCTACCGATAATATAATTTAATGAAAGATTACTCGGTTTTATTTTCCTTGCTTATCCTGAAATACAAACATTTCGTTTGGGTCTAAATTTGCAAGACTTAGTAATTCTGATGATTTGCCTTTAATGATTATTTTTACACACTCTTTTGATATTCCGTCAGTGGGATTTTGTTTCGAGAATGATCTCCCGTAAATATCAACCATTATGCTACAAGATCTATTTAAAAGCGATTCCTATTGTATTCGTTAACACCTTTACACGGTAGTTTGGTTGATTCCGATAAAGATTTAAGTACAATAATTATTTAACGGTAGCATATTGGTGGGTCAGTGGTTGTCTGTGTTGGTAATTTTGAATATCAGATTCTCACTTTGTGAGGGATCACATACTCAATCAACGCTTTTGTCATGGCTAACCCGTACGAATCAAAATAAACATTTTCACGTGGATCAATGCGTATGCAGGCCAGTGAGTTCCAGGTCCAGTGGAATTATCTAGATTAATAATTCTTTTTAGCAGCATCATTTAAATACAAAGTTGACATTGGTGTTATTAAACTGTCCCTGGAAGTTTCAGACCTTTTCTGTACCAATGAGGGGGTCCTCTGGTAACCTTATACCTTATCCTTTTTATATATTTTTCCGGTTGCTTTCTTTAATGCCCATTCCTGCTAATGTTCTGACAGCGTCTAACGCGGCCTCTTTCGCGACAGCAGGGGCAGCAACTGCAATTTTAATGCTGGCATTGCCACGAGGAGTTGAAAGATACCACCTGATTTGGTTATATATGAAATATCACCCTCTAATAGAGTAATTATTATTCCGGTTTTGTCCTGTTTAGCACCATTTAATTTTTTTACGCTGCCAATCTGTCTGTGACAGCTTAATTTCACCACCTGTAATCTGACTGTGTTTTGGTGTCATTGTAGTTCCGGATTTTGTCACTGATGCAGTTTGTAGTTATTTTAATCTGACCCGAAGTCAGAGTAACGTTTTGATGATTATATGACATTTATAATATTACGAGGGATTTAATTATGTTACAAATTTTCTACTGTTGCGTCAATGACTCATTCGTCCATCAGCACCTTCAGTTAGCATCGATTTATTGCTTAGTATAATAGCGATTGCTCTGTAATTAGTGATAATGGGAACTCGAGCAACCGTAAGAGTTACACGAGCTCGGAAGTGTATATCAACGACAGTCTGTCGTGTTAAATCAAGATGCGCAGCAAATATATGTCCTGGCGCAGAAACACCTTGTTGTGATGGTAATTGCCATATACTGTAAATATTAAAATTAAAATTACTCTGAATAATATATGTTGCAGTTAATAGCCATGATATTAATGATTTATCACCTGTATCCATAAATGATAATAATTTATTATCTACAGTGATTGATGAGGTCATTACTGGCATCCACAGTGAGTTTTGTAAACCTACTTTACCAGTATCGACAACAGGTTGCCATATATCATCATTATCATCACTTTTTCTTACGAATATAACTATATGCTGAGCTTCGAAAATAACCGTTGAAATATTTCTGCAAAAACCAAAACTGTGAGATAGCGGAATTGCGCATGAAACATTTCTAAGATTACCTGACAACATTGATCGGCGTGTTTTAAATCCTAAATTGTACTCCGAATTAATATTAATAATCATATCTTCGATATTAACCTCATCAGCAGGATTCGCACAGTCGTTTAGTCGTCTCGCAACACATTGACCATCATCAGGATTATTAGAACCATATTTTTGAAACATTTGCAGGGCCTTGTACAATCATCAGAATATCTTTCTAGGCAAATTATTGTTCAAGCAATATCAACATCTTTTTTTAATCGATTCTATATTTATTCCATCCATCATATATGTAGCGCTATCAAACAGTGCCATAATCACGTTGTTAACAAAACTGATTTTGACAACACCCCATATTTTTATCTATCTTCTTTTTTTATCATTTCACATTCTACTTCGATAAATGCTTCAGCGGGTAGAACATGTTTACCTGCATCCAGAACTTGTTGATATATCAATTCTGCCTCGTTGATTTGGCTGTCTTGCGTCATAAGAATAAAATTGATAATCGCAATATATTCATCCTTGAGAACCGGTGCATCTACGGCAAATGCTGGGTCGGATATATGTTTAAACATTTTTATTATATATTTCTCGATCTAAATCAACGTCGACGTCTACCTCCGGTAAAGCTGGTATTTATACTTTGTTCTGCTTCTTGATTCATGAAGGCTGCTAGTTGTTATCCTCGGATTGGTTTTATTTTACTGACATTCGCGGGCATAATCTCTGTAGATGGTACTTTTACTGACGGTGGTTTTCGTCGTATCAATCGTACTAGTATATCTTTTGCTGCAGAAAACGCATTTCCTGCAATAATACCAATAACACCAGTAACTGTTTTGCGATTGGAGCTATTTTAGGAGCCATTCTTGCAAATAAACCTTGAATAAAATTAGTAAAATCATTATCATAAGTTGCTTTATAGACTGCTAATTGTGAATTTTGTTACCTGACCATTACATGTCCATAGTGTCGCTGTTGTCATGTAATTTATTTGTTATTTAATCACTGTGCTAGTCATAAACGAGTTCATCGATAAGTTCCCGGTAAATTCTAATATCCATGACACCACCTCAAATAATCGTCGTCAAATATCAGCGACTTCATTAATTATCTCTCGTGAGTTATTTCCAGCTCGTTTTCCTCCTGTGAGAGTTTCTAATCGTGCTATGTAGGAAAGAGCAATATTAGAACATGAAATACGACCACTTCCCCCATTGATTGGAATACCACTTCCAGTAGCACCAGGATGGTCATAATATTCTTTTTCTTTTGTTTTTGGTTGATCTAGTTTTTCCGAAAACTTTAAAATAATCCGGATCATGCCTACTAATACTACCTTAAGATGACGAATTCCAAAGATCGTCTTACGATAATAACCTTCGTTAAGTCCATGATATCTTTGTAACATATCATAAACATAATTCGAATCATCTGCAGTATATTTACCTAATTGATCATTGTCCATATATTTAATTTATTCATAAGTTCAAAATTTATTTATTAATATCTGAATGGAAGGAAGTGTTAGGTAATTTGTTCTCCATCACTTGTTATGTTAGTTTTGCATGCCTTATCACAACATTCTTCTCATTTCTTGCTATGAGGAGGAATTACTCATAAGTTAAGGAACGTTAATGTTCATGGTGTGTGTGTGTGTGTGTGTGTGTGTGAGAGAGAGAGAGAGAGAGTTCATACCCTCTTAAAAAGAAGGTCGTCACTCAAAATGGTGTATACATACATATATATATATATATATATATATATATATATATATATATATATATATATATATATATATATATATATATATATATATATATATATACTGCTACATCTTGAGGAAATTGGCAGTGGAAGAGGTCCAGGGATACTGAACTTTGACAGGCGGGTCTTTCTGACTTCAGAATGAATAAACTGATGTGGGTGGTCTACACGTCTTTTATGTGTAATGTGGACGTTACAACACGACCAAATATGGTTACCCGTCAACATACTATTTGGCGTTCATTTCATGCTAGGAGAAAGAGGTTCTCATCTCCAATACACATGATCGCATATGTTGCTTTACGTCATTCTACAGAAAGTTTGCTGCATTACCAATTTACTCATCAAATTAGAATTCTAAGAATGTGTAGTCTCTAATCTATATAGCTTACCAAATATATTTTTCTTGCTAACTTTGCAATACAAGAGAAATGTACAAATGCAAGGGAATTTTGCCTTTGTGCATAAGGGCGCAACTTTATTCAAATAGTATATAGTCGTGATATAGAAATAAATTAAATTAATCTTAATATATTTTAGTAGAAAATTACGTCAATATAAACTAGTGAAACATTACTTTAATACAATTTAGATAAAATTTCAATCTTTTTACTTTTACTAAAAATTCTGTCCTAATCGAAGAATTTCTCTCTTTTGTAGTTTCTGCTGTATCTTTTATTTTTTCGTTCTTTCATTTTTTGCTGTTTTGTTCTTCATAATGACCATACACGTTGTCTACCGCATTGATGTATTCTATATATAATGCACTTTTTGCGTAGATTCGACATGTGCTAGTTTTAATTTTATAAAACACATAAGACCAGTGGTGTAGACTGGAAATATATTTTCCATATATCGGTCTCAACATTTATTTTTTATATTTTCATAAGTCATAACTAAAAGAGCTGGAAATTAATTTCGATTTGTTTTATCGATTGCCGTTAACTCGTCTTCAGTAAATTTATTACGTATTTCTTCAATTATTTTTTCTTTATCACTTTAGTAATAGGTTTTGCTAGTTGAGGCATTCGACTAGGAAGATCTTGTAAAAGTTTTGATGTTTCTTCAGTTTTGTTTCCAGATATTTTTTCAAGGAAGAAGAGGTTTAGTTTTCTCAGTAATAGGTTTTAATAATTGTTGAGAACTTCCTGCATATTCAACGTTTTGATGTTTCTTCAGTTTTGTTTCCAGATCTTTTTTCAAGGAAGAAGAGGTTTAGTTTTCTCAGTAATAGGTTTTAATAATTGTTGAGAACTTCATGCATATTCAACGTAGCTTTCCTGGCGTATTTGTAATTTTCGCGGACAGAATCACGCACTGGCTGAAATTTCTTAATTGCTTTTAGTCGCTCTCGAGCTAATTTAGTTGTATAAGCTTCATTAACCATTTTAGGATATATACTACTGATTTTATTCACAGCATCAGACCTCGAATAAGTGTCTGAGTGGAAAACAAAAAATACCTTTTTTGACATGAGAAAAACACACTAACGACTGATAAAGTAATAAAATTAAGAAAGACATTCTGAGAAACTTTCTTTAATTAGAGGCTTCAGTTTGCGTTATTGACGTAATGGTTTTTGTTGTTGTTTGTTTCTCTCGTTTTTGTAAGAAGCCGTTGCGCCCTCTCTGCTTCAAATTATTTCAAGATTGTTTTCCCTGGAAATACTAGTGCTTTAAATTAATTCTTGGATAAGGACAGATCTCGAAATTTATACAGGATTCAAAACCTGGAATAATATTTTCTGTGATTCAACAATAAATGTTGACACTGCAACACTTCGCAAGTTACAACTGACGTTATCTTCTTCCATTGTGGATTTCATCGGGACTCGAACTTATATTCATTTAGGACTTTTTAATAATATGATCTCTATTTTTCTAATTCTTGAATTATGTTTGGATTTTATTCGTCAAACCCTAAGTTCTTTTTCTCATTATTTTCTTTCTTTCTAGAGGCATACATTATTTGTTAAATTTGACAAAGCCTATTGTTTTCATTTATTATTGTTACTTTTGTAAGTTCCTAAATGCGTAACGATCCACATATACACATGTTACTATTGGTTGACAAGTATTGGTTATATGTTAAAATCATACACCTATCCAGTCAAATCGCTCCAGTGGCCTTGTGGTTAGAGTGTCCGCCGCGGAAGTGGGATGTCGTGGGTTCGATCCCCGGCCAAGTCATACCAAACACAAAAATGGTACTAACAGCTGATTCGCTTGTCGCTCAGCATTATGAGGTTAGTGTTATAGGACTGGTCGGACTGGTGTCAGGATAATGTGACATTTTTGCGGCATGATACCCCAATGCTAGACATCACTATAAAGTGCCCCACCGCAGACATCGTATCGATATGACTGAAAAATTGTTAAAGCTACGTTAAAAAGTCCTAATCAAACAACTAACAATCGAAGCTATCCAGTCACACCACCTTCTGCCAAATAGGTAATAATTTCTGCTTTACATGGAGATAAGTTAAATAAATCGAATGTACTCTAAAATCATATTCAATTTGAAAGTATATAAATACGATGGCAAATACACTCTTTTTATATCCGATCTTACACGCATACAAACTATTAACAGAAAACCTTTGAGATGGAGAGGTCACTGCGCATGAGTAGACAGTGTACTCACGTACGTTAAATTATTAATATAATGGATGGATATGTAAAAACAATAAGAGAGTGCAAACGAAAACTTTGAATAAAGCCACAAAAAACAATTAAATGCTTTCTCAAACTTTAGAACTCACATTCTTCTGAGGTTCACATTTTATAAAGAAGTGGTATTTAGTGAGAGAAAACACGAAAACTTAACTTGATGAACAGCTGGTTTCGCAAAAATCATGTACATATGCATTTATTTTCGCTGCATTTAATTCATGATTTTTACACCAAACACAGGAAGAGGGAGCCCGATTTGGGTGACTTGGCGCCTCTCCCTCCTCATCACCCCCACACCCGATTTACCACCCCGCCCCCGTGAGCACGGCAATTGAAAAAAAAAAAACTTTAAAGCAAGTTTAATAGGATTTTGAACTTAAAAGTATCTGCCATCGCTTTACAATTACTTTCTCACTAGAAATATATTTATAAAAACTACTAATGATGGGGGGTTTCTGTAAGCGCGAGGGTTGATTACGCCAAATCAGTTAAATCGGCCTTAATGCCACCCCTGATCAAACACCAATGGTTCTAGCATTTAGAATCAACGGCACGTGGTTTATTCTGTCAGCATTGGATGCAGAAATATTGAGACAAATGATTGATTTAAGTCTTTCCATTACAGGGTCTACTTTAAGTCTGTCAACGACAACATCTATAGTGCACTGGAATTTTGCTGTACACATTTTTCTTCTGTTCTATTTGTTATAAAAGTTGTTATGTGAACTGATATATTCTCAGAAGGCTTTATAACAAAAATTAAAAAGTGAAAAAAGGTTTAAGATTTTTATATATAAATCTTACAGAATGTAACTCAAGGATCGATATCAATCATTATAAACTGCGGTAAAATTCAACATATTTTTTCCCACGAATGTTGTATCTCGAACAAAGACCGTACTAGTATCTCATTTGTACCGTCGTTTCTGAAGCAATTCAGCAGCACCAAGGCTTTCCAAATATTAGCGCAAATATTTTTCAAGGAAAGCCAACAGACATTGGCGATACGCATGTGTTATCAATACATCTGCAGGATGGTACTTTTGTAAATGACATCATATTTATGAGGTGACAGGTAATGAATGAAAATGCACTATCTTTTTACGGCTATTCATTGTACATATCAAGTATTTAGACAAAATATACACTCTTGTTTTGACCAGTTTAAAAAGAAAGTTGATTTGCGACGTTCTATAAAGAACAGTTCGACGAATTCAAAGCTCTTTACCATGTAGTCTGGTTTGTAATGTCATGCATAACCATTGTTACATAGGTCACTTTTCTGCGTTGGCGTCGTGTGCTGACAAATGCCGTTAAACCGTACAACAACAACAATGCTTATGTTGGTATGTCCATTCGCACTGACAATCTGGACGCAGCCGTCTGTCACAAATGGTTGCAGATGTATTGTTTTCTCAGATAAGTTTCTGTTGTTGGAGGGTACAAATTACAGAATGAGAGTCAGTGTTTTATCTACAAATGACGTCATGTTAGTCATTTGACTCTCAAAGGCAAAATACGAACAAAATTCAAACCTAAGAATCTGTTTCAAGACGATGACCAGTTTTTATAAAACAATTAAATTGTTTAAATACACAACAAAAATATTAGTTATATAATGTGACTAAGGCGATGCCAGAAGTATCTGAAGATTCTATAATTATTAAAAATCTTGTTGATGTTTTCATGTGATCAGAAATAATCTGTGCATATATGACCTGGCGTTTATTGTCGGTTATGTCAGTACATGTACTTTCATCAGCCATTGCTGTCACAGATGATGCATTTTGTAGGTATATATATATCGGTTATGTCAATACATGTACTTTCATCAGCCATTGCTGTCACAGATGATGCATTTTGTAGGTATATATATATCGGTTATGTCAATACATGTACTTTCATCAGCCATTGCTGTCACAGATGATGCATTTTGTAGGTCACATATAACCCTATTCTTAGCGACGTTTGATAGGTTCTCCAGTAACTCTAACAGGTAGCAGCCGAATCATACTGATTGGCAGAATTCTTCAAAATGACAAACTCATCAATTTCTTCAGTCACTAAGTTGTGTATTAAATTAAGAGATATGTGTTTTTAAAAGAAGGGATGTCTCCTACACTCAGCCAGTGTAGACACTTAAGCTGCACTTTCACTGCTGTCTTGCTTGGAAGAATGTTTTTGTAAACCTACATTCAGATCAACCTTGTGTTATGGACCTTCAGTTAGCAGTTTGTTTTGTAGCAACCCAACATGCCTTTGCCAGTGTACTGTTCAGAAAGTATTGTTTTTTTTAATCCTCTATACAAATATCACAAAACATAAAGGCATCTTCACTATCACATTCTTCACTCTACTTTTTTTGTTGAAAACATAGCCAGCTGTGTTTTCAGCCATCTTTATAGTAACCATTAACTCACCTTTGGGTGATGAGGGCTCCTCTGGCTTGATAACAGTACTATTATCATCGTCATAAACACATTCTAATTCATTTGTTTCAGATCTATTTTAATTTTAGAATATTAAGGTGATTATTGCCATTTTTCATTTGGCAAGCATTGGATAATTTTATTTTTGTCAGTTGAATTAAGTATTGGTTTTATGACAATATTGGTCACCTTAGATGCCCAGAAAAACCTACCTGACAGTGGTGTAGTGCCTGTTAGTTCTTCGGGGTGAGTCTGAATTTTGTTAATCCAAGGATTTATCTTTTTCCAAACACTAGGCTAGGCAATAAATGTTTTTTTTACACTTGACTACATCATCATCATCATCAGTCACATGACCTAGTGTGGTTGTTGAGGCACTGTGCTGCTGAACATCTGACCAGTTACCCATGTAAAGCTTATCCTGCTCCATTCTGTGATGTTGTCAATCGACTTTTGTCTGTCTACCTCTCTTTCTGCCAACCTGAATGCTGACCTGCTGTACTGTTGTGGATAGACACTTGGCTACTATTCCATCCAAACTATCAGTTCTTGCAACTTTAGCACTCTTCTGAATCTTATTAACACTTTAACTACGACTGCTGCATCTAAGCGTCTACGGTAATTAGCTCCCAAACCCCACTGATGCATATATGCAGTGCCGATAAGCCTATTTTATTACCCCAGTGTCGCTTATGTGCGTCAAGTTCAACAGTACTCGAAACTCCAGTGTCGCTCATGTGCGCACAATACCGCTGTGTTAACTAAGTTGAAAATATGAAAATGTACATATTTTTGATTAACATAACCAATGAGAGGATTGTTTACTCAACATTTTGATACAAGTTGGAAAGCTGAGAGGTTACATATAGACACACTAAAATGTACTTTCCACGGTTTACAAAACACGTGTTTTCGAGATAAACAAAGATGGATTCCGATTCAGATATGAGCGACTTTAACGGGTCCAGTGCAAGTGATATCAAAAAGTTTAATGGATCATTCTTAGAAAATGGATCAGATATTAATGTTATTGTTAGTCCCATTTCAACACCAGATGCAAATGATTTTTAATCGGATGACAAGTAGACGAAGTTGCAATTGCACAGTGGAGTGACGACCTTGCTATATTCGAAATCAATGTTTTTGATTCTTACGTTGGTTCAACAGTAAAGCTTGGACTACTGAGCAATTAAAGATTTTTTTACTCACATTTATTCCTGAATATCTGGTAGAAAATCTTGTGAAAGAAACAAGTAATTTTGTTAAGAAAATAGGGGACCAAAAGCAAGACGTGAAATGGTATGAAATCAGCATCACATGTGGGCATCAGTCCTCCATATAAGATATAGTACATGTTGATTTTGTTTAGGTGCTATACATATATTGTAATATAAATGATAACATTGTCATTTATGTGTGAATAGTTACTGTTTTGAGAGGTACCACTCGCAAATCTGTAATTAGAGTGGATAACATTCATGTTTTTAAATGGAATGTAGGAGTATATAAAGTGGAAATATATGAATAACAGACACTATACAAGGTAAGCTGTTTCTTATTTCACTGAAATCCAGTAAAAACAAATGAAATAATTAATGTACATGTAACCTTGTTTTTATGGTCAATTTCTGTAGTTAGCCTGAATGCTCTAGTATTCAACCTAGCAATCAGCCTCAGTAGTCTTAGTAATTGATAGCAGTAGTTAAACTGCACAACAGCTGTAGTACTTAAAGAGTTAAAATCAATGTCATTTAACCCCAAAATACTGGTCCAAATTTGCAAGCAATATTTTGTCCAAGTCCTGATGTGTCTTGAGGTCACATACACTAATTATTTTGCTACAATCAGAAATGAACCCAATGATGGAAGCTATAGTTCTAATGTACTTTTATAATAACCATATGTACATCTCAGGTTCTTTCAGCCTCAGAATTCAGACATTGTAAATATCTGCACATTTTTCCACCCAGGCTGCTAGTCAAAAACTTTGAACTTGCTGCCCAGCTATTGCATCATATTCTTTTGATGTACTCTTATAAATACAGCAGGCACATCTGTGGGTATTTTATTTTAACCACTGACTTATGTCATTGTAAATATCAGCACAGCTAAAATGATCAAACAATCAACACATTTTCCATCTCAGTAGGTGGTTGAAGTAGGACTGGCAAATTCTTTAATTTGTTGCCCAGCCATTTGCATGCAAACAGATTTACATCTCCATTACTAGTGATATGTAATTTAATATTAGCTGTAAAAATGATGTGGTTACAACTTGTCATACAATCATGTTTTTGATGTGTAAAAGCTTGATAAATCTCAACAATTTGTTTTAAATGTTGAAAAATATTTAGTAAATTTTTTAAAATTCATTAAACTCGTTTTGCAATAATAAATTGAATGAGGAGCAATATAAAGTAAATCTTTAGAACAGATTTGACGGTATTTTCTAAGCTGCTTAAACCATGTATGAATCAGTTTCCTCATGACAGTGATTTTATTTCCCACCAGTAGCTTGTATGTGCAATAGTATCAAGGAAGTATTTATACAAGCATGAGAGTCAAGTTTACAAGGAAGTATTTACACAAGCATGAGAGTCAAGTTTACAAGGTTAACTGCGGATGGTTGCACAAACTTAGATGAAAGGATATGATATATGTCATAACATACTTGTCATTATCCATTGGATAGGATCTAATTCTCATACATGCTGTTTATGTTGTAAATTGACTACTTTTGAAGGTTTGGTTTGCATTGTATTATCAGTGTATTCCTTAGGGATAAATGTCTGAGTAAAAAAAAAATCCCCTTGGTGTCAGACATGGGGGTCAGCCATAGTAAAACCCAAACATGGGCAACAAAACTGGGGAGGTGGGGACAAATTAACATTTTTTGGGTCCCAGAAGCACAAATGAGGGTAAGAAGCACTGTAAATTGATTTTGAATGCTGCAATTTACATTGTACATTGATTTTTAAATTTGCACTTTAAATTGTCAAATAAATTTAAAATGTGCTGTTTACATTATAAATTGACTAACTTTGAAGGCTGCAGTTTACATAGTACATTGATGGCTGCAGTTTACATAGTACATTGATGGCAGCAGTTTACATAGTACATTGATGGCTGCAGTTTACATAGTACATTGATGGCTGCAGTTTACATAGTACATTGATGGCTGCAGTTTACATAGTACATGTAGATTGATGGCTGCAGTTTACATAGTACATTGATGGATGCAGTTTACATAGTACATTGATGGCAGCAGTTTGCATAGTACATTGATGGCTGCAGTTTACATAATACATGTAGATTGATGGCTGCAGTTTACATAGTACATTGATGGTTGCAGTTTACATAGTACATTCATGGTTGCAGTTTACATAGTACAAAGATGGCTGCAGTTTAGATAGTACATTGATGGCTGCAGTTTGCATAGTACATTGATGGCTGCAGTTTACATAGTACAAAGATGGCTGCAGTTTACTTAGTTCATTGAAGGTAGCACTTTCTTTTGATCTATTTTCAGGATTGTTGCAGATCATTTTTGAGAAGGGGAGTGCCGAGCTTGCTGATATCTGACTGATCATTTTGGTTTTGGCCAAGGGACAGATTATGAATTTGATGTGATACTGACTGAGTTGACTTAGGTGTTAAAACATATTGAACAATAGAATGGCGGACATAGAGCGAAAGCTCAAAATGATTAAATCCATGTTACGATCAACATTAATAAGTAGCAAAGAGGGCATCCCAGCACGAACACTTCTACGTAAGTAGCCAATTGCAAAATGGGCACAGAATATAAGCATGTATAAACATTGACCATTTGTCACTAACATTTATTTGCACTAATATCATCTCATAAAAATGCTATCATACAACTACAGGCATGCATAAATCCATTGTCTTCATTGTCCATATTATCAGTCAGATATAGATTCATACAGATGAGCAGCAAGGGTACATGTCCATGGTGAAGTAAATTGTGGTCTGTCACTTGCATAGCTGCCAAGTGTCCCGTTTTTCCCATATTTTGGACCTAAATACAGGCGTATGTTTGGCCAAATGTTTTTTAATTTAAAAAACAATAAAATTTATTTGGAATTTTCAGTGTAGAACATGCACTTAGTTCTATTTTGATAGAATATATTGCATGTATTTACAAATACAGTTCTACGTTACAGTTGGTTCATTTGAAATCGCAGCTATCAGCCTTGTTGTTACCCGCCATATTGGATAGCACAAATAGTTACCGCTGCTGCTGTATCTTGTCTTTGTGATATTCAACTTCTAGTCATGTTAAATAGGAAAGAATTCTTGCCTAGTCTGTGCATAAAAATCAGAATTTGTGTATTTAGAATTGTCTCCAGGAAAAATGGAAGGAATGAACTGGAAGGATGTTTGTACCGTCTTGATAATTTGTGAAACCATATAGTAAAGCAAAAAACTTGACGTTTTGCAAATTGTGTAACGTTGATTTCGCTATTGGGCATGGAGGTGCCCATGAATTACAAGAGCACGAAAAAGCTAATAAACATCAGCTTCCTGCTTCATCACACACTGCTCAGCCTGAACTTATGACGTAGAAAAATGCCAGAGAGAACCTTAATGTACATCGATCAAATTTTGATTTATTAAATTTCTTTTAGAAATAACCTCCCTCTTTCAGTTACTAGTGTTCTGTTGCTAGCGATTTATTTTGTTTCCAGACATTAAAATCACAAAGGATAACTCTTACGCTTGAATGAAAACAGTTTAATGAGAAAATCTCAGAATTGAGATAATCAAATGAAAGTTGGTACATTGGAATCGATGATTGAATAAAATAAAGATACAAGGTGTGGAAAAGGCTCCTATAAACAGCTTGTGTTTGAGTGTGGTGCACTTTTGCACATTCTGAATGGGCACCTGAATGGAACATAGTGCACATCCAGAAGGTACAAGAATGCAGCATGTGCATCTTTGGCATTAAATAATTATGTAAGGCACTGTCCTACTTTACTGATATTTGTATATGTTGTAAATAGTTACATATGCATTTAAAAAAATAAGCATTTGTTCCTGAAAATCAGTATTTTTGTCACAAGTAGTCAGTACTTTTATACTCGGGGATTGGCAACTATGCACTTGAAGGACAGTAGTTGCCATTTTGTTTGCACATGTGTTTTGTTCATTTTTGTCAGTGAGTAAAATGCAGGTGCATTAGTGATTTTTATGCACAGACTAGGCAGCAGTGTGTTGATCAGGATTGAAACCAGTTGCTGCTACTTTCAAATTGGCAGACTTGCCGACCATTAGGATTGTGCTACAAGTCTTAGGGATATTATCCTCAAGATTTGGACTTACATAATAGAATCACAAATTATGGAAATATGTTTGTCTGCAGTAAAATGTTGATAATGTCCTTGTTTGATTTGGATGTTGGTTTTATAATTAATTAACTGGTCGAACAAGCATGCTTAATTAACCAGCATACTTCAGGCACTTTATATTATGCACATTTTGTGATGCATGTCTCGATGAAAGAAATGGTAAACTCTTTAAAGGTTTTAATATTGTGGACAAATAAATATTCTGTTTTTTTGGGGGGAAAAGGGCAACAATTGTGTTTAGTGGAAACCATTTGACGATTTGTGTATGTCAGATAACAGTGGAATCATTGCCATTGCCAATATGAAATGTAATTTCTTTAAAAGGATTGTGTCAGTTTGAGTGACGTCAAGAATCCATTGCACTCCATCTGGTTTGGAACAACAGTGCTGTGAAACTGCTGAAGTTAATTAAGATTCAGCTAAAATTTACAAACTTCTGAGTTGAGCACAATGTGTACCATTGCTGCATCAGTCTTGAATCACACTTCTGGACTTTTAATGTTTTCTAGACTGATAACAGAAGTTCATGTTAATTTGTTAAACTGAAAACTGCTTCAACTTACAAAGAATTATCAGCTGCCTTACTGAGAAGGTCTTGCTAATGGTGGCAGAGTTGCTTGTTGGTTACATCTCAATGAATTTTATTGGTTGGAGAATATGTATTTCCTGAGGAATCCCTTTTGAACCAGTCAAATGACTTGTAAGTTTGATGAGAAAGTAGGTTCCTGATGGTAGGAGTTTCCTTACCTATAGGCCAATGAAGATCAAAGGATTGCATTGTGCAGCATGCAGTTGCAGACTTAGATAGTGGATTATTGGCAAGAGAAATCACAACAACTGTACCGATGTCACTTTTTGCCGATTATGCCGATGCCACATATAGCCGATTATTAAAATTGTCAATAGCTATCATGAGACAGATTATTTCATTATCACAGTATATATACTCGTGTATAAGCTGAATAAATTACGAAGAAAAAAAAATACCTGGAAGAAGTGTGGGGTCGGCTTATCTGCGGGCCAATGTCTGAACTTTACTGTTTTAAGGTCTTTTTGTTGAATACTGTACGGTAACAGCTGTAAATCTTGGGACATGAAACAAAACTTTTTCCATGTCCTAAGACATAGACATGTTAATAAAGTAACTTTTTTTAATTTTCTGATTTCTCCAACACAAAATTAAATAAAGGTAAATACATACTTCATAATTCGTGGGCCGGTTGAGTTTACCAGGGAGACCATGTACTATAATGTACAGTACTTAAACAGTGCAAAGCGTGCATAGCGTCACTTAAATTATTATTTATTCCCAAACATATTGGATGCAAATTTTGCTTTATTCGTTGTTTCGACCAAATTGCATTCTTTTAGATAACATTTCAGCTAGTCCTTAATAGCTGTTTCATTTACAATGAATCACCTCTCTCGAGTTACTCATTTTCAATGATAAAAGCGATCCCACAAATTGAGGTACAGTCCTACCAGTTTATATCGACATAACTTATATCGACAAACCGCCTATGTCAACAAAAAAAAACAAAGTCCCAGTCCCTTGGTCTACTATTACTATCAAATTGTTATGCTTATGTTGACGTCGAGATAAAAGATCAACGTACATGTCGACAGAAACCCTTGGTCCCAGCTTAACAAATCCTTTCTTTTCTAGTCATTTATGTCAACAAACTGCCAGTTCCGACCCATACTTTGTTCAACAATTAGTTGATCTTGCCGCCAGGCTTTTGATGTCGCGGTCAGATAAAAAAAACAACATACCAGCATATTTTCTCACCACTCTGCAGCTAGTTAAGTTTTTGATCTTGCCGCCTAGCTTGTGGGTCATGTTATTCAGATGTATTCTTACAATGACATGTACATCTTTGGGTCTTTCAGCCACTGAATTTTCTGATTGTAAATATCAACACAGTTAAAAGGATCAATTGTTGAACACAATTTCCCAATCAACAGGTGGTCGAAGCAGGATTAGAAAGCCCTTAAATTTGCCTTCCAGGAAATTGATGCGTACTGAGGCCAAAATTAAAATTAAGTTTGTTTCCCCTTACCCGACCGACCCTCTTAAAATCCGCCGACTGAAAAAAATTTTTGAAAAATTTGCGATAGTATTTTTTTTTTCTTTTCGTTTTGTTCAAAAGTTCGTTTTTTCGTTTCGTTGTGCGATCCGTATTTTCATGCAGTCAACAAAATCGATGTCACTAGCGCGCGAAAAACGTTTGTTGCAAGGTGTTTAAATTAGATAGGAAAAGCATCATGACCGGCATGGCTGACAAAAGAAAATACGAAGAAGATTTCATTATATGTGTAAGCGTAATCGCGAAATGCGGGAAATCAAACAAAAAAATTTGTAACAACAGAATACTAGAATACTCAACGGAGTGTACATGGGATGATGTATATCATGACATTACCAATGATACAGACTTTCGCCCTCATAAAGCAGATGTACTGAACGTCAGTTTATCAGACAAACTGGATGGAACGATGACTTTTCATCCAGACCTTCACGAAGGTCTGCATGTGGTGAAAGAGTTTAATCAGCGACTGAAATATGTTACATTTACGGTGACCCGTGATGAAAGTGTTGGGTTGGATGATGTTTCCTCAACTACTACTAGTACAGAAAATCGACAAGCACCACCTGCACGGACTGCCTTTTCTGTTTTAATGTCTACTTCCGTGGCAACAAAGCTACCACAACTTAAGGACACAAATGCTGAGCGTTTCACTGGTATAAACAATTTTTTTTATATGAAATAATGTTATTTTCAAACATCTGTCTGACAGTTATTAGAAATGAATTCATGCACCCTCTGACAACTGCAATCTTTCTAGAATTTTTACTGCCTTCCTAATAATATATTTAAAGTCTGTTTGTCAAGTACAAATGTTTAAGCTTTGTAAGTTCTAATGATTTAATATTTTATACTTTTATCCAAGTCCTTAATATTTTATTCAAAAATATACCTATATATGTGAAATATACCTTCACATACTGAATGCGGTTTGACTCTTACCTTGATTTAGAATCATGTCTGACACTGTCAGAGAGCCCAGATAGTTTTTAATGCTCTTTCATGTCAGATATTGCTTTTTTTAACTGTGATTTTCTCTTAGTACTAGCCATTGCACTAAAATTTTAATGTGAATATTATTTTACAAGTATTCCTGTTTCCTGGTCCATGCTCCCAATTTTTAGTGAAGTCCAAGTTGCTCATTTATCTTTTTATACTAGTTTCTCTGTGTTTATAAAGATAATTATTTACAGATTTAGTTTCAGGTTCTATATGCTATTTGTTGTGTATCATGTCTAGTCACCTTCGGACATTAAAGTTCAATTTTGGATAATTGGTGTTCTATTTAATATATTTTAGGAGACATCCTACAGGGAAAAGTGTTTGTAAGACTACAATTGTCTTGTGCTGTACACATTGAATTCCCATACTATGCCAGCAACATTGGCAGACCAGATATTTGTGCTCATTGTGGAGCCATAGGAGCAGAAAAATCCCAGGAAATGACTGGAAGATTCCGTACTGTTCTACCAGTGTGCCAGCAATGTTTAGCATCTGGAAAGGACATTCCAAAACGAAACCCAGTTAAAAACTAACCACCTGGCAGCTCTTAGTGACATTTAAAATGATGTTTTGCATTGTTTGTTTCTTTTTTGTTAGTTAGATTTCTACATGTATTTAGTGTTCTGACATTACTTTATTGACATGTTTCTGCATATTTGAGACACTATTCAATGTCTAACTTTATATTTGTGCATTTTGACAGGTCTTGCAAATATGTTAAGTCTCATTATATATTGAACCCAATGATACTAGTCAGAAAGAATACTCAAGACTTTTAAAATACTTTTATTAATTATTTTAAAACATTTTTATACATTTGACCTAGTCAGAAAAAATACTATGGGTTATTCCAGCAAATATCTACCTTAACCCAACACTCCTCAAAAACTCGGAAAAAAACACTTCTTGCACCTTTACATGTGTATCTTTATATTTCATTGAAATTACTCTCATTTAATATATGTTTCAAAATTTGAGTAAATCTGTTAAATTGGTACCCTGGCCAATGCCTGCAGGGAGTATTTTTATTGGAATAGCCCTTATCAAAAACTAATCTAGTCTATAAAACATTTTAAACTTGTTCACAAGTTACTGTATTTCAGTTCATGAGTTACTGTATTTCAGTATTATTATTAAAGTTGAATTTATCGTTTTTCTGTTTCCTATGTGTCAGTTTATAGTGTCATGAATTTCATGAGAAAAAAAAATTATTAGCCTACCTACCTACCCAACTTCAAATTGTTGGGTAGGGTAAGGGGAAACAAAGATATTTTTAATTGCGGCCTGAGGACTCCTGTATACATGACTTTCAGAATCTCATATATAAAAATTGCGTGAAAATACGGATTACGCGTTTCCGAGACCTTTGAAAAGAATCAGTGATTAAAACAAGTTTTTGCTGTGAAAGTTTCGTTTTTAACTTTATTTACATTTACGATGGCTACCAACAGCAGGATAAAACGCAAATTAAATTTACACTCTCGGGAAACTAAATATCTGGCTGTTAAGGAAGTTAAGGGATGAACATCTCACAAAGAGGTCAGTGAAATTTTTTCACATAAAAATAACCCCCGTTCAGGAAGGATGAAAGCTGCAGAGTCTATAAATAAAGACTGTGTTGAAGGTAACTGCGCTCCCCAAAGGAAGAATCAAAAGAATGCTACATTTGAAGACATGGAGGAAGCCACAAAATGGTTAAATGAAGCATTTGCAAAAAAAAACTTAGTGTGGAGAACTTCGCTGCAACAAGTGTTTGATACAGTTGCTTTAATGTTCATCATAACATCGGATACAAAAGTATTTGTGGAGAATACATGTACTGTTGACAGTTTTTCACTTCTCTGTGAATAGACCTATCCCCCTTGGTAGCCTCAATAAGATGGGAACAGACTGACCAAAATCGAGGCCAATTTAAGTACATGTACATGAAGCATGTAAGTGACAACTATCCAACCATGTGATAATGCCGACGTTGAATATCGTAATGTTTTTCATATCAGGATGTGATCAGTGCAATATTTTAATTTGGATTTTACTACACAAAGGTAACCAAAATATAATTTGTCAATATGCAAATGTATTTCACACTGATTCTGTCTTCATGTACTCAAAATTTCCATTGTTTTCTCAGAGTGTAAATGCTATTCACTGACGACGGGTTACCCTTTGCTACCGAATTTTAACTTTATCTTTTTCAGTCCCCCCCTCCACTTATCTCAACATCCGCCTATCTCGACAATATTTCCTCGGGCCCGAGGATGTCGCCATAAATGGGTAGGACTGTAATATTTTTAAAAGGTACACACGTTTGATCGTACAAGGCACATACCCATGATCATAATTTACATGCTCATTAAGAGTGGTAATAATGAAAGCTAAAATTCTCATATAGATCGACTAAGATCAAGATCAATCAATTTTAGTTTTGTCTTTTGGCTGAACAAACATCACAACTTTCCACACAATAGGAGTTGTGCAGGACACATTTAAGGAGCACATAACTTTGCTGATTCGGTTAATATGGTGGATACAACTCTGCTGATCCAAACAGTAAATAGGACATAACTCTGCTGATCCAAACAGTAAAGAGGACATAACTCTGCTGATCCAGACTGTAAAGAGGGCATTTTAATAGAAGTTGGATACTGTTTGACATCAAGATAATGAGAAAAATTTCTACAGTTGAAATGAAATCATTATTTGAGTAAAGAAAGATTCATGTTAAAATCACATTGACACATTTACTTTATTGCAACTGAATTCTGTTTTGCATCAAAATCTGGAGAAAAAAACACCTGCTTTTAATCAAATTACTTGAAATCACACCATGTTTTTTTGAGGTACACTGTTTTCTGAAGTTCAATAATCTTGAGGCAAACCAACACAAAAAGTCACTTTATATTTTTTGGGTGCATTACTTGTTTTATTTAAAATAGGGAAATTTCATTGCTTTGTTAAACTAATATTGATGAAGTATAAATATTTGGGGCAGTTGGAATTTAACACAGCACAGGTAATTTTTTCAAATACATTGGAAAACAGAAAACCTTGTGTGACCTCAGAAAAACATGGTGTCAATGTGATTTACAAGTGTATTTGTGAGCGCTCTTTATGCATACTATTTTGTCCAGACTCTTCATGAACACTACTCTTCCACTTCAATATTAGTGTTAGCACATATTTTATTGTATTACAGTGTTAGCACATATTTGAGTGTATTACAGTGTTAGCACATATTTTATTGTATTACAGTGTTAGCACATATTTGAGTATTACAGTTAGCACATATTTTAGTGTATTACAGTGTTAGCACATATTTTAGTGTATTACAGTGTTTGCACATATTTTAGTGTATTAAAGAGTTAGAACATATTTTAGTGTATTACAGTGTTTGCATATATTTTAGTGTATTACAGTGTTAGCACATATTTTAGTGTATTACAGTGTTTGCACATATTTTAGTGTATTACAGTGTTAGCACATATTTTAGTGTATTACAGTGTTAGCACATATTTTAGTGTATTACAGTGTTAGCACATATTTTAGTGTATTACAGTGTTAGCACATATTTTAGTGTATTAGTGTTAGCACATAGTGTATTACAGTGTTAGCACATATTTTAGTGTATTACAGTGTTTTCACATATTTTAGTGTATTACAGTGTTAGCACATATTTTAGTGTATTACAGTGTTTGCACATATTTTAGTGTATTACAGTGTTAGCACATATTTTAGTGTATTACAGTGTTTGCACATATTTTAGTGCTTTACAATCTCTTAGTTGTGATACTCACCGCTTATGCTGGAATCGTGAAGTTGATAAGATGTAGTTATGTTTCTATCATAATGTTACAATAAAAAATATCATGAATGGTATTTCGTCTCATCGTAGGTTCTGTTTAAGATTTGGTATTCAGCACGTTACTATACAATATATCCTACCCTTATTTTAAAGAAAATTGACTGAATAGTATTACATTGATAATAACACAAACTAATATTACTGTGAAAAGAAATGCTGTATATACTCATGTATATGTTAGTCCCAACTGTGAACCGATATCTACTGTTACATTATATACGGGCAGATCTGGGTCTGTGCTGTATGATGATAGTATTCAGTAGTACATGTACAAAAACAAAAAAAAGTCCTCCTGTCTGCCTGCTTCCACTTCTGTCTCTGATTGACTGCTTTATTGTCTCCAAATGCATTAATGTATGTATGACGGCTTGCTTTCTACAGAGCACGTTTCTCACAGGAATGTGATTTTCCTTAAAATCACAACAGCGGTATAGCTCAGTGAATATAACACATGTTCACTCTTGAGGCCATGTTTCACCCAAACTATTAATTTTATGGGTTTATGTGAAAACATATGCAGTAAATCCCGTTAACTAACTTTTGTGACTCGTAGTTGGTTTTCTATACAAATACATTAAATGTCTCTTGAGAGACCAAAATCTCGCTGCAGGTTTATTGATTATATTATCACCTGTTCTAAGAGAACACCTGTCTTGATAAACCATTCTTTTTGACACAAAGTTTGGTCATTCAAGACGTCTTTTTGTACATTAAAGAATAATTCCAATTTTTATGAATTAAACGAATTTCCTGTAATATGATTGGATGTAAACGGTCACGTGATGTTGATCAGGAATTGTTTACACTTCGATAAATTCTGGGACTACTTTCGGTTTTTGAAATATAAATAAACATTGCAGACACGTTATTGTGAAACGATTTTGTCATCTGTAAAATATATAATTCTGCAAATAAATATAACTTTTACACTTTTTATACTTTTTCCAATATTCTTTGATTCAAATTAATAGTTTACTATACAATTTAGCATTCGTCTGCTACAACGTAACTGTGACAGTAGTCACATTTAATTTCTCAGTAGATCACCGAGTGGGTCTTGTTAAGTATTAACACTGCTGAGAATGACATAAAATGTTACTCTTGTATAGAATTTATTTCATTGTTACCTTTATATAGTAAGGGATAGCATCATCTTGTTCATATTTCCATAAAAATTGGAAGTATTCACTGAAAAAATCCATAATGATTATCATATCATATCATAATGGTATCAGTTATTATGTAAGGTCATGGTCATCTGACATAACAGATGGGACTGACTAAAATTGAACAAGAATGTTGTCAGTAAACAAAATGTGTTAAAAACCACGGTAACCATTGCCTATGATGTAAAAGATGAAGTTAATGAATAAACGTAACTGTGGCTGTAGTCAATTTCTTCGTGTGATTCTGTACAGGTTATGTATTACGGGGCGGTGTGAAACGCCGAATGAAAGGTAACTACGCGCTACGTAAATTCGAATGCATTATTGATGGAATAAGTTAATTTGACGATAGAAATGATAAAATTGGAATTATAAGGATTAAATGATCATGGTTGGGTATTTATTGATGTGTAAATTTTACCTAATCACTCACAAAGTTAACATAAAGTCCTTTGGACTTTATTTACTTTGTGAGTGATTAGGTAAAATTTACACATCAATAAATACCCAACCATGATCATTTAATCCTATAGTGAAACAATATGCCAAATGTGAGTACATGTCATGATACACAGATACACATATTCAAGACTTTTTGAACATCGTAAATTAAAGGTACAGTAGAATTACTATGATACATGTACATTTTAGTTGATCATGTCGTCAAGTAATGCTAGGATAGCCAAGTCAAGTAAAGCTGACCATTGTGCAGTTTAAGGATATTGTTAATATCGAGAGCTACTGAATACAACGTCTCAAGATGACATTGGCCAAAAAAACAACCTCAAAGAATTAGGCATCATTTTATTGTGTTATTTATGCTAAAATAGGTTTTGTAATTTTCACTTGTTATTCTTGGATGAAAAAATGTTATTTGCAGGATGAAGTGAAATTTACTATTATATGTTTGCGTTTTTCTTTAAACCATCTCTCTTGTCACTTGCTAATAACATGTTTCATTTTTTGCAGGTGATTATGAAAATATGACTCAAGAACCCCTTTCTTTCAAGTCCCTGGGATTCAACTCCTTGGAGGAATTTATCCATTCCATTCCTGATGTAGTAGACGTGAGAAGGTTATTGTGCAGTCCACTATGGACGCTTTGTCATTTTATTTAAAAATTCCTTTGGGCAACAGTTACAGTTTAATGTATAGAAAAATAAATTTGTATCCCGTGATCTAGTCATCTGGTCTTCTGACAAGCTTTGATAGAATTTTTTTCCTTCATTTCTTGAGTTCCAAATTTTGTCTTAACAAAGCCATGACATACTTTCTTGTGAAAGTTAATCATTTGTGTACGCTACATGTTAAGTTTTTGCATTTAGCTCAGTATCTCCGGCACTTTATGTATAATTGTGAAATAAGGTTCAAATTGGTCGAAAAAGTAGGTTATACTGACCTGCTTTTTTATTGCCCCACTGATGGTATTACAAATTTCTTGAATGTATCTCTGTTTCCCTTATCGTATTTGTTGACATATAGGTCCATGTGGAGTATTAATTGTATTTGCCGATTTTATAAATTTTCCATCCTTTATCAATATATAAGTCGATGCTGAGTATAAGACAAGGTCAGATCAATGTGTTTTTTTTACAATATTCCACACATCGAGAATTTAATGTTAAATGGAAACTTAAAAAACCATACTCCAACAGTTTCCAAGTTTAAATCTTCACAATACAGACTCCATTTATTAAATACCATGAATGAGCACTTAGCATTCAGTGTAGTTTTCTTTAGAGGTACAAAGACCTCTCAAATCTTAAAAAAAATAAGATCCAATTATCAGTTTTGAGTATGTACACTTTATGGAGTTAAAAGGCATTTATTTTTTATCTTTGATTATGGGGGTTGGAACTTTAAATTGCTGACAATTATGTTGGCAAATACAATAGGTGTGACTGGTTCAAAAAAAACTTTGAAGAGTAAGCACCAGGCATTTACTGACATTACACAATTACCATATTGACAATAATAATCAAGTAGCCACATTACCCTTTTAGTAGCCTTACTAATTCGACCTGTCGGCCAAATCTTGCCATCAAACAGGTGTTAGTTTTGATGACCCCGAGTACAGTTGTAACATATTTAATTAAAATGAAAATGACACTGAAAAGCCATGTGGTTCTTAAGACAATTATATTTTTACTAAACCTAAAAGGAAGGGTTTACTTTATTTGGTAATGGAATAATATAGAATTGTTTTGATACACAAGATCTCAACCATCAGATAACTAAACAATACAGCTTATAATCATCATGAAACCTCTCTTGCTTATATTGATGCATTTTTTATTTGAGATGCAAGAAGTCAAATGTTTATTCATTTTTTTAATTTTGTCTTTTTTGAATGAAAAGAATTATAATCAGATTTAATGAAAATATATTACTAGTCCAAGCTGTTTTAGCACATGATAGGTGAATTCATCTTGCCAGGTACCCTCTCCAGAGGCAAAAGTATGTCAGAGTGCCCAATATTTCACACTACAGTGATTATGTTGACACTTTGTCTTTAGTTCCGTGGCTCAGGTGCTTTTGTGTGCACAGTATTGAAACGTAATGGATTTCTTTTATATTTGAGGCTTCTATATACCAATGGCAACTGTAGGTCACAGTGATCAACAATTTATGCTCCAGTTATTACAATAACTTGATGCATTTAGCTTGTATTAGGCTCTCATTTTGGAGAGTGCTTTTACCCTGGGCATTTGTAGTTTACAGTTACCTATTCTTGCGCTGGCAACTTTCCAGATGTTTATTTAGCTCTCAGGCCTAGCAGGTCCTAAGGCAAAAATCTCAATTAACTCCTTGGACTAGCAGATTTTAAGTTTTAAAAAAAATCATAATTAAATCTTGGGACTACCGTATTTTCTTGCATATAAGACGCACCCAATTATAAGACGCACCCGTATATAAGACACGGGTTTTGCGATTTGTGTAAAAATATTTTACATAAGACGCACCCATATATAAGACGCGGGTTTTGACGATTTGTGTAAACAAAAATTACACAAGACGCACGCGGCCTAGCCATCTGCCGCACTGAGCAATTTATATCCAGTGGTTTCCTTTCCTTTATCATAAATGAAAATTTGTCCAATGTTTCATTACCCATCGGATGTAAACAAGGCTTCATTACCATTTTTAGTTTAGATCAAAGAATTGTCTGAGGCAGGACCGCAACGGTTATCGTTTATTCTTATCTGCCGCCGGGCCAATATCGGATGGGTTGAGTACCTGGTATCTAGATTCTACAACAATAAACGCCAGATGTAAAGGCGGCTTCACTGATCTGCTAGGCCCAGTCTTCAGCGAGTGGGATTAGTACCGTACAATAATCAGGGATAGTCCTGGCTTTTAAAAATCTGTCGCCAAAAAAAATCGCCAACCTCATTATTTTGTCGTCTAATTTTTCACATCTATACATGCTGATTCTCGTTAAATTCTTGGGAGATGAGATGCAGAGTTTATTTCTGATGTCAGCATCCCGCATCACCATTTGTAGTTTGAAAATTGATGCTGATTATGAAGCGTTTGCCATATTTTGCCCACCACCTATCGAGTGGCTATTGCGGTCAGCTGACCACCCGCCACGTGATAAAAATTCCGAGCAAATTACGAAGTTCGCCAAAATCTCCATTAAATGCTCTATTGCTTCCTAAATCCCAAAAGAATGATCACTGAATGCTGTATAAATTTTCTCAACAAGCAAAATAGGATCTCCATTCCCACGAATGAAACTTACACGAGTCAACACCTGGCAATATTGGACCGTATATATTAGCATAAGTTAACACCCATTATAGGGATTCTTTCACTCCTGTTTTTTGAGAAATAAATAATTATTTTTAATTATGCAAAACTTGTTTATTTGTTGTTTGCTATTTCTTCTTGCGGAGTTTAAGTCTCTGTAACCGTAACATGGGATTGATGGCAAAAGGAAAAGATCAATGAGTAAAATGCACAAATATTATTTACACTGCCTGGATTCATGTTTGGTGACACACTCCTTCTTCAAAATATCACAGCCAGTTGTAAATGAATTGACGAACTTTGCCTTGATACATACATCACAGAACATCTGTTTTAACTTTTTATCATATCTCAGCCACGGACGTCCAAGTTTCCAACTGTCTAGAAATTTTTGGGAATTTTTGCCCTGTTCATCATTATGTGGTGTTACACTTGAAGCACTACATGTAGATGATGTTGGACTGCAAGGTTTATCATCGGATTCAGTGACTGTATTGTCTGATGAATTTGCACTAAATCCAAACGCCGTTAATTCTTTTAACTTAGGAGGAGATGATGAACACGCAACGTCTAACTTCCGTTTGCTCATGATAATGTTGCACTGGCGACAGATATAATTGTGATTGAGATATTTTCCATTTGCTTTGTATGTATACACAGTAGTCGGTACTTCAAAGGTTATCAGTTTTCAACGAAGGTTCAGCAAAACTGTTGTATTGGTATATGTAAAAAAAAAAAAGAGATGGATTAGCCATTCAATTAATTTTATCTGTTCTATTCGCGTCTTCAGACGTCGGTCAGTTGTAGGTATAGTACGGTAGCATGATTGACTATCACAGCATACAGTACTCGGCCCAGATGTCAGCATAAGCAGATTATGATGTAACAATGCTCTGCTAAGATGGGGTTGTCGATACAAACAAAGGATCATTTGTGTACAGATTGATTCCAATGCATTGCTTAGTCAAGTTTGTGGCTTCCTTTCGTTCTCCCTTTTAATTTATCCAGTCCAAAACCATGATTGTTTGTACAAATTAAATAACCAAAAAGTCTGTCGCCAAAAAAATCGCCAGATGGGACATTTTTGTCGCCAATAAGGGAAAAAAATCGCAATTTGCGACATTGGCGAAGCCCAGGACGATCCCAGCCCCTGCATTGGATTGGTACACGTGATAATTACTGAACACTTACCCAACTGTTTTTACAACTAGGAATGAAAATCGTGAAACGTAAATATCGACCGCAAAAATTGTCCTTCAATATCATACACTGTACCGTTCGTTCGTGTTAGAAAAAATACTTACCGTATTTTCGCGCATATACCCGTATATAAGACGCGGGTTTTGACGATTTGTGTAAAAATATTTTACATAAGACGCACCCATATAAAAGACGCATCATGGGTGCGTGGTGTGTAAAATGTTGTATAAGACGCGTCTTATATACGCGAAAATACGGTAGCAGGTTCCAGGCCAAAAATCATTTGCTGATTTTCAGGGCTATAAGGCAAAAATGATATCCTGTTGACAAGTCCACATGTACTTGATCATCAGTAATGTACATATTCTGTGGATTTTTTACAAGACAAAAATGATATACTGTTGACAAGTCCACATGTACTGTTATACATATTCTGTGGATTTAATAAGATAGTGTCAGGTTGTGTAAACTAAGTATCAGACAAATCGATAATAAAATTGATGTTACATATTTTCTGTATAATATAGATTTCATCCTTTGTGGCATGTGTGCTGATGATTGGTAAATTTACATTAAGAACCAGGTAATTTCAACCATTAGTCACAATTATTGGTACAGCCATGTCTTTTTGTATATAAAGTGCAATTTCTAATCAGGCCTGCATTGATAAAAGTACTATATAACAAAGAACTGTCCATCTGTGTCCTGCTATATACAGTTTGTATATCAAAAACCTTAGATATCTTGTGTAACATGCAGTTCATTACCATTTTCTTGCTTCTTTTGTTCAGGAATGCTGCAGGAGAGATAATATTACATGCTGTTGCTGATGAAAGCAATAAACACATCTTGAAGCTTGTCTCCAAACAAAAGATGAAAAAGACCAGGAAATTGAGTGTAAGCAAAGATACTATTTTTATTAGAGTTTATGGTTGTGCGTATGGACCAGGTATCAATCCAGGAGTTCATTGTCTGTCTCCATTCATCATCCATTCGTTGTTTGTTTTCTCTACTTAAGAGTGAAGTCACTAAACTTTGCAAGCAGTTTTTTTCTTAAAACTACTTGGTCCTAAATTAAAATGTTTTCTCTCAGACATGCAATTGTTGTCTGTAAAATCCTGTCAGTGTTGAGTGTAGGTCATATTTTAAATAAATCCTGTCAGTGTTGAGTGTAGGTCATATTTTAAATAAATCCTGTCAGTGTTGAGTGTAGGTCATATTTTAAATAAATCCTGTCAGTGTTGAGTGTAGATCATATTTTAAATAAATCCTGTCAGTGTTGAGTGTAGGTCATATTTTAAATAAATCCTGTGAGTGTTGAGTGTATCATATTTTAAATAAATCCTGTCAGTGTTGAGTGTAGGTCATATTTTAAATAAATCCTGTCGGTGTTGAGTGTATGTCATATTTTAAATAAATCCTGTCAGTGTTGAGTGTAGGTCATATTTTAAATAAATCCTGTCAGTGTTGAGTGTAGATCATATTTTAAATAAATCCTGTCAGTGTTGAGTGTATCATATTTTAAATAAATCCTGTCAGTGTTGAGTGTAGATCATATTTTAAATAAATCCTACGACATGAGCATCATCCTTAATAGACATAATGACCACAATACATGGAATTTCTGAGAAAAAATGATTTTCCTATCATTTTCATGGAGGTATTACTTATGTAACATTGTTTAAGTTTGCTCAGGCAGCTGGTAATAGGGTCTGCATGGTAGTGGTGAATTCCGAGTTTTCAATATGAAAATTGACTCAGATCCCAACATAGATGTTCAGATATGAAAAATGGGGTGCAGATATTTGAAGGAAACCCCAATTTTTGAAACTGGACCGCTGGTCATAACAAGTCATATTTGTAGATTAAAATGTAGAGTCTCTGAGCGTGCTAATGATTATACTGCGGCATTTAGCTTTGAAAGGTTGCAGGAGAAATATTAGATTGTTGTCCCTTGAATTATTTATTAAGAAATGATACATGCCCCAGTGAGTATTACTACTTGCTTGTTGACTGGTTTTTTGCATTACATATGTTGATTTTACAGATGATTCAATTCTTGTTTATGCAGCAGTGTATAATTTTGAAGATCCTTTTGTCAAAATTAAAAATAACCCATTTGCAAATAGGTCCTTTGAAATGTTTTTCCAAAGTCTTAAGCACTTTAAGTTGTATGTAAAACCTTGTTTGTTTAGGGTTTTATTAGCAGATATTTAGGGTATAAACATTTTTTGTTCAAGATAAGAGTGTAATACTTAGGATTTATTGATCTTTTATAATTTAATGTTTTCTTTGTATAACATACATCTAGATTGCTGTCTTGATGTGCAACTGATTATTCAGATTTCGTTAAAGTTAAAGGCTTGTTGATGTTGTAGGGTTTAACGCCATTTTTCAGCACAAAATAGGCTAGAACCTGGGGAAAACACCCGGAAAGAAGCATTGACCCACGAGAAGCTACTGACAAGCTTTCTCACATACTCACATTGGCTGAAACTGAGACACAAACTCACGCAGACAGAGGTTAGATGGTAGTGATCTGTAATGGAGAGCGCTTTCGGTCACTCAGTGCCCCATTATAGGCTTGAAACTGTTCATTATGTTATTGATTCCATATACCAACATAGTGCAGTTTAGCCAAGTAAAGTTAGATTTTTTGTTCTGCAAATTTAAATGACTACCGTATATACTCGCATATAAGCCGAGAAATTTAGGACAAAAATAAGGCCTGGAAGAAGGGGGGTCGGCTTATCTGCGGGTCAAGTTCCAAACCTGAAATTTATAATGCTTTTTCCCCTTGATTTCCAATATTTATTGTTTCCATCGATCGCCGAATATGAGATCACATGCCTAATGATGCCTAATGATGCCACATGGCTAAGAATTGTCCTGACATGAAGTAAAACAAATATTTTTTTTCTAACATAAGTGGTAGGATAATGAATGAAAAGCATGTTTTTAACGTATTTGACGTCTATTTGACAGTCTATTTGACAGATGTCCATCCACCAGAAAATAAAGCCATACGTGTTATTACGTGTTATTTGAACCACGCAAATACGTGTATTTTCCAAAAGAACCGCCATATTAGTAATCTCTATTCAAGTATTTAACCCTCAGCTAAGCAGTAATCATTAAACTCTACAGTTTCGTAGAAATGCACGCTAGTTTATTTCAGTGTAAATATGAAAAGAATCTACGCGAAAAAAAAAAAAAAATTACAAATACTGAAGGTATACAGCCATACATGTTATTTGAACTACGGAAATACGTGTGTTTTCCAAAAGAACCGCCATATTAATAATCTCTGGTCAAGTATTTATCCCTCAGCTAATCAGTAATAATTAAACTCTACGGTTTTGTAGAAATGCACGCTAGCCTATTTCAGTGTAAATATGAAAAGAATCTACGTAAAAAGAAATAAAAGAATTACGATACTGAAGGTATATACGACAAACATTTTGATCGAGATTAGAAATACATGTATGACAGTCTTCGAGAAACAATAGCGAGAGGCTCCATAGGGTTTTGTTGCGCGCACGCTTAGGAACGGCAAATAACAGTGCACGAGTCAGCGTGAATAATTGTAAAACAATATAATTTGTTGGATTTCTTGGACAGGTGTTTTAGAAGTAATCGGGAGCCACAGTTTATATACAACTATTGTTTAGTTGTTTGTAAAGCAAAGTGGTTTGTTAGCGGAAGATTGTTGTACAATAGCTACCATATGCTTAATCTGTGGTAAATGCCTCGGGGATAATAGGTTTGTTTTGTTGCACAATGCCAATGACTTAACTAATAGATGCCAACTCTCAGATGTATTGTTTAATGAGATATGGTAGTGGACATGGTTTCTGCTCAAAGTTATAAACTGTCACGATACTTGAATAATGTCCACGCTGAAACCAATCATAGTTTGATCGATTGAATCACACTACCCGTAGTTTAAAAAACACAACACAAATAACAATGATAAATAATTATCAAATACGAATTGAAAACCAACCACACATAGAAATAATTACAGGATAAGGTATATAAATAGTATACTACTACTGAAAGAAATTATTTCAGTTTAATCTCTGTAGAAGTTTATGTTCAATTCAATCGGATAAAATGAATAGTGTTGGAAGTAAAAGATAGCGGTCTGCTTATGATGCAGTATTCAAACTTAAAGTTATTGAATATGCAGAAGCAAATAACAACTGTGCTGCAGCACGCGAATTTGTTGTGAACGAGAAGCAAGTACGGGGGGGGGGGGACGACGTATATGATGAAAGCACGCCCGTAACAGAAGCCGAGTTTCGTGAACTGGTTGGCGAGTCTGATACAGAGCCCGATTTTGAAGGATTCTAAAAGTGATTGAACTTTTATATTTCATGATTTTAGAATGAGGATTAATTAAATTTCCATTAAGACTTAACACTTCAGAATTGTTTTTATTTCAACATATAAACTAGATTTCTTTCATTTTATTTAATAACGTGATTTACCTAAATAAACGTATTCAGAACTCACTTTGTGCATCTTGTGATGTACCGTTTGTATAAAAATTATGAGTCGGCTTATACGCGGGTCATGCACTTTATACCACTTTTACCAATTCAGTTTGGGGGGTCGGCTTATACGCGAACGGGCTTATACGCGAGTATATACGGTAGATGCCAATTATTGTGAATATGAAGTAGTCTTGTTTCTATTATACATGCTGTAGTCTAGTGCATGATTATATATCTGACAATGAGGATTTGGGAGAGTCTTGAGAAAGAAATATCTTTTAATTTTAAAATATCCATGTTTTATAAGCAAAAATGTTTTTTTAATTCCATTAGGGGCAATGGTCATATGTGAAACTTGAAATAATAAATTTCATCCCGGAAAACCCCTGGTAATTGCTTGGAAAGGTATCTTTAATAAGTCTGGTGTAAATATTATGTAAATATAAGCCTTGCATATTTAAAATTATTGTACAATAATGAAGCAATAAAAGCTAGATTCCCAGGTCCATAATTTTATAATATCAAGTAAAAAAAAAACTAGATTCCTAATTCTAGGTTTTACTTATTTGTATAGAAAACACTACACATCTGCTATTACCGTGTAACTGAGTCACCAAACTTTTTAACACAGTCTGTCTTTTCAGGCACCAAGGAAACTTTCACCAAAGACAAAACGGACACAGTCAAAATGGGAATCAACGAAACCGGTACCTTGGCATGCAACAAACAAGCAGCCATTGTTAGAATTGCCTCAAATTCCATCACAACGTATATCTGTATTTAAAAGACTGGGACCAAGACCTAAGGTTCAGGGTCATTATCATGTTGGCTTGTCAAAGCCTGCCAATGTGTCATACCAGAATATTACAGATTTTCAAATACAGGTAGCACACACTCCGTCAGGAAGGGGACATGGAAGAAGAGTAAACATCGGTGACAGTGAAAGAATGTTTAATGCAGCTGTGTTAGAAGTTACACATGATAGGGTAATTTATATTTTCATGGTTGTTGGACATGTACTGAATTAAAAGTTTTCCACTGTTTTCATTATTTTCTAAGTGAATAAATAACACAGACAGCCTCTGCAAGAAAGCATTACATACAGCAAGCCTGCTTTTCTTTTCCCAGTTGTAACACGTGTCAGATTTTGAATGACAATTATGGTCATTCAGGTCAGTTCGCTTTCCATCAAAATTAGAAGGAACAGTTTATAATCTTATATGCTTTTGTGTGCAGCAAAAATGGTTCCTCTGTTAGAAAATAATGAAAACAGTAGACTGCAAACTGACATTATGGTATGAGAACACGTAAGTTATTGAAGATCTGGCCATTCGTGACTGCTTGGTAGAAGTTTTAATCTGATAGCTCTGAGAAAGGCATTTTGGTGATAAACTGTCAGTTTTAAGAATTTCCCATGTTCTTCTTCATTGTGGATTATTTTTGTAGTTTGTTTAATCAAGAAAGGAAAAAAAATATTAAAACCATGATGTCATAGAGTAGTCCTGTATGTTGCTTTCTTTCTGCACATTAGCCGATATTAGGTTAGCTCTATAGCACCATTTCTCCTTTGAATATGTTCCCCAATCACAATTAACATTAATGATATAAGCCTGCTACCTCGCGAATCCAGCCCTACCAAAAGACGAAAATTCGTCTTTTCTGTCAGTCATATAGACAAAGGGCAATAACTCTTGCGCCTTACCTCCCCTTGCCATCGTTAGGTGTCACCAGTTTTTAAGCTTCGCTTGTACTGTGCAACCACGTACAATTAGTCCTCCATGAATCCAAGCCATCTTAGTGTAAATTCGGACCATCCAAAGTTAAATTTGGAATTATTGTGTTGAATAATCATTCTTCTACAGGTTGTATACATTATTTTACTCGTGTTGTCATTTACGAGTTCACGTGGCACTGAATAATTTCGCTTCGTTAGTAACAGTTATGGTTATAGCAAATTAATAATGTGCTGAATTGCTAATTTGTGCTTGTTATCTTCTTTAGTTGTTTCAGTAGACTTCGTCTTTGGATGACCAAGTTGTGACTCACTAGTGGCGGTACTTGTGTTGTCATTTACGAGTTCAAGCGGCACTGAATAATTTCGTATCCTTCGTTAGTAACGATTATGGTATTGGCGAATTAATAACATGCTGAATTGCTAATTTGTGCTTTGTTTTATCTTCTTTGTCGTTTCAGTAGAGATGTCAACAACAAATGCATGAACGGCAAAAAGGGTGTTGGCATTGTGGCAATGGAGGAAAATGATGTTGACATGGTATAACAGTCCGCCTTTGAACAGATGCGTCGTTGGGTACAGGAAACTACGGCGTAGCTATTAACATCTTTTGGGGAGTGTTCCCCCAATTTTAGGCTGCCCAGTGGGTGTAAGTTCGAGCATGGCTTTCGGGCCTGTAAGTCAGGACGCATGGTGTTTTTACCGGTTCCATCGAATCCATTTCATTATGCAATCTCGCCTTCACCGCACCAGCCGTCCAGCTGGCCGTCCAGCCGTCCCATGGCATTACTAACATGGTCTGACCAACTGTGATTTACGGGGATTTTAGTGACAAATCTGCCCGTCAAGCTGTACCGCCGGCAACATGCCAATACTATTACGGAGATTTTAATGAGAAATCTATATGTCCAGGCAAGCCATTGCAGTGGCTATTACCAGTGATAGCCGGACCGTCACCGTCATTCCGGCGGACCACACGCCAGACAAACCACCTGGCAGTGCAGTCCCAGTATGGGGACCTTATTGTTCAAACGGGCCGACCAACTATGATTTACGGGGATTTTAGTGACAAATCCATCTGTCAAGCTGTACCGCCGGCAACATAGCAATACTATATGGAGATTTTAGTGAGAAATCTTTCCTTCCAGCCAGGCTATTGGAGCGGCCAGTACCGGTGATAGCCGGACCGTCGCTGACATTCATTCCGACCATTTGCCAGACAAACCAGCTGGCAGTGCCGGCCGGCCATATGTTCACGGCTTCTCCACAAGGGAGAATTAGTGAAAGTGTCAATTATGACAGAATTGCGTCATCTATGTCACCTGGTATGCTATACAGATATGCAAGCTGTACCAGAACCAGCGTTCCCTCTGTGCAGTGCTCACTGCACTGCGCAAGCATTACGGAGACCAGAAAAAATTTAAATTGGATTGAAAAAACAAAAAAAAAATATAAAAAAAATGGACAATTCAGCTGTGAATGGATGCTCGAGTTGACCAGAACACGACTCGGTACACAGTGAGTGTAACGAAACACTTTCAGCTGTACACAGATCCAGTCATGGAACGGACTGAGCTTAGCTTTAAGGCCGCAGTGGAAGAATTTATAGGTTGTTGGAAACTTCAGAATGCCCACCACCTCCTACTGCCATTGAAGACTACAAAGTTAAGGCGTCTGTAGAGCTTGAATGGGAGGAAGAGATGATGTCCTTCCTGCTTCTTCCCCATTCGGTAAAAAATTCAGGAAGCTAACTTCCAGCGACGTTCTAGTGTAGCTGGTATGAAACTCAATTAGACGCCTTCAGTAGTGATCTCCAGTGCCACGCAAAAGCTAGTCAGAAACGTAGTCGCTACGTCTTCAATGTTAGACTTGGCTTCACTAGCCATTTTTCCGACTCCCTAGGCAAATCCGGCAATGACTACGCTTGTGAAGTGACGGCCTGGATTGCTAGAGTTATTAACAGGGCAGCTCACCATTCCTAGGCAAATCCGGCAATGACCACGCTTGTGAAGTGCCGGCCTGGATTGCTAGAGTTATTAACAGGGCAGCTCACCATTCCATGGCCAATGTATTGACTACTTCTGCCAACTTAGACCTGATGCAACGTCGCTCAAGACCCATCCTACTCTGGCTTTACGGATGTCTCTGTTTGTGTCACCTTTACTCTTTGGGGGAAAATTGAAAAAGTTCGGAGGCAGGCAGCTCAGGAACTGCCCCTCCAACTCGTCACCCAGCTTTTGCAGGCGTTTCAGAACAATCATCCCCTGCCACGGCGGAGGGATGATAGGCAGACCAGGGGAAAAGAGATCCTTACAATCAAATGTGCAGTATAGATCCCAACCCAATGCTGGGAGCCAACAGTCTAATCAAGCTAGGAGGCAACCATACAGAGGCGGCAAGAACCCAAGTTTCTCCACCTTCAAGCCTCCTAACTCTAGACGTTGACATACCCTGCCCACCGCCAGCGGACTGCCTACCATTTGGGCAGCCGCCTCCTGCAATTTCAGGACCACTGGATCGCTTTATTACCTCAGAACATTTGGGTGATTCAGGTCATTTTGGAGGGACTTTAGACTTCATTTATCCATCCCCTTCCCTGTCCTCCTCTCCCCTCTTCACGGATGTACTGTCAGATCGGGAGAAGGATGCCTTTCTATTAAAAAAAAAAAAAAAAAAAAATTAATAAACCCTGCAATAGCTGGGGTTTTATTCATGGCTGTTATCCAGAGGCCGTTCATCGACCTGAGTCGCCTCAACCAATACATTTTATAGGCGTGATAAATCCGTCTTTCCATCTGACGGATATGCTTTCAGTCTAGATATGACCGACGCATATTTTCACGTCCTTATCCACCGAGTCACGGACATTTCTCCATTGTGCATGTCGGGACTCGGTTTATCAGTTCCAGGTCATACCTTTTGGCCTCAACATCAAGCCCTTGGGCTTTTACCAAGGTTATGGATTGCATCGTCACCCTGTTCCACTCGACTTCATCTATAGTGACGGCAGTATACTTGGACAACATCCTCGTGAAACATATGTTACGTTCTAAGGCAGAAACGATCTTATATCACTTTGACATCATCTAGGCTTTCTCGTGAACTGGATAAAGTACAATCTCTGTCCAGCCCAGAGTTTTAAAAAAATAACCAATTCATCATGATGATATTCTCATGCAATGCACCACAATCTGTGAAACATTTTTGTAAAATCTGCCTTGTTGGAAATTGAATATGGGAGTCACTTCAGTGTCCATGTGAGAGAGCATCTCTAGAAGCAAAGATTAAGGTCATGTTAAAATTTCCTGACTTTCTAGATAAAGAAGAAAGATATGTTGAGGGATACAACATTTTCGGTTGCCATATGGACACGTGTTTATGGGCATCGTGTAGTATGAGCATACTATTGGTACTGTTAATGACGGTAATGATAATGATGGATGTTTTAATATGAATCACCACATGAGGTTCTTTGGTTATTGGAGTAAAGTAATTTGCTCGGGGACACTCGTCAGTAGCCGATCAGAGCTGATTTACTGCTCTGATTTGAACTTGAACAAGTATGCCTTGATATCCACTAAGACAGCATTTTGCTTGGAGATGAAATCACAATTGTCTATGACTCAAAATCATCCATTAAAAAAAAGTCTCCTTAACCTGATTCATGTATATATTGAAATCTCTTGAACCCGTCATCATTTTCTATGCTTTAATTTAATTTAATTTTAATTCTTCCTTAACATTTTTGCAGAAAGCCAAGTTTGCAAGAAATTATGAGGTGCCTCCACGTTTTCGCCGAGAGCAAGCTGAAATGCCTGTTAGCGCATCGGACATTGATGGTGCTTCTGGAGGTACAGAGTCAATTTACCAGCCCTACAGTATTATCTTATAACATTTTGTTTTGTCCGTACAGCTCCATTGGTCTTCAGGCATCTGCCTGGGATGCGGAATGTTATTGGTTTTAACTCTGGTCAAGTCATTTCCGACACGTAAAAAAGTGTTACTAACAACTGCCTCGCTTGGCACTCAGCATTATGAGGATATTGTCTGGATTTCATGATAATTTCTAGAATAATGTAAAATGGTCAGACGTAATGCTACATGTCTGCGGTATGACACTCTGGTTCTATACATCACTGTAATCTTTCAGACGTCATAGTGATATGACTAAACTTATTGAAGCTATGTTAAAAATCAAAACTACACACACACACACACTTGTTTTCTCTAAATTCTCTCCCCTTCACCCAACCAATGATGCCAAAACTCATTTAAAGTAGTCTAATTGATATTTGAAAGATTTCCATCAGAAAAGTCTAAATGACAAAATGTAGATACTCTCTATCCAAATCCATGTACCTGACAACTTAAGCCCTTTGTTAGAAATGTATCTTTCAAGAACCATGAGTGGACATTTTTATGTAAATTCTACACATCCATTAACCTAGTGTTCTTCAGGGATATCGAGTGTCCTTCAAGACAACGAGTTGACCTATTCATAGTTTTACCATGGTTCATTATATAATGACCAGTTAGAAACATATATTACATTTTTAATATATTTTCTGACTTATTAGCCAAGTCCAACTGCTAAAAACAACTGATCTTCTAGTGTATAATGTGCCCGGATATCAGTGTACATAATTTTTGTTGTATTGATTAGTTCTAGAGAAATTGCACAGATTCAAATCAGCAGCTATGTGATGGCAGATGTAGGTCTACAATTTGCATTTGGATTTAACTTGTAAGCGTGTCTTGATTGTAGTTTTGATTTGTATGTCACTATTTACAGATCAATGTAACAATCAGACTTCACTGCTAATATTGTACTATTTTGAACTATGCAGATTATAAATTAGAATTGTTGTTTGTTTTTTTTAATTGAGTAAGAAAACACATCTGTTGAATACAAAATTGTTTTGAGTTGGAAACATTTTGTTATTCAGACATATTCAACATTATTCTACATACGGTACAGCATATGCAATTTTTCATTAAATTGTAATCACCTATTTTCTAGACATCAGCTTATGATGCCATTTATCTCCAGTTGCATGACTTGTTTGCAGTTATTGCAGATGCAAATTTTCGTGCATACCTAATTCAATTTAATTAATTTAGCTTAGAAGTTTTGCCGTGTCAGTGGAAAGTAGATACCACTCACATTGCAGAGAATGTTATGTAAACTTAATAAAAACCAATAATACAACTTTGATCATTAAAAGTCTAAATTAGTAAAGCTCAAATCACACTAAAGAAATAAAATGTTGGCAATCTATCTCAGTCTTGACTGCTCAGTGGAAATGCATTATAAATGCATCTTTATATGCCACTGATGAGGTTTTTTATTAAGTGCTTGAATGAATTTATTTGTTTTCATCAGCATATACAAATTCACTAAGACAGTATCATAAATTCATACTTGTTTTTATGTTTCTAAAACCTGTACATGGTCAGGTGTATTTTTGATGTTTTATTTTTTGAAGTTCACGCAGCACCTGCCAGATCTATACTTCTCAAATTATAATTATCCCTCTATATTGCTGTGGTTGGGTGTTTAAAGAAATTATTAAATATGTTGATAAAAACCGATATATGGTGTAACTATTGGAACCTATGTTACATGTCATTCAGTTTCGATACTTATAGGTGTGACCAATCCAGTTGCCTAGTGGTTACTGTGTCCACCTTGGATGCTGGAGGTTGTGGGTTCGATCCCCGGCCGAGTCATACCAAAGACTTACAAAAATGGTACTAACAGCGGCCTTGCTTGGCGCTCAGCATTAAGAGGTTAGTGTTATGACTGGTCAGTCTGGTGTCAGGATAATGTGACTGGGTGGTGCATCAATCTACATGTCTGCAACATGATGCCCAGTGCTAGACATAACTGTAAACTACCACACTGCAGACAACATAACGACTGAAAAATGTTTCAAGCTACATTAAAAATCCAAATCACACACACAATTACACTTACAGGTGTAAATTCTTAATTTTTTTAACTATTAGGTTTTTTTTAATAAAATGGCATGAAAACTTGGATTTATTAAACAAATTAAGCTTTATTATATTAATAAAATTTGTATCAAAGTTTGTTTAGGCAATCTGTAAAATCTTTGTTAGAACTAAAAAAAAAATGTTATAATTAAAAATTTCAATTAGCCCCCAAATAAAAAGGCATTTAATAAGTGTCAGAACAGATGAGAATATGTTTTACTTTTTTTAAAGTGTGAATGTGGTAAGTTAATAATTGGTTCAATGTCTTTTCAAATTGCACTTCATTGGAAATGCATTATAAATGCATCTTTATGTTAAAATATTATATGATTTAGAAAATAAAATTGTGTTGCTTCACGAAATGTCTGATATTAAACAAGTTTTCTTGTCATTGTGATTTTTAAAACTATATTTGGAAAAATTTGTCCATTCATCTATAAGTCCAACCACGTACATAAATTATTGACTAACCACATACCCTCTCTTTCTCCAAACTGGTTGTAGAGAAGTTGTGGCAACTTGAGTTGCAATGACACATGCCATACTTTGTGATTTTATCTTGATCATCATATTTTTTTCCACCAAATTAAAGTGTATGCTTGCCTGTATAAGGATTATGCTTTTTAAAAAATTAAAAAAAAGAAAGAAACAAGTTGGGGCTTTCTTGTCATTTTATTATCATCTCTTTAATTCAGTCCCTATAAATTGGAAAGAAGACTGCTGAATATGAAATATATATGACTCATTTCCAAGAAAACTGACATGTTTAATCAAATATGAATTTTGTCTTATGTTTGTTTGTGTCTGATTTGGGTTTTTAATGTAGCTTTTAAAAAAATTCTGTCATATCACTGTCTTCAATGTGACAGTTATTAGTGATGTCTAGCACTGAGGCATCCTGACACCAGACCCACCAGTCCTAACACTGACCTCATAATGCTGAGTGCCTAGCAAGGCAGTTACTAGTACATCAGTTACTTGTCAATAAGCAATGTCAAATTGTCAGTGAGTGATGTCATATTCTCAATAAGCAATGCTAAATTGTCAATCAGCCACATCAAATTGCTTTAATCATTAAGATCAAATGTAGTGTATATTATGTTGTTAAGTTTTTAGTATTTATATTTATTGATTAATAAACCAACAAAAAGAATAAACACATTTCTTTAGATTTAGTTAAATATCTTAGACACTATTGTATGTATAGTCATGAAACTTGATGAATGAATTCAACTTTGAGGGTACATTTCACTACAGGAAACACCAGGTCACAGTGGCTGGTTTACTCTGCCAACACCGCTCCGGTGGCCTAGTGGTTAGAGCGTCCTCCGCGGAAGCGGGAGGTCGTGGGTTCGATCCCTGGCCGAGTCATACCAAAGACTTACAAAAATGGTACTAACAGCTGCCTCGCTTGATGCTCAGCATTAAGAGGTTAGTGGTAGGACTGGTCGGCCTGGTGTCAGGATAATGTGACTGGGTGGGACATCATGCTACATGTCTGCGGCATGATACCCCAGTGGTAGACATCACTATAAACTGCCTCACTGCAGACATCGTAGCGATAAGACTGAAAAATTGTTAAAGCTACGTTAAAAATCCTAATCAAACAAACATTGTGCGAGTTTGGATTATGCCATCCCAATTCATGTATGAAAGATTGAAATATGCTGAAATCTTATTTATATCAGCTGAGATTGTCATAATAAATACAAGATAATATGTCACAAAGTGAGCCTCTATGTGACACTTTTGTTTCAAAATAAATGATTACATGAAATAATTGCATTTGGCATATTTAACTTATAAAGTTTATATTGTTGAAGAAATCATATGAATTTCTCCAAAAATCACCTTGTCATGTTGCAGATGATGGTCAACAAAGGAAAACGTATGTGTACATTGATATGTATAGGGCTTATTGCAAAAAGAATAACTTGCCACTGACAGACTTCAACACATTCAGAATTAAGGGATCTGGCTTTGTCAGTATGCTCACACTATACGGCGAGACATACGGAAATGGAGGTTAGTATCTTAGATGATATACAGTGTAAGTGAAAGTTTCTTACGGTGTACAATGCTGATCATAAATGTGAGTTAACCCATTTTATCTTGAATATACGACAACGGTTGTAATGCCTCATTCTATCCTGAATACACCTGTGGTCGTAGTATCCCAAATTATCTTCAATATGACTGCGGTCATACTTTACTGCATATATGGGTATTTTCTCTAGAAACGTGTTATACATCACAAATATTTCTGTACGTTAGCAAGGCAAGTAGTACATCAGTTACTTGACAATAAGCAATGTCAAATTGTCAGTGAGTGATGTCAGATTCTCAATAAGCATATTTCTCTAGATACGTGTTCTACATCACAAATATTTCTGTACTTCTTCGCCAATACAGGAAATTGTTAAAGCATACATGTGTTGTAAAATATCTTTTTTACAAAAACGTTGGAAAAGAAATTTTTGGCTTGAAAATCGATCGATAAAATGAGGGACGACAACTCAGATATAAACACGACAATAATATTTGCAAATTTTATTACCTTTTCAGAGATACATAGTTTTATACATTTTATAATATAGCCAAGACGTATTTGTTCAAATTGATAGACAAACTATAATGGGTTTTGATTTATGGACTAACCTTTTATATAAATCAGACAATGGGGTCCCTTTGGTCGAGTTGTCTCAAGTGCTCGCCTTTGCCTATCAATGCCATGTTATCACTGTTTGTGTCTGTTCTTTTCTTGGGCACACGGGAAAGTTTACAAGTAGCTTCCTGTAATGGCTTTTTCTCCACCAGTTATACTGACTGCCATATGTAGCCTATCTTGAGTTGAGAAATGGTCTTAAAGTCGAAAGAATAAACTATGTTTAAGGCTTTAATTTGCCATATATTAGTTTATTTACTTGCAACAGTTTTCCCAAAGCAACACATTATAAAATAAGTAGATTAAGAACATAGCCTTTAATGTTAAAACCATGCTGTGCTGAAAGCCTGACGATTCTGTTATTGAAGTGGAGATGTAACAAAGGGAAGTTACTGTTAGAATGTAACTTAATAGGAGATGCAACTGGTAATAGTGTCAGAAGCTAGCTAATTGTGTCACTTGAAACTTGTCAAACTGACCAGAAAATATTTCTTGATTCATCAAAAAACAAAGTTCAGTTCTGAGAAGATTGTTAGCAAGATTGCATAAAAGTCAAAATGAACGAAATTGTGCGAGCCTATTTTAGATAACTTAAATGGACTCTTGTGATATTATTGTTTTCAATTTTTAAGACCTTTATTTACTTTTAATTTGTATGGACAGCACAATTAGGTGAAAACATTCGATGTATGCAGATTAAATTTCATAGGCATATTCACAGAAGCCTGATAAGATTTATCAATATTTCATTTTGGCAAAATTTTGAATGTTTTTAAAACATCCATATATAAAAAAAATTAAACAGTTTGAGAAAAAGATTTTTTTCAGAAATAATGTTATTGCAATGATAAAAAAAAATCTGAGATGAAAAAAATCAAGTTTGGTATTTGTTTGTATTTTGTATGTAGAAGATCTTATTACATTTTCAGGCCATTATTGCAATTTTCAAAAGTAAAACACAAATCTAGTTGCATACTAGAGTCCTTTCAAATTGTATCAACTTTTACACGGCAAGCAGTGGCATTTGATTTGGTTTTGTTGTTAAGACAAATAGCGCAAAACAAAAAACTAGCCAAGCAACTGTCTTAAGAACACATTGCATGTGCCTAACTAAATCTGAAAAAGTTGACCCAGAAGTTGATAGCAGACTGTTAATAAAGAAATGAAGCATACAGGTAAAATATGATGACAATAACACCTGTAGGGAGAAGTATAAACCTGTGGACCTGCACGTGTGATGTTGGAAAATGAGTGTGGGTGCTGAGTTGTATCAAATGATGGTTAGCTGGAATACAAGTGATAGCAGACAATTTCATTTACAATGCTGCCTGTAGGGAAGGTGTTCCAAGGCTAAGGATTATATGGATAAGGAACCTCACATGAACATATATGTGACTTTAAACCAGAAATTATGAAATTAAACATATAAAGGTGTTTCTTAAGGTCATAAAACCTGCACACATATAAACATTGCAGTCCAAACCGATATATCAAAGTTACATAGGCATTCCACATGAGTGACAAAGTGCTCTTTAAATATGATGGAATGAGTATACAGATAAACATGACTCGTGTGTCGCCTATGGAACCATGCATGAGTGTGACGCAACTAAGCCATGTAAATAAATCTTACCTGTGCCATGTAAATAAATCTTACCTGTGTTTGTCTTACCAGAGCGGAAGCAATACAGAAATGTACGCAAGTATCAATATTAGACACAAAAAGCTTCACATAAGTGGAACTGATACACTTTATAGATACTTAAAAAGTATGTGTGACAATATCAAAAATGAGGCAATTACTTGAAGGGAAAAAGGCCCACAGACCACCTTTGCAAGTAAAGAACATTGAAATCTGCATTACATTATGTTACAGTAGAACCTATCTTGAAAGACCATCCCTTCTGCCAAAAATAATGGTCTCTCAAGACAGGTGGTCTCTCGTAACAGGTCATAAAACTATATAATGAATAAATCTGCTGTGCATGTAGATTCTGCTCTGAAAACAGGTGGTCTCTCAAGACAGGTTTAAATGTATTTAAAGCCCATACTTAGTGTAGAGTTGCTTAATCTACCCATGCAAGTACCTAAGTCACTAACGACACACAGTTTTAACCAGCACAATAATTGGCAGACATCTTGTAGCTCGCTTAACTAAACATAGTTTCTGAGAGGGCTGGATTTTCTAGGTTAGTAGTATTTTTCCTAAGGTATTATGATTGGGTAACATATTTAAAAAAAGAAAATTTGCAATGATTTAGACATTACTTATATGATAACCTACTCCATACAATTGCAATAAAGATAATCAACTAACAAACATGGTACTTTTAATAAATCATTTTCTTATTTTTTGTCTCTAAGCTGGTGAAGTTATACAAACTCAAAATGTCATTGGTTTTGGGCAAGAAAATAAATATTATGTTTTATGTATGAAACCTTAGTTGTCATGGCAGAAAATACAAACTTAATTGTAGGGTATGTATATACAGCAAAGTTGCTTGTCCAATCAATTTCAGCTTTGGACTTTTTTCAATCTTCAGTTTTGAAGTGCACTAAGGGGAGCTAATAAGGTTTATAACACATATGCCTTACTATTATTTTTCTTTCAAAGTATTTCTATAGCTTCAAATATATTTTATGTGTGTTTGAAATTTCACAGTGGATTTCTAAATAAAATTGAGAAAAAGGTTTTTTTTTCTAATGCTTTGGAAATTGAAAATCGTGTTTAAAAAATCTTCAGTATAAATTAATTTTATTTATTTTAGAATGTTTTCCTACGGCAAAGGAAGCAGAGGATGCTGCAGCAAAGTTAGCTGTACAGATTCTTGGGCAAGATAGAAAAGGTAAATATTTATGCATGTGTTGGTCTATCTGTCCCTGTATCTACGTTAAATTCAATTTATTTGTGGGTACATATATTTTTAATTGGATACTGTAGGCCACAAATTTAAATATCTGAGATATAAAATATCATTGCCATAAATACCCACAACAATAAATACATACACAATGTTAATATTTATGTCCATCTCTGTGATTTTTTTTTATCCCTCTTCAGGCTCTAGAAAACTCGGCAAATGGGTTTCCCACTGACATTTTGACTCATAATGCATCAAGAAATCTTTTATGCACTGAAATTAGGTAAAACGATTTTAGACGGTTAATTCAATCTTCCTAACATGTTACTCCTGATGTAAGTAGAGTCTATGTTGTACATGATGCTATCTCCGATCAAAAATTATGCTAGTGCTTCAAGTTTAAGATATTTTGTGCACAGTCACAGTGCTGATTCAACGTAGAGAAGTCCTCAATTAACATGACCTTCTCCATCAGGCAACTGCAGGAGAAATGCAGAGAACAACATATACGCCTCTTCCTGGCCTTTATAGTCCTCACCAAGGTGCTGGATCAGATCAGCAGAAACAAGACTTTTCACAACCCTGATGAAGATTGGATACCCTCCAAAGCTGCTAAGCATGATCCCGTCCTTCCATGATTACATGAAAGGCACAGTGAAGTATGATGGCTCAATGGCTGTCGCCTTCAGCATCCGCAGCAGAGTGAAACAGGGTTGTGTCTTTGCCCCCACACTCTTCAGCATCATTGCTGTCCAGCTCAAGCATGCCTTTGGGACATCCACAGGAGTGTTAAACCTCCAAACGTGATCAGACGGCAAACTGTTCAACCTGGCCCGACTAAAGGCAAAGTGCAAAGTGGGTGAAGCAACCATCAGGTACATTCTCTTTGCAGATGATGCTGCCCTAGCCACTCACACAGAAATTGAGTTACAGCACCTGATGGACCACTTTCCTAAAGTATGTGGGGAGTTTGGGCTGACCATTAGTCTAAACAAATTTGATGGCTCAGAATGCAGACCCACCAAGCTTTACCATCAATAACTATGAACTTGAAGTAGTCACTTCTTATACCTCGTCTCTACCATCAACAAGAATCTATCACTCGATGCTGAGCTCAACAAGTGGATTGGAAAGACATCAACAACTCTCTTCAGGTTTTCTTGGTGAGGTCTATAAAGGACAAGAAGAGGCATTTACTTTGTTCTCTGCATTTCTCCTAGCAGCAGAGAGGGTGAATCCTACAACGTTTTTAGACAAATTTTGATTGAAATCCTAAAACGAGCCGTCCTATAATCTCATTTTAACCAAAAAAAGGGTGAACCCTACAACGTTTTTAGACAAAATTTGATTGAAATCCTAAAACGAGCCGTCCTATAATCTCATTTCAACCAAAAAAAGGGCGAATCCTACAACGTTTTCAGACAAAAAAAATTGATTGAATCCTTAAAACGATCCGTAGGATTTCGTTGAAATCTACGAAATCTCATTTTAACTAAAAAAATGAAAACGAAGATTTTTACGATTTTTTAATCAATTTTGGTCGCAACTTGTTGTCATCCACCCTCTCTGCTGCTTAGTGATTTCATCACTGGGTTAACAAAAAATAATAAATGATTTTCGTCCTAAGGACTGGATCAAATATTCGGTTAAAATCATTTATGATTTCACAAACAAACTAATCACTAACACCTCCTCTTGTAGATCAATTAGGTTATTGGACTGATCTGTGAGTTTGAAATTAATTCTGGTTAACGAATTATTATGGCATCGCATGTAGACAGGATTAACCGGAGACTCAATTATTAAAAATCCTGGAGGAGCTGTTGGTGCAAACGAATAAAGAATATATCCTTGCTGAGCTTGATTTGATCGTTCGAGATTAATTTGATAGCTTCCTTCGATAACATCACATACTAAATTGAGCGCAATCACCGATGAAATATTCACGTTGAACGGAGCGATATGCCTACCGCCACCGTCTGGGTCATTATTGTGTTTGAGGATTTTTATTTCCCCTGATGATGTTTTTTTCCATGCATCATGAATTATTTTAAAACCAACATCGATGGTGTCACTGAGAAGTTTTTTTAGTTCTGGTACGTTATATCCTGGTAGTTTGAATGTGGGGATATCTTCAACGCGGATTTCATAGTCTAATGCAAATTCTGTTCTCGATTTTGGGTTACCTTCATCTAATATAACTCGAATAATTTGTGAATTAAATTTTTCCATATCGTCGATAATTTTATTGCATGTTTCTACGACGCTGATAAATTCATCTCGGGTGAGAGAACCGGATTTAAGAGATATTAACAACAGTGAAAAATCATTATTCATCGCTGTGAAATTTTTAACGATTTCAGGTTTTTTAGCAAAAGCATACTCTGGCAATGATCTACCATCCGCCCTTTTTGGGAATATGAAACCAAAAAAATCTAAAGTGTTTTCGTGCTCTTTATAACTCTTTATTGGATTATCAGGTTTTATTCTGTCGGTGATATAATCAGATTTTTGTGGTTCTGGTACATCAACGGTTTTTTCCACTGGTGGTAATTCAGGCCATCCTAGTACGGTTCTTATTGAGCTTTGATATATATCTACGACGTATTCTTCTGAGTTTATTTCAATGGCAGATGATAGCGTCGGCTCATGAACCGTTATAGCGATTTTTGATTCTTTTCCAGTAATCGATTTTATTCTACGCGCTAATTCATTATTGATTTGTTCGATTTGGTATGACCCTGTTGGTATCGAAACAACTTTCCAGTCTGGGGTTCCGTCGGGTTTATTCTCATTTGCAAACACTAAAGAATTATTGGGTTGTTGACCACCAAATGATTTTGATCTGATATTAGGCCAACTGTGATACACTCGTAATTTTGCTAGCGCTATCTCCTTCACGGGGACTGGGCTAGGGAAATTCACACTAAACTCGGGTTCCGTTGATGTTATTGATATCATACTTGTTTGTACTGGGTTCGTGTTCTCCACTACTCGTTGAAGTAATTCCTGCGGTGTTGTCATTGTTATTATACTCATGATTTATTTCTAATTTTGGTATCGAGGAATCATAAATACTGACCATCACTGAGAACTCACAATCTGGTATGGTTGATATTATTGAGATCATTTTGGTTTTTGGGTTCGTGTTTTCTAATTCCATCGGTGTTGTCATTGTTATTATATTCATGTTGTCGCTCTAATTTTGATATCGCTGAATCAAAAATACTGACCATCGCTGAGAATTCACTATCTGATATAATTGTATTATCGAGTGACGATGATATCATCAATGATAATTGCGAGTATGCGGTTGATGCAATATGAAATTGAAGTAAGTAATTCTGCAGTTTACTCTGGCTGCATGATGATATCTTTTTTGTTATCCCGGTTGATATACCCCCGATTGTAGCCACCGCAGAAATGCAAATTGGAACTACGACCGGGGCAATCATTATAACCGATCCAAGTATTATTCCGGCGCCAGTGAGAACGCTTGACACCGAGTACATAATAATATCAATTGCGGTGATTCTTCGTCGGTATTTTTTTATTTTTATTTGATACTCCTCAGTGAGGGTTTTGAGTCTATTCTGAAATTCTCTGACCTGATCATAGCGACATTGCGTCGATGACAAAGTCATTGTTGTTATTTTAAAAAAGCTAGCGTTTTCAATTGTGAAATCCTTTCAATTTAGTTATTTACTTAAATCCGCTACGAATTCCACATACCAGGTTACTGAAACCCCAATCAAATTTTTATCAGTAGCTGTTATAGTGAACTTTTCAGTTGTATCCTTGTCGATGATCGTTGAAATCGTATTATTAACCCCGGATGAACTCGACGATGATATATTAAATTGAGTTAATGGTGTTACTAGTGTTAATCGATAAATACCCTTAACGGTTGCAGTGATATTTAATTTGTTGTTTGTAGGTGTCCACTCAAATGATCCGTGTTGGATTGTGTATACCACGTTGTTGGTTTTCTCATGAGGAATTTTTGTTTTTTCAATGATTGTTATCATCCTCGAAAAATCACCTTTGACGGCTTCGATGAAGTTTTTCGTCTCATCGATGGATTTTTTAATATCAGGGAGTTTTATTTCTATTTTATCCAACTGGGTTCCAATAAATTTATCAATGATATTTCTACGAAATGATATAAACTGTTTTCCGTTTTCTTCAATTTTAGATTCAAGTGTTTTTAGTACAAACAGAGAATTGTTTAACTCATCGTTGAGAGTTTTTAATCGATCTGTAATCGTCGAAACGATTACACCCGGTTTGAGTTTACCCTGATCGGAAAAAAGCGCGATAGTATTTTCGATTGCGTTTCGTTGTTTAACTAAAATATCATCCAACGACACATCACTGCTTTTCAATTTACCCTGCTTGTCTTGAAATACAACTATTTCGTTCGGGTCAACACTTGTTAAGTTCAACGTCTCAGCTATTTCATCTTTGATTAGTTTTTTTACATCCTTGATAGAATCAGGGGGTGCAGTGCCATCGGGTTTGGGTTTCAAAGATCTCCCCCAAATATCAATCATGTTATTGTAAAACTCTTTCTCTCTTTAAAATCGTTTCGATTTCCAGCGATTACTAGTGTATTCATTCACGACAACATGTGGTGGTTTTCCGCTTGGGTTACTCAAGGAGTTAGAAATAGCATCAAGGACATTTAATACTTCGCTGCCACATATTGGTGGGTCATTCATTTGTTGTGTTGGTAGCGTAGAATACCAAGTCTTCATTGGAAGGGTTTTTATATAACGCAAAAACTCTTTTGGTGGGGCTAATCCATATGAATCAAAATAGACAATCCCACGTGGATCAATAGCGTATGCAACCCAGTGAGTTCCAGGTCCGGTGCTGTTATCGAGATTAATAATACCGGTTTCAACGCTGTTTGGTTGATGTGGTAATTGATCTTTCATAAAGACACCTCTGAAATTTTTAATCGCCAGCTTTTTAGCAGCATCCATTAAATCAAAATTGGACATAGGAATCTTCGATTCCCGAATTAATAAATCGTTCCTGGTAGTCTTAGACCCTTTCCGCTGTACCACGAATACGGGGTTCCTGGTAGTCTTAGACCCTTTCCCTTTTTTTTATACCCCTTCCCCGTTGCTTTCTGTAGTGCCATCCCTGCTGCAGTACCAACAGCCCCTAACGCCGCCGCCTTAGCCACCGCTGGGGCTGCTGCTGCAATCAATGCTGGTATCGCAGCTAACAACGGGAATATACCGCCTGTTTTAATCATATTTTTGATAGCAGCCGCAGAAAGAGTAATCTGAACACCCTTTTTTGCTACTAGTGCATCATTGAAATGTTTCACCTGACGAGTTGTCAGCGATAGTTTATTTGCACCACCAGTCATTTGGTTGGGTTTCAACGTGATTGTGGTTCCACATTTTTTAGCTGATTCCGATTGCAATTTTTTGATTTGACCAGGAGTTAACGCAACACTAATAACACTATATGACATTATACATAATTGATTGATTCTAAATCGTTTACAATTTCAATTACATGTTTTCCACTGGTGCATCTACCACTCTCATTCTTCCACCAACACCTTCAAGTAGCATTGATTTATCACTGAGAATGACAGCAACCGCTCTATAATTAGCAATACCACCAGGACGGGTTACACGGGCTCTAAAGTGTATATCAACGACAGATTGTCTCATCAAATCGAGATGTTCCAGTGAGAAGTAATAGATCGGATAGAGGCTTTTAAAATCCAATTGTGATATTTGCAAACCAGTATCCACATTTAGATCACGTGCCATAAATGACAACAGGTTATGATATACACGTGCAATATGGTTGTGAGTGTAATCAAGTTGTACATCTTCAGATGGTTCCTGTTGTCCGTTTATTCTCAGTGAGACCTCTCTAACACCTAACTGATCAAATATCATATGGCTTCGTTCTTGATTACCAACTCGTGCATTATTCTGTAACGCCACAAATATATGACGTGGAGCTGAAACCCCTTGTTTTGATGCCAGATGCCAAGTAAATATATCATCAACATTATCCTGTTTGATATCAGTGGTCACTGATAACCAACTCAACAATGATTTTCCTCCTTGTTCCATAAATGACAACAATTTTTCTTCTGCTGTGATTGATGGAGTTAACACTGGCATCCATAATGCTAGTTTTGTTAAAATGACTTTACCATCAGCAACACCAGCATCACGCCAGATTGCATCATTATCAGTACCCTTTCGTACAAGCGCTACTGTGTGTTTAGCTCCATAAATAACTTTTCGGACATTTCTACAGAATCCGAATATATGATGCAGTGGAATTGCACATGAAAATTGTCGACGCTGTCCTTGCAACGTTGCTACACGTGTTGCAAACCCTAGGTTGTAGTTAATGATATTATTTATGACATCAAAAGTACCAGCTGGTCTTGTATATCCGGCTGGTGCTGGATCAACTGCGGTAGCTTGTGTTGCCTTGACTCTAGAATACTGGTTGTGTTCAGGGTGATCAGTGATATCCTTAGAAAACATCATAGATGGACCCGCTGATCTTGAATAATCATCAGAATATCTCGCTAACCCTATGATTGTTGTGGCCACATCAACTTCACGGTCAATGGATTCAATTTCTTTTCCATCAATGAGATATCTAGCGCTTTCAAATAACGCCATTATGCCGTTATTAACAAAACCAACTCGTGTAGTTGGGTTTATGTCATATGGGGTATCAGCTGCATCATTTGTTACAAGTTCTCCTTCGATTTCGATAAATGCCTCACACGGTAGGAAGTATTTACTGGTATCATGAACTTGAAGTTCAATTCGCGATCGGAGATCTGGTTGTACTGCGTGATAAGAATAAAATTGAAAATCGCGTACAGAATCATCCTTGCCAACTGGGGCGTCTATATCAAATGCTGGATCAGGTGACCTTTTGAACATTTTATTCTATTTATCAGAGTCTAAATCGCGATTTCCCATTTCATCGTCGTGTTTTTTTAAAGCCACTTCCAGCTATCATGTTTGCTATCATGTTATTTTGGTCCTCTTGATTTATCAAGGGAGTCACCATCGACGCTAATTTTTCATCTACTGCGTTATTTATAATTCTACTAACACTTGCAGGCATTTCTGCTGTAGACGGTAACGGTACCGGTTTCTTTTTTCGTCTCACTAATGATGTTATTTTATTCTTCGCAGTTGAAAACGCTTTTCCAGCAAGATCTCCAACAGCACCAATACCCTTATCACGAATAACATCAATTGCTTTCATTCCTAGTTGTTTAGCTAACGGCATCACTTTTGGAGCCATTCTCGCAAATAACCCTGCAATGGTATTACCTAAACCATCTCCGTAGTATGCTCTATAAACTGGAAACCGTGAATTAACTACGTAGACGGGGGTTGGTTTATCATGATTGTAGTGTATGATCATTATTTTAAATCAGAAACAATTTTTCAATTGTTATTTATCTAATCGATTTAGTCACTATGATAACCATGGACGGTTTCACCGTCTACTAACTCGCCAATGAAATCTCGATATGTGCTGATATCCATGATACCACCCTGAAATAATCGTCTACAGATATCAGCTGCTTCATTAATTATTTCCGGTGAGTTATTTCCAGCTCGGAAACCTCCTACAAGAACTTCTAATCGTGATATATCATTGATAACACTACCAGGACATGTCGTGGTAGAGTCAAAGACATCATTTGGATTTTTAATCGAATATCCTTTTCCACTTGTTTCCTCAGTTGTACCAGTTGCGCCTTCACTATCATCAAGTAATTGCCTTTGTCGGCCTCGACTTTGTTGTTTTTGTATACCATAACTATCAACTCCTGCTTTAAAAATTCTGTAATTAACTGTATTCTTTTTCAAATTACCAGTAATCTCCTTGTTTATTTTAAACAACCAATCTACCCAGTCGTCTCGGCTTATTCTACTGTTTTTATACTCGTCCTTTAAAAAGTCTTTTCTATAATCATAGCTTTGGGCAGCGAAATCACCAAAGGTCGTATAATCGTCGTGTTTCTCCAATTGAGGTTGTTTGATTTTTGTTATAGCTTCTTCAGTGAATTTGTCTATAAAGGGAATACCTCTTGGGGTGACGACATCAACAGGTTGTGGTTCAGGTGTGGAAACTCTTTGAGTTTCAGGCGCAGAATCATCAATATCAGCTAGTCGTTCATACTCGCGTTGAGTTTTTATATCACTGGATAACTGTTGTATCCCTGCGCGTGTTTGTCCGGTCTCTGCTGCTATCTTTTCAAGCGTATCAAGCAGCGGCGCCTTCTTTACTCGTTCTCGCTCAGGAATATCTCCATATATCGCTGCTTCAGTTAGCTTTTTCACATCTTTGGTCGCACTTGTTATCGGAGTAAATAGTTGTTCACTTGACACAGAAAAGTCAGTCTGCGCTTGTTGTCGTTGTTGCAGTTTATTCCGTACAGAGTCACGAATTGGTACAAATCTCTTAATTGCATCTAATCGTTCACGAGCCAATCGGGTTGTTAATGCTTCATTGACCATTATTTGAAATCAGAAACAATTTTTCAATTGTAAAACAATTTTTCAATCCCGACCTAACACCATCGGATGGTCATGGAAGTGTTATTTCATCCTATAACGGCTTCTATCAATGATGGCGAAAGTCACATAATTGCTATAAATAATAATAATACTGTGACTTTCGCCATTCTATTTTTGATCAATCCGAACCAGCCATCAATTTTTTATTCACTGTTTCTGACATTATCAATCAAAAAATGCTAAAAAAAATTAAAATCTCTATGAGGGACGGTCACAATCAAATAATGATTAATGGTCGGGCAATCAAATAATGATAAATGGTTGGTCAATCAAAATTGTTCATTTTCTTGAATTAACGCCCGTAGGTTTCTAACTTTAGAGTTGACTTCTTTTTTCAATTCGTATTCGTACCCCAATTCTTTTCGTATTCGTTCTACGATGGTATACAACGGAGCGAACACACTTACGTCACTGGAAAATGCGAGAGAGTCCTTAATAGAATTCTGAATTCTTTTGATGAGCGCATACTTCTTTGGTAGCATATATTTATTGTTGTTAACTCCGTATTCAATATCCTGAAAATCAGACATGATTTGATCAGGATTTAACCCATCTGATAGTTCAATATCCCAACCTTTCAATTTTGAAATCTCGGATATGATGCTATTCATGTTTTCAGAATTCATTATTCTATAGCAATGACATATTTCTAAATGAAAAATATGACGTATTAGACGTAACTAAATTTAATTTTCTGTCCGCGATTTTTTGAAAACGCAGATCGATAAACCCCCTCTGCAACATATCGTACTGAGGGTGGACAAATATCGAAGTGCCTACCGGCTTCATATAATGATTGAAATATTTTTTCTTCGTTAGTTATCGTATTCAAAGATTTCACAGGTCTCGCTTTTTTCGAGTATTTCCCAGTCCCCCCTCGTTCGGTATTCTCACTTTGTGTAACAGCCTGCAGATTTGATAAAGAATTGTTTTTCGGATTAGAATCGATATGATCAATGACAGAATCATCCTCGATCAATCCATGGAAACACTCGTACACGAAACGATGATTGAGATATTTCTTCTTTCCAGCACCAAACATCAAATACCCCATACCATTATCCCACCCAACTGGTTTCTTCAGTCTGCGGTTTCTTACAACACCATCACTGGATGCTTCATAATTTGTGATCACAGGATGTTGTCTGAATTCTTGGTTCATTCGTATATATAATACTATTGTTTGTCTAATTCATTGTTTGGTTTAATGATAAATCTTTCGATGTAGTCTTGAGGAGTTCTTATGATTTTATCCCTGATACTGACTTTGTCAGCGTCAAGAATACTGACTTTGTCAGCGTCAAGAATACTGACTTTGTCAGCGTCAAGAATACTGACTTTGTCAGCGTCAGGGTCATAATTTCTGATTGATTGTCCATTTTTTATTCTTTTATCATAATAACGCTTCAATTCCCTATATCGTTTACCACCACAATTCAAACACAACCGTGATTTCCCCCTAACCCCAACTCCACATAGAATACAGGGTAACGGACCAAGGCTTCCACGACGAAAGCTTTGCATATGATACCCACAAAACTCACTTCTGCATGATTTGTTACACGGGATTACTGATCCAATCATAAGCCACTTGCAGTGATTCATTATATAAAAATCTTTCATTTAAATGCTTGTTTTAATTATAGAATGAGCGAATTAAGGAAAACGCCTTCGAAAAATGCTGAATTCAATGTTGATAAAGAGTTTAAGAGATTATTAAAAATCAATCCTAGATTTAATCTCGATAGACCCAAAAAACGTATCAAACGTCCAAGAGACGGAAACATGAAAGAGTTTAAGAGATTATTAAAAATCAATCCTAGATTTAATCTCGATAGACCAAAAAAACGTATCAAACGTCCAAGAGACGGAAACATGAAAGAGTTTAAGAGATTATTGAAAATCAGTCCTAGATTTAATCTCGATAGACCAAAAAAACGTATCAAACGTCCAAGAGACGGAAACATGAAAGAGTTTAAGAGATTATTGAAAATCAGTCCTAGATTTAATCTCGATAGACCAAAAAAACGTAACAAATTTAATCTCGAGAAACCAAAAAAAGCGTCCAAGAAATTACCCTGGAAGGATGCTCAATTCAATCTCGATATAGTCTCTGATACACCAAAAAATAAAATTCTTGATAAAGCCATGATTAATAAAATCAGAGATTGTTTCAATGAATTTAAGCGTGATGGAGCATCCTATTGTTGGTCAACATTTCGAATTGATGGTGTTGTTGACGCTACCATGAATGATGAAAAAGCAGCAGTGATAATTTCACATGTTGGGGAAAAACGGTATTTTTTCCGAATCAAATTCATTATTGAAGTCGATGGCAAATGGATTATTAGGGATAAATTTGAACCAATCCTCAAGAATAAAAAAGCTGTCATTGTGAGTAGAGATTCCAAACCAGGGATTCTAACCGGCATTGACAAACCATACTACGAAAGATCTTATCCCGTAACAGCAATGGTTTATGGGCTATATCCGTTAAATGATAAACCCGATATCGCAAAACTAGCTCCTATGAAATATTCGTCAGGGCTTAATTGTGTAGCAACACGGGTAATGGAGCACTTCACAAATGCATCCCGAGGAAATAAACTAACTGATCTAAGACGAAAAAAAATAACCGAGTGGGAACTGACAGTGAAACAGAACGGTGCAAAGATTTCTGATATAGCTAAGTTAGAAACATCATTAAGATTTCCAATAACAGTTATGACGATAACCGGAGAGGTTTTATACGAACCGAAATATAACAAAAATGGAGCACCAATACAGATTATTGATCATAACAAACACGCGTGGACACCTGCGGTAACAGTATTTCCACGAGAACGAACCGTGAAATATATCCCTAAGGAGTTCGTCGGGGATGTTTTCTATGAAGAGAGATTATTTGATGCTATTAATGCGTTGTGTAAGGATGATCCTGTGTCAGTGTGGTTACTTAGAAGTGATGAAGGATTCGATCAATTTGTAAAACCAAATGGTGAATTATATCGCGTTGAAGAATTAGATAACAGAATGAGAAAAATCGCTAATGATTTTTCACCGGAGAGTTTCCATGAAAAACTACTCACGGATAGTTTTACTATTCCATCAGTGGTAGCTCACTTCGCAAGAGAAAAAAACTCATGGCGTCCAACACGAAGTGATTTTCTTGAGGATGTTAAATCGAGTTGCGTCGAATTTGGTCATGGAGGATTGTGGAATACGAAATACTCACGTGATGGTATGATTTCAATTGATATAGCCGCGTGTTATCCCGGAAGTTTTCTCGGGTATGGGGAATGCGCTGAGTACTTCAAACGATTTGGACACCCAACACATGAAATGACTCGTGTTGCGATTAATGGACCATTACCTGATTTTGATTTAACCGGATTCGCTCGTGTGATATCATTCGAATTAGCTACAGGGTTACATCCGTGTAGTTATGTTTGGCTCGGTAGACACCTATCTGAAAAGGCCTGGATGCCAATAGTGCTATTGAGATATATGATTGATTGTGGTATGCTAATATCGTTGATTGTTTCCGATGCTATTATATGCTATCGAGCTCAGAAAGAAGTTTGGCTACCACAACCCGATCTAGATAGAATAATCAGCGAATTGCGAAAACAATTCCCTGATTTCAATGAAGAACAAATCATGAATTGGTCTAAGAAGTTATTTGAAATTAAAAAAGAACAAGCAAAGGATCTCGGACGAAGAATAATCGGTAAATTCACTCAAGGTGGACGGTACGACAACGCAAAATACTCTTCGCGGTTGATCATAGATGTCGCTGAATACGATTTTCTTGTAGCGGATTTAATGAAACAGGGAAAACTTGTATCCCGTAAGGATGCTTTTCTATCCAATGGTGAGAAATTAGGTACGGTTGTTACCTACTGTGATGGACATAATTCCCAGTACACACATTTGAGAAGTTCAATGCTAGCCTATGCTTCTATTAATCTATTTTCGATGATAAATAGATTTCCTAATACCGCGGTTAGAGTGGCCACTGATTCGATGTATATACACAATAAGTACAAATCAGCTGTAGCTAAATTCACAGATCCCAAAGAAAATTGGGGGCGTTGGCGATTTAAAAAGGAGATGCTACATGAGTATTGTGAATCCGCAGACGTTGCCATGGATGATAAATATCTTTGTTGTAACCGTATTGAAAATCAATCAGAATTTTCTAATGCACCACCGGTATCTGATCCAATCTGTAGATATAAAACAGTTTATTTAAACGGTTGTGGTGGGTCAGGAAAGACAACTCGTGCAATTGAATTATTTCGTCGTGGTGGAAATACTTGTATTTCTACTAACATGATTGTGCTAACACCGACTCACAGACTCGCCAGAGAGATGATACAGCGAGGGGTAAATGCCTGTACTTACCATAGTTTCTTTCGATGGAAGGGTGACAAATGGACTCCTGATCGAATGGGTGATAAATTCATTCCTGAAATCATAATTTGGGATGAAATATGCACAGTGTCATTAGATGTATTACAAATATTTCTCGAGTGGTTGTTAAACAAAAACACAAAAGTCGTCATGTGCGGTGATCACGGCCAACCACCACCATTTGTCGGTGCATCTCCACATGAATGGCTAAGGGGTTTTGTAGACTACTATGAAGAAATCACCACTGATTATAGATCACTTGATGAACGATTACGAGAATTTAAGAAACTAATTAGATTACAACCGGATAGAATCCAGTGCGAAATAGCGCGTGAAGTGATTTCAGAAACTCAAATAAACGATTTCTGGGAAACATGGAGACCAAATGATTTGATAATTGCAAGTAGAAAAATAGTCAGGGATACACTTCAGATGAAGTTATTTGAATTGCATAAAGAAAAATTTGCAACGCTTCCAGTACCCCTTTGTTATAGGCCATCGGATACACGAAAACAGAATATTGAAGTTGATATTCCAGGACAGAGTGAAAAACAAATTCTCGTATTAAATGATATTGTGCTGGTTGATATCAATGTCGTTGAAGATGCATTGCGTGCTAATAAATCCCCGTGGACTCTAGGATACGCAGCAACAATACACTCTTCACAGGGATTGACTATATCGGATACAATTGTTTGGATGGTGGATAATCACATCGAATGGTCGAATTTAGTCTATCTCGCAGTATCCAGAGTACGAAAAATAAATCAACTTCGAAGAATTGTCCTCGATGATAATGACACCACAATAAATGATATTGATGTTAGCATCATTAATAAAAAACTCTCCGGTTACAAACAACAGGACAAAAAAAAACAACGAGAATTTGATATTGATGCTGAATCAATAATTACGCTGAAGAAACAACAGAATAATCACTGCGCGAGTTGCAATTGTATAATGCGTTGGCAGTATTCGGATAAGGATCCTCGCCAATTCACCGTAGACAGAAAAAATAACAGTCTCGGTCATGTCAGAAATAATGTGATGTTGACTTGTCTTGAGTGCAATAGACGCAACGGTGCTAGTTAAGACCATGCGGTGGCAATTGAGTATCCTCGGGAATTACCTGTAGTTGTTGTCGAGTAAAACCCCGCTGAGGGGCAGTTGAATCCAGTTTATAGACTGGAGGTCTACCAGTTGATCGTGTTATAGTAGATATCTTATGCGTAGTGACGCTCCAAATAGGATCGGTAGCCCTTTTTCTACCCCCTTCAAGCTCTCCTGGTTCGTATAAGTACCTCACAATGACATTACTATGAAGAATTGGTTCTTTGAAATCTTTTTGTGGTTGTACGGGTATTGACTTCTTTTTAATCGCGTTGATAGGTTTCATGTTGATTGTTCTAGTAATCTCGTTATTCAGTGCAGTAATCACAGATGGTAATCTTTTAACCCATTCACGCGATCGCTTTTCTTGAATGAATTCTTTTGCATATTGATATCCAAATAACCGTTCAGCAAGAGTCCGATTAAATCGTTCTACAATGGCCTGATCGCGATGTAGCGCAGTATGCCCTCGTCGTATGGTGACATTATGATGTTTCATTGTAGATAATACTACACCCTGAAATTCCTTGCCAGGATCAACCTGCAATAGATTTGGCCAGTGCAGAGGACCTCGTCGATAAATCCTCTCAAATGCAGAAGCGACTTCAGTGGCTGATTTTGTTTTTAACGGTTCTGCTTCTTTGTATCGACTTGCAATATCAACTACGGTTAAAGCGTATTTGTAACCACGATCATGAGGCAGAAATAATATATCAGCCTGATGAACTTCATTAGGAGCGGTCACATCAAAATGCGAGAATTGAATTTGTTTAGGCGGTGGTAGATAAATTTGCCATAGTGCCTGTTTGGATAACCAATTAGCCGCAGTGGTTTTTTTCACTTTTGCAGCGCTAGCGAGTTTATGGACTGCTGATTTACCCCTCCAGTATCCTCTTGGGGAATAATAAATTGATTCCATATTATTAATTACCGGCACCTAACATCAATTTGCTTTTCATAGCCGATTTTATCAAAAATGAAGCCAATTTTTCTTTGAAGGATTTATCAGGAATAGCATTTAACGCATGAATTAATTTCACATCTGCTAGATGTCTGTGTTGCAGATTGCTGCTTTTATAAGCAACATCATGAAGGTGACAGGCCTTATCAATGGCGTTTATTGGTTCTTCACCGGGGTTGGGTTGATTTTGATTATTGAGTCTGATATCAAGTCTGGTTCCCGGTCCACAGTAGCTATATCCTGGGAGGTGCTTTTCTCCGGGGTACTTTGCCCATGGGGTTCCAGGGAGCTTTGCCAATTTGGCTGCGATATCACCTCCTCGTTTTTTTTTAAATCAGATTTCATAGACACAAATCTAAATTTCCTTGTACCACATTGCATGCATTTACCAGAAAGCGCTGATCGGTTATTTTTAGTTGTAACTGTCGTCACATCATCTGTGCCAGTACGCGTTTTGCACTTCACACAATATAGATCCATAATTTATGTATAGAGATATGGATATAATTGATTTTTCAGCGACTAAAAGAAGAGAACCGGTTAAGCATCATGCAGCGCTACCAAACTCTATCCGGATGATTATAATCGGGCCATCTGGATCCGGTAAAACGCAATTGTTACTCAATTTAATAATGAGATGGATGAAGTGGGATAAGTTGTATTTAATTGCCCCTAGCGTAGATGATCAACGATGTTATGAAGTGCTAAAAGATTTTAACGACAGCGCGGTAGAAAAATCCGGAGAGGGTATTATTGAGTTTATAACCGATATCGATGAAGCACCGAGCATTGATGATATTGATGGAGATATTAACAATTTAGTCGTATACGACGATATAATGTTGGATAAACAAAAAAATCCTGCTAGAATATTTTCCCGTGGGCGTCACAAAAACACTGACGTGATATATGTCACTCAACGCTACACTCAGGTTCCAAAAGTCATCAGAGATAACTGCAATATTCTTTCTGTATTCAACGGCGTTGATACACATACGCTACGAAATATTTGGCAGACATGGTGTTCTGATATGGACTTCAATCAATTTCGAGATTTCTTTAGTCATGCTCAGTCAAAACCACACGGATTCGCAACAATAAATTTGCATGATCCTCGGACACGATATCGTATCGGACTGGATCAAATATTCGGTTAAAATCATTTATTATTTTTTGTTAACCCAGTGATGAAATCACTAAGCAGCAGAGAGGGTGGATGACAACAAGTTGCGACCAAAATTGATTAAAAAATCGTAAAAATCTTCGTTTTCATTTTTTTAGTTAAAATGAGATTTCGTAGATTTCAACGAAATCCTACGGATCGTTTTAAGGATTCAATCAATTTTTTTTGTCTGAAAACGTTGTAGGATTCGCCCTTTTTTTGGTTGAAATGAGATTATAGGACGGCTCGTTTTAGGATTTCAATCAAATTTTGTCTAAAAACGTTGTAGGGTTCACCCTTTTTTTGGTTAAAATGAGATTATAGGACGGCTCGTTTTAGGATTTCAATCAAAATTTGTCTAAAAACGTTGTAGGATTCACCCTCTCTGCTGCTCTCCTGCAGTTGCCTGATGGAGAAGGTCATGTCAATTGTGGATTTCTCTACGTTGAATCAGCACTGTGACTGTGCACAAAATGTTAATTTGCTAATCCTTTGTTTCAAACACAGCTAAATAAGCTGACATCTTCCAATTTTGTCCAGTTGTATAAGACTTTGTTTTATCTAGTCACATTAACAATATCGTGTTCTTTCTTTTTTTTGGAGAATTTTATAGTTTGACAGTGTTGCCAAGTTATAGATGAAAACAAGGGTTTACATCAACGATCAAATTATATTAATAGTTTGATTTTGATAGTGACAAAAATAATGTTTCTAGTCAGCCAAATTAGGTTCTTCTGTGATTTTATTTCTGCTGCCTGTTAAGTAATTGGTCTCTCAGGTTCAAACCAAGAAGGTTTGGAATCACTGATATTATTAATTTATTATATTATTCATTTTTTAAAATCAAAGTAGGATATTTATAATGTGATAATTTGTGATTATGTGAAGTTTTTCTTGTGTTTATCCCTTGTCATGATTGTACTGCAAGAAACAAATCTTTAGCTCATTTGATTTGAAGATGTTCTAATTAAGTAATTATATAACTCATTTCCAGTATTTTTGTTTCTTGCTTGCAGAAGTTTTCACATGTTGATATATCTATTGTTTTCTAAACAACTGATGTTATTATTACAGTTACTTGGTGTTTTGGTGAAATTAAAAACAAGATGGTTTTATTTTTTTCTTCATATTTTATTAAATGCAAGGACATTGTTCATTATTTCAGTACAAAATATGCAAAATCAACATTCAAGTCATAAATGCTATCAATGACTAATATGTATCGCAATACAGACATGCCATATTGCGATATGTTTTTTCCTGGCAATGCCCACCCCTAATTATAACACTGTTCCAGTTATTAGATTGTTATCATTATAACACCATTCCAGTTATTAGATTGTTATCATTATAACACCGTTCTAGTTATTAGATTGTTATCATTATAACACCATTCCAGTTATTAGATTGTTATCATTATAACACCGTTCTAGTTATTAGATTGTTATCATTATAACACTGTTCCAGTTATTAGATTGTTATCATTATAACACCATTCCAGTTATTAGATTGTTATCATTATAACACCGTTCTAGTTATTAGATTGTTATCATTATAACACCATTCCAGTTATTAGATTGTTATCAGTGTGGACCCAGTGTAATTTTATAGTAGTGGAATTATATTTTACTTCATTATAAAGAAAGTCTTCTCTGGCTGCCAGGGGAGAGCAATATTAGATGATGTACCAATAAAGTACAGTGTTTTATGATGTATTGTAACCAAGGAGAGCAGTCATATCTGATGTATTGTAATAAGGGAGAGCAGATTTACATGATGTAGGATAGGGTAGTAATGTTGTATTATGAAACAAGAGAAAACAGTGTTGTATAATGTCTGTTTACATGGAAACATTACATGATGTATTTTAACAAGGAAGAGCTGTGATGTATGATGTCTAGCAACACAAGAGCAAAATATGATCTATTGTAACAAGAGGGTGCAGCGTTACATGAAATTTTAGTAACAAGGGAAAGCAATGTTATATGATGTATTTGAATAAACGAGCATTGTTGTAATTCTTGAAAGACGGGAGAATAATATTACATTATCTGCTAATATCATGATGCTGTAATCCAATTAATAATTAGTTTGTTGAGGTGCAAAGTATCATATTATGTCATACTGGGTAAATATTTATTTTCATGATGTTATAATAATAATAATGAAGACTTTGTATAGCACTTAATCTTTCAAAGCTCTAAGCGCTTTACACCATCAATAATGATATGAGGACACTACATAAAAACAAATGACAAAAAAAACAACAACAATGTAACAATAGCAAGAACTCGTTCAATTTCTGGCCTAACCAATGCACTATTCAAGAAATTCTATACTAAATTTTGTGTTTCATTATTTAATGAATGTAGTCCTTTATTTGTGTCATTCTTATAACTTCATAAACAAGTTGAATGTATCCTCTGTATTAAGTATGCTTGGTTTATGCACAAGTCATTTAACATTATTTAGAGTAGATAAGAATGCGTTATTGATGTATTGATGGCATGGAAGGTTGACTTTTGTTGCAATTTTGGGATTGAAGATTGACTTATAGAGAAATGTATTTCCTAATTTTGAGCAGTGTTGGTCATAGACTGGAAAATCTTATGTGATATATATTGACTATCTGTCATCAATCTCTTATCTATGTAATGAAATCTTTATTTTAGTAATTGTAACAATTTCAAGGCCAAGGAAGACATTTACAAGTAAGTCTTTAACATGTACACAATTTGCTTAATCACTACTATGCATTTGGTGCACTGTATAGTCCAAAAGTGTATAGACTATGGTAATGACAAAAAATAGACCATTACAAAGATATGAGGATGACAACAACATAAAATTGTACATTTGATACTGGCAATTATAATAGAAGAGACCCCCACTAATAGGCCGCATATGTGACACAAGTCCTGCTGCATGTTGTTGCATGGAGATTGGACCTCATAGGTTTTATTCAGATGAAACAGATGAGTTATATACTACTGTGCTCCTGTCCATGATTGTTCAATCAGCTGTGCCAGCCATCAAAGCCAGTCCAGCTCTCTCAATCCAGCAGTTTTACCAAAAAATCTGTCACTTTCACAAAGCCTGTGGGATCATCTTTCTGTAATAATTTCAGAGATGTTAATAATAGATCTACTGATGGAAATCAGTCAGAAATTTATAATCGATAATCAGTTCCACATAACTGATAATCGATTATAATACAGCTACTTACAATTATAAGGAAAACTCACACTGGAACAAAGGTCATTCCATTTTTTCTGTCTTTTATGCCCTCCTCCTAGTAGAAAAAACAAGCTGACTGAATCTCTCTTTTTGGAGCACTTTTCAAATCTTCTGGAGTATGGAAATTCGATAGGTGGCTACCTAATTATTCTTGGAGATTTCAGCTTTCACTTTGACTGTCTTGGAAACCCATACAAGTCAAAACTACTAGAATCCATTCATGTTTTCAACCATAAACAGCCAGTTAACCAACCCATCCATAAACTTGGTCACATTTTAGACTGGATTCTTCATAGACCTGATGATAATTCTGCAATCCACCCATGTATCCCATGAACTTGCATCAGATCACCTCTTCATTATATGCCATCTCGACATATCAGTCCCTAACTCTCCACCTTTATTTGCTACTTAGAAAAACCTCTGTATGATAAATATAACCAAACTAATGCATGACATCCAAGAAAGCATAACAACTTGCTATCCTCCTACAGCAGAACAACTCAGTAACTGCCTGAGAACATGAAAAACATGCTCCAGTCACCAGGTGCAGAGTATTAATAAAAAAGTGTTCTCCATGGTATAGCAGTGTTAGAGACAAGCTTTGCACTGCTAAAAGACATCACCATAAAGATGAGAGACTTTGGGTTTCCACCAGACTCACTATTCATAAACAAATCTATTAAGCCGCTAAGAAGAACATCACAAACATAGTTCATTTAGCCAAATTATCCCACTACAGTACTAAGATCATGGAGAGTTCCAGCTGCAATGTGCTCTTTGAGATAACTATCAAACTAATGTCAAGAAACATGTACACTACTTCCAAATACCTTCTCTCCATTCAACCTTACGGACCTATTTGCAAATTTTTTCTGTGACAAAGTACAAACCATTTCAGATACGCTTGACAGCACAATTTCAGTTGACTTTTTTTCCCCATACAGTTACAATACAGAATTTAAGCGACAATCATTAGGAGCATTTGAACCTGCCTATGGATTTGGTACGGAAAATCATGATGAAGAGTGCACCAATATCATGTGAACTTGATCCAATTCCATCATACTGCTGCTTGAGTACTTAGACTTAATATTGCCTTCACTAACTGATGTTATTAATATCTCTTTCTCATCTGGGGAATTACCATCAGTTTTCAAAATAGCATATGTAAAGCCTCTGCTGAAGAAACCAACACTTGACCATAACGATTTAAAGAACTACCGCCCAGTTTCCGATCTCCTGTTCATATAAAAAAATCTTCAAAAAAGTTCAAACCCAACTTATATCTCCTCTGAATTCAAACAGTCTTTTTAGCAACGTACAGTCTGCATATCGTCCTTACCACAGTACTGAATCTACTCTTCTGAAAGTATTTAATGACATTCTCTCTGCTTTGGATAGCAGAAATATTACAGTCCTCGCCATCCTTGATATATCTGCATCATTTGACACAGTAGACCATGATATATTACTTCAAAGTATCCAGCATGTATTTGGCATTCATAATACAGCCTTACTGTGGTTCAAGTCCCACTTAGTCAAGAGGACACAAATTGTATCTGCAAATGGAATAAACTCAAGCCAAGTTTATCTATATTGTGGTGTTCCACAGGGTTCTGTTATTGGACCTTTTTCTCTTCACTTAGCTGCTCTCAAGTGTCATTGATCATCACCCAGTGTCGCACCAGTTGTACACTGATGACACTCAAATATACAAGTCTAGCGACATCAACTGAAGTTGATGCTACCAAATAAGGAGTAGAGAGGTGCATTTCTCCTGTGAAATCATGGATGACACATACCAAGCTGCAGATGAATGATGATAAAACTGAGGCCATTCTGGTCACATCACAACAACTTTCTAATTCACATCCTTTACCTCCAACAATAAATATCGGCAACACCAACATTAAATTCACACAGTCAGTACAAAACCTAGGTGTTATTCTAGACAGTACTCTCAGATTGCAACAGTATGTCATGAACATATGCAAGGCTGCATATCTTGAGCTGAGATGCATCAGCTCCATTCTCAAATATCATTCAGTTGATGCCACTAAAACAGTTGTGTTTTCATTAGTACTTTCAAGACTGGATTATTGTAACTCAATTATGGCTGTTTCATCTCAATATCTACTCCAGAAACTTCAAAAAGTTAAAAACACAGCTGCTTGGATCATCTTTCGAGTACCACGATCAGAGCACACCTCCCCACTGCTCTGTACCCTACACTGGCTATCCATGCGATCCAAAATCAAACACAATATTTGTTTTCTTTGCTACGTTTCACTGACGGACTCCAGTCCAACATACCTATTTGGCCTCACCCATATGTACACACCAGCAAGATACCTACTCTCCTCTCTTGGCAATCGTATACTCATTGTTCCCACTATGAAAATGAAGTCATATAGACAACATTCTTTTGCCTACCAGGGTCCAGCAATATGGAAAGAATTGCCCATTGAAATCAGACACAAAAACAGTGATCCCTTTCAAACGTGCTCTTTAAACTCACCTTTTTCGACTGCAAGAACAAGCCTAAAGACTTAATAATGTTTCGTACCATAAGTATTTTCAGCATGTTTTCTTTTCAAATGTCATGGTATTTTTTTTTTTTTTTTTTTTTGTAGTCAAATTATTATAGATGTAAAGCGCTTAGAGCTTCTAAGGACTGGGCGCTATACAAAGTCCTCATTATTATTATTATTATTATTATTATTATTATTATTATTATTATTATTATTATTATTATTATTATTATTATTAGCTTGTCATATGTTTAGAATTCACCCACATGGAAGGTATGAAATCCACATAAATTGTTGCCTTTTTAAATTATTCTATTTGTTGGCTTCGGACAAGAAAGTCACCATTTGTTTGGAAATTTACTGATTTTAAAAATACTTTAATTATTTAAAACAAAAATAAAAATTTGTCCAGCCATGCATATGTTATCAATTCTTTTATATCTCTTTGATGTTTTGTTTTACATGTTTTACAGTGAGTGTAGATGTGCCTTCTGTGAATTTTCTCTTCGGTAGTTTTTGAAGCCTTGTTTATTTTTCAGATATTCATTCATCCAACATTAACACTTTTTATTCCAGAGGGAAACTCCAAATAAAAGGATGAATATCCAGAAAATTAAATTGTTACCATCTCTTGCTATATCAGACATTTGGGTGGGGTTGTGGACATTTTATTTGTATGGTTTATATTTTGTTTGTTTTCTTTGCTCTCCTATCCAGATGGTACACAAAAACAGTCAATCTCGTCAACAGGGGAGTGTAATCTCTCTGCTGAAGCATTGTTGGAAATAAAGAATAGAGTCAAACAGGTGAGTCAAAATTGGTTGTCATTAAGGTTGGGGTGGGTGGGGTGTTGTTGGCAATAAAGAATAGAGTCAAATAGCTCAGTCAAAATTGGCTGTCATTAAGGTTGGGGTGGACGGGGTGTTGTTGGCAATAAAGAATAGAGTCAAACAGTCCAGTCAAAATTGGCTGAAATCAAGGTTGGGGTGGATGGGGAATATTAAGATAATCTTGCATCTAGTTTTGTTTCTCAGTTATTCCAGGTTCAATCCCTGCTACTGGTATGTGTTAGTGGTTGTGGGGGTAAACCAACGGCTTTCTAAGAGGTCTAATAATGATCACATTCTTGGTTGCTAAGAACTCCTCAAAGAAGTCACCCAGTACCACCTGTACAGTCAGCCTCCAACAGTAAACTTTTTTTTAGAGTTATTGGATATTTGGATAGGTCCATTATTTGCTTTGTTTTGTGGAGATTAAATAATGTAGATTATGATATGTTTTAGAATACTATAAATCGGAGATCACAAACATTTCAAGTCTACGATATTCATTTGAATAGTAAACCGTCTTGTCTTGCTATGATATGCAGAAACAGTTAAGTTGACTGGTCCAATCCTGACCATATGCCGACCCTCCCCCAATTTTATTTTCGTTGTCAATGAAATAATGTTTATGTATCTTAATGGAACAGTACAAAGGGTTGATATGTTTTATATGCATGTTATCAACTTTGTTGCTGATTAAATTGCCAACGTTGTTGGCTTGTAGTATTCTTTGGTACTATTTCAAAGCTCTCTCAGCTTAAACAAAATTGATTTACAAGTTTTTGACTTATTGACTTCTGATGAACTGATTGATACATCCCTGGATAGTTTACAATGATACTATAACTCTAAAGTAAGCAATTACCGTATATTCTCTTGTATAAGCGTGTTCGCGTATAATCCAACCCCCAAAACTAACAGGTATAAACACTGAAAAGTGCATAACCTGTGTATAAGATGACCCACAACTCTAATTCATCTCAAGATGCATGATATAAGTTCTAAATGTATTTATTTAGGCAAAGTTATATTTTAAAAAAATCACAAGTTTCAACATTAACCCTGCAGATAAGCCAACCCCCTACCCATCCAGATTTTTATTTTTTCCTAAATTATTTGTTTTATTTATGAATATATATGGTACTTAAGACAAAGACACATGCTTATTTGTTCAATATTAGTAAAGATTATTTAAGTCGACCTATTAATTGCTTATTCTATTCCAACACGTGTTTGTCATCGGTTTTATTGGATATTTATTTCACAGGCTGGCTATTTATGCCATTAAGTGAAAATATTGTTTAATCTTGCATATTCAGAATAAAACAAATTGTACTTAGTGATATTTTAAAGTTTTTTTCATCTGTTATTTTATTTTAAATTTCATCATTTATGTTAGCAAAGGTGAAGGATTTAAGAGGTTACACAGTTGTCTTAACACCATCAATAAAGTTACAATAGATGTACCTACATCAATGTGCCGCAGACCATTTTTCAATGACGGTTTATTTGAAAACATTTAGATTATCATCATTGTGTAATATTTTGTACTTTTGTGTTTATTTCCATGAAAGTAAATCTCCTAAAATATTATTTTTGCATCATTTTTAATTTACGGCTTTCAAAGTATTTTATTACTGAAATGAATTTCATTTCAACTTAGCAACTCACACACGTTAACCTCAAACACGATTAGTATATAGTGTGAAAAGTACTGTATATGTTAACATTTGAGTCTATTCTAATTGCAAACAATGGAGACGTTAAACTGCCATCACATATAACATGTTGTTTGTTCTACTTATTATTCCTAAAAAATTGCAGTTTCACATCAGCTGACATTATGTCATTGGAGATTGGGGTATTTGTAGTTTGGAGTTGGACTCAACTTATAAATGACTATCTATGGTAGTTGCATAATCATTTAGTATAATGTTACATTATACCTTTTTGACTCTAGTCCCCACCTGTATGTAACCTGAGTCATACTGGGTTTAATTTGATCAGGGAGTATGGAAAAAGATTACATAACCAAGTGGGTATGATATATGAGTAACACAGAGATGGTGAATTTTACATGCCAAGGGTTATTCTTTTCACAACTATGTTAATGTTTAATTTGCTGTTAAGTCTCATAATTCCAGTGAATGTGAGCCATCACATTAAATAACCCACTTGTGTTCCTGTGCTACAAAACATCAAAACAAAACATAATTAATGAAGGTTTTATGCTGAAAACTATTTGCCATCATTATGCAGTGGGTCGGTTGCATTCATTGGGTTATGTTGTGTCCAGATAATTATACAGGCTTAAAAGTGGACTTAAAAACCTTCAAAAACCTAAAATTTCATTTAGACTTTTTACACCTAAAAATATAAATATAAGAAAATGAACGCCCCCCCCCCCCGAGATAATCTTTTAACTGTTGTTATAAAAAAAATTCTTTTAACAAGAAACAACATTTAAAAAAGCTGCAAAGTGTAACATTTAATTCACTTCTAACCGTGATTATAAACGGTGTAGTAAACAAAAACAAAGCTGATATTTAAAAAAAATTGCATACAGAATTTAAACTAGAACAGACATTGTGAATAAATGACTTCCTTGTAAGATATGCCAGTTTTCACAGCAATGTGTACCTGTGTCCAGGCAGTGTTGTTTTATTAACGTAACTTAAATTTTGTGTAGCTACATCAAAATGGCACTTGTATATCACTATAATTTCTTTTTGTGTGTGGTTTGTATGCTGATTTATTTTTGAACATATTGCTGTCTCTGTGCCCTTTTGACTTTTATACCAAATTGTGTTGTTCACCATGTGAAATGATGTCATGATGACGTTTATTAGAAAATCAAGCCACATTTTTGTCGTGAAAACATTGCAGAGCATATTAAGGTGCCAAAATATGTTCATATTGCACTTGTCTTAATATAAGGTCCGAAGGTATTTATTTGTTATATATAAAAAAACATTATATTATAATGATAAAACAGGTAATGTAATAAGTTCAAGTACTGGGTAGAACTGGCTCAGTGTGATGCACAAATCAATTTCAGTAATATTTTATATGTTTTAATTTTTCATTTTTTTAACCTATGAGGAAAAATCACTTTGGGTTGGCAGTGAATGACAAGGCCAACTGGACACACAGTCTAGTTTTTTTGCCTTGGTGCAAAAATAATTTTAGAAAACATTTGTATTTGATGTAACGGAATAATTTACAGATCATTAGTCCAGTGCCAGTATTTTTAAAGCACTTTGGATTAAGAAACTAAATCCAAAGTCCCAAACCCCCAATCAGTAATTTGATACCTAAAAGTATACAGTACCAGATGTACTCGCTTATAATTCAAGTCCAGCTATATCATTATAGATCCTGATTGGCCATTTCCATTATGTGCAGCCAGATAGGAGTCTATGCATTTGGTTAGGTGTAATTGATAGAACAAACAGCTGACTTTGTATTTCAAGGTCTTTAGTGCTTTAAGTTTGACCCAATATTTCAGAGAATAAATATATCTCCATCATGAACATCATGCAGTATAGTGGAGAGATGATAAGACAAATTTAAAATTCATTGATTATGGCTCTATTCATGTTGAATTTGTAGAGTCTGACCAAGTTTTTCCATGTCTAGCCTGAATACAAGTTTCAATCTTTCTTTTGAGAATATATTGTCCAGGACTTGAAAATGGCTCTTTGTCAAGTATTCCTTCAAACCTGACTGAATAATGACTTTCTTATGGCATTCATATACAAACAACAACATAATTCAGTTTTTGTAGGCTATACAAATTTGCTGGGACATGTCCTAGACCTTGAAGATAAGAAATCAGTATTGTCAGCACAAAATTAATTTATAATGTACATGATGTAATTATGCTGAATTACACATTTAAGTTTTCTGATAGCTGTAGTCCTCTTTCCTTCAGTAAAACTTAAATAAATGGAGCTTCATACAGGGGGATTGTGTAGTTTGGTATTGTAGGATATCTTTAGTTTGAAACTTTGACACTTAAATAGCTTATTGTTTGATTGGTAGAATTTAGCCTGTATATAATAAATTGAAATATTACCCTTGGATAATGTTAATTGTCATTATATCAACCATCACTAAAATCCATTGTGAATCACTTTTTTATGGTATTGAATATTTATTTGTATTGGTCCTTAAGCACATAAATAAATTTTGATGCTATTGAAACACATGAATCTTTTTGTAATAAATACCTTTTTAATAGATCTCTTTCAATTCTGCTGTGTTCATTTTACTATTTGTAAGCAAAGAGCATGGACCTGGATGTATTGCATAACACACCAGGAGATCAGAGTTTGTATTAATCTTATTAGTACTAACACACTGTATAGACCCTGATATATTGCATAACACACCAGGAGATCAGAGTTTGTATTAATCTTATTACTACTAACACACTGTATAGACCCTGATGTATTGCATTACACACCAGGAGATCAGAGTTTGTATTATTCGTCTGATTACTACTAACTAGACCATGATCTTCTGGCACATTATTCGAAAGCATACATGAAAGTATACATGACTTCTAAACAAATATATTTGGTAGACATCTGTCACAGGTTAATTGTTTTGTCTGTATTCCTGCTAACAAACTGCATAGACCCAGATCTGCTAGCATATTTTTTGACTGCTGGTATACTTACAACTGGCATAAATACATGTATATATAATTGACATGTGTCAAAAGTTATTGTTCAACTGGTATTGCTAACAAACTGCATAGACCCAGATCAGCTGGCATATTATAAGCAGGTATACATAACTTCTAAACAAATATATTTGGTAGGCATCTGTCACAGGTTAATTGTTTTGTCTGTATTCCTGCTAACAAACTGCATAGACCCAGATCTGCTGGCACGTTATTCGACAACTTAGTTATATGCTTACAATGGACTTACAAGTATATATGGTAGACATGTGTCAAACATTATTGTTCAGTATATATGGTAGACATGTGTCAAACATTATTGTTCAGTATATATGGTAGACATGTGTCAAACATTGTTCAGTATATATGGTAGACATGTGTCAAACATTATTGTTCAGTATATATGGTAGACATGTGTCAAACATTATTGTTCATATATGGTAGACATGTGTCAATTATTATTGTTCAGTATATATGGTAGATATGTGTCAAACATTATTGTTCAACCTGTAATACTTTACATGTTGGCCTTCTGCACACATTTTCCTAATTTCTCTACTTATTTTTTCATTGCAGTCTTGACATTCAAAGTCGAAACTGTCTTCATTTACATGCTTATAACACCTTTTGTTAGGTGTTTCCCAAATGTTTTGAATATGCGAGAGGACGGATTTCATGTTTTCCTTTTCCACACTTAATTGGTTAGTCTTCAGCGTTAAGTTCTTTTCACTTTGTTTAAGGTCACTAGCATAATTCCGCATCATGGTGATTTTATCTTTATATATTGCTATCAGGGTTTCAGGTTTCAGATTTTTGTATTCTGGACTATGTTCCAATTCTTCTAGGGTACAAGTCTTTGCAAACTCAATGCCTGCTTTGTACATTTTTTTGAGATTGAATTTCTGTGCAAGGACAAGTATCTCAAGAGACTTTTCATTGGAGATGAGATATTCCTCACAGCGTTGTTTGATGCTGTTCATTTCATACTCATGTGCAAGCACTAAAAGAAATCTCGCATTACTCTCTGAAATGAAAAAATATAGAATGTCAGCTACATATATAGTATGTTATGTTTTATATGTATGTATGTATGTATGTGTGTGTGTGTGTGTGTGTGTGTGTGTGTGTGTGTGTGTGTGTGTGTGTGTGTGTGTGTGTGTGTATGTATGTATGTATGTGTGTGTATATCAATGTATTTCCAAGGAGTGCAAGACTTAGGGTCAATACTCTAATTGGTATCAAAACTGGGGGTCAAATTATAAATTTGGGGGTCTCTGGAGTGCACATGAGGGTAAAGGAAACAGATGAATATGAATATTCCTTTCTCACCATTGTGCTGGTACAGTTCTAAATAATAATCCTTTTATCATCAATTTACAGCATCTCTGATTGTTTTTACCATAAATCTTTGTACATGTATAACATTTTGATAATAATCCTTTTATCGTCAATATACAGCATCTCTGATTGTTTTTACAATAAATCTTGGTATAACATTTTAATAATAATCCCTTTGTCATCAATATACAGCGTCTCTGAGGGTGTGTGTGTATGTTATTCTTGAATAAAACCTAGCATGTAACTATATACAATAAAGGAAGATATAAAGTAAAAAGTATAATAAATTTTCCTTTATATGCATGTTTATATATTTGTATGTCTGTGCTTTTCTGTGATCAAATTTTTTTGTCATCATTGTAGAGTCATTCATATATATATATATATATATATATATATATATATATATATATATATATATATATATAATTTTATTCAGATGTGGTAGCTACATGGAATTTAAACACATACCAGAAACTTCATTTCTAACACAATCAGGTATTTCTGAATATGGATTTATATATATTTAAGTTTAACAAATATATATAAACAGTATGACCCATAGTAAAAATTTGTTACCCATTTCCATCCATCTGTCCATACTAAAATGCTGAGTGGAAATTCATGAAACTTTTTATTATTTGGTCTGAATGATTGAGCCCTGGTATCACATTTTGTAAGCTTTAGACACAAACCTAAGTGTCATGGATTCGATACCTGACTAGTCCAGCCTGTTTTATTGTGTGTCCATTCAGAAAAGCAGTTTCTCCCATTTCATTTGATGATATAGCTATTAATGCATTAAAAGTACCATCAAAACACCCCCACCCCCTCGCACCCATTTGGAAATCAGGTTTTTGAGGTGTAATATCTCTTTTTTCATACTTTTGGAGATTTCTGGAAAGAACAATAAGTAAATAGACACAAATGCCACATTTTTATTTATTTTTTTCACTACACATTAGTAGGTGCATAATATATTCAGAATTTGATTTTCCCAATAAATTACGAAGAGAATGATGATTGCTAAACAGAATCTGAACTTAATGCAAATGGTGTTTCACTTGTTAAACAGTGACATTGTTTTTGTTGGGACAGTCACCATTAATGTCATGGCATGATCATGTGGATTTCTATTTTTTGTAAAATCATTATTGGAATTAAATGAAATAAGAAATAAAATTTGCTAGCAGATACTCTAACATTATTATGATGATATATTTATACTTATTGCAGTTGTGATTTTATTTATATTTTATCATAAATTCATTGCCCTCATTTGTTCTGTATGAAGTTTCTGTTTCATTAAAGCACATGTTTAGGATGACAGAATGGAAAAGGTTCTGAATAATTGTACACCAAAAGGTTATGAATAATTGTACACCAAAAGGTTGTGAATAATTGTACACCAAAAGGTTATGAATAATTGTACACCAAAAGGTTGTGAATAATTGTACACCATGTTTTAGGTTGTGAATAATTGTTTACCATGTTTTAGGTTCTGAATAATTGTACACCAAAAAGTTATGAATAATTGTACACCAAAAGGTTGTGAATAATTGTACACCATGTTTTAGGTTCTGAATAAATTGTACACCAAAAGGTTTGGGACCCTGAGTGGCCAAGTGGTCTAAATCGCTCTCCGTTACGGATCACTGCCATCTCACCCTCTGTCTGTGTGGGTTCGAATCTAATTTGGCTAATGTAGTTATGTGAGAAAGCTTGCCAGTAGCTTCTCATGGGTCGGTGGTTCTTTCATGGAGTTTTCTGGGTTCTTCCTCCACCAATAATACCATGACCATGTATAGCCGCCTATCGTGTGCTGAAAAATGGCGTTAAATCTTACAACAACAACAACATCAAAAGGTTGTGAATAATTGTACACCATATTTTAGGATGTGAATAATGTACACCATGTTTTAGGTTCTGTTTCAGCTTGCCTAAAAATGCTGACTTGGTACAAAAGTATTCTTGTGAGCCTTTACTGAGCAAAAACATTTCACTTAACCCCCTGAAATGCGCTAAAGGTTGAGTCACAAAGTACATAAATTACTGGTTGGTTTTCACTCTATTAGAGGAAAGTATTAGAGTACAGTTTGAATTGAGAGTTTTAGTGTACAGTTTCAAGTGACACTTCAAGTTTAACTGTTCTCAAATGTCATTCTCCTGTGGGTCAACCCATTTATTTCCATTCTTGAATAGTCTAAAGACATTAATCTTTGTATTGAAATTAGGTAGGTAATATTTTTTTAAAAGATTTCAATTCAGCCTTCAAAGCCAACAGAATATATATGTGTGTTTAATGCGGTGGTTATGTTGGTAGTAGGGGACACATCCCTCATTCACTTAAAACCAGTGCTAGTGTTGACTTGTGAATTGCATTTGGTGTCCAAATCTGAGGGTGAAACTCCGAAATCTGAATTTGAACCATATTGTTTGGCCTGTTGTTTTGTTACCAACCCTAGCACTTTTTCCCATGGCTAATAAAAAAGAACAGAAAATTCTTGAAATTGATTTGTATAGCTAATTTTACCAGTTAAGCCCAGTAATTGAATCACTTAGTATGTTATATACTAATCATTATAGTAAAAAATGTATAATGTTTTAAGAAAAGTACTTACCTAACTACCTATCCTAATTTTAGAACCAGTGTAATAGAAAACACGTTTTTAGGACTCGTGTAATATAACTTGTATGCAAATACTGTGACATTGTTACACTTGCTGTGCTTCTTGGAAAAGTGGCTTTTCTTTCTCACCCATGTGTTTCTTGACAATAATAATAAGGATCAAACAGTTTCAGAATATATTCTGCCCCCATCACATCCCCAAGAAAAAATAATAAATAATGTGTCATTACCAGATATAGGTTTCTGTGTGGAATAGATACAGTGGAGCAGTTCGGTAATCTCATCCAACTTTTTCCCCGGTAGTGAAATTTCTGTATCAGTCTCTTCAGAAAAGTCGGATAGGAACTTTTGCCTCCATACTGGTGACCATTCTGCTAAATACTGCTTGTGCACATACAGCTTTGTGTCTTCCACAATAAGGGTGATGTCACTGAAGTCATCTTTCTTTGTAAAATCATGAAGAGGACTTCTCGCCATCATTGAAATGTCCATTAATATTTGTAGAAGCTCACTCAATTTTGCAGTGCTTATTTTTTGATGTGTATTTTTTAAGATATATTCATTTGGTGTAGCCTTGAATGTTGTCCTTCACCGATCTAGTAAGTCTTACTTTTTTTTCATGTAACCATCCAGCGCAGTATTTCATATTGAATTGCCATTAAACTGCATTGTATTCTAATTAAATTCATCAAATATGGCAGATAAGTTTAGTTTGTGGTATGAATTAAATATATAATAGACTTGTAGCATGAATAACCTTCTAGTAACAAAATATTCACATGTAGTGCTAAGCTGCTGAATAGGCTACTGTGTTTTTGTTCCCAAATAATGGAAATTTATGTCTTGCAATTGTTGTCAAGAATGGGGTAAAACTAATCCTTTGTTTGCATGTCCTTCACAGCCGTATGCATGTGGAGGCTTGACTGGTTATCTGTACAGTACAAAGAGTAATATATTATTTTCTGCACAAATGTAAGATAACCCGTTACCGTAGTCATAAGTGTAAAATGACTCCCTAAGAGTGAATGAAATAGACCCATATAAATATCACAGTAAATACCAGCAGATCACAATGACCACTGTTGACTTCAAATAGTATAATAAATGCCAAAGACTGTGATGTACTGGTGCAATATACCAAGGAAGATCCTGGTCGATATTGTTTACAGTTGGGTGTTCATATAACGTGAGCTCATTAAATATTTACATCTGAACATCACAGCAAATAGAGACAGTGTAATGATAAGAAAAGACGCTGATCTGCTTGTGCACTATATCAGGACAGACCATGGTCTTTGAAGTTTGTTGTGCAAGCAATACCAGCAGTGTATGAACTTACAGGTTAATTTCACAGTAAATAAAATCAACTTACATTATAATTTGAAATCTTTTGTGTGTGTGTGCATACATATACATATATAGAATATTTAAAAAAAAGTTTGAAAGGTAATACATATTTAAAATTGGTATCTCAATAATCATTAATATTACAGTTTTCATGGAAATTATGTACATCCAAGGTTGACTGTACAGTTCAATTGTATATAAGTGAAAATGCAAAGTATCTCTGTACATACATGTACATCCTTAGCCTTTCAGTATACGTGACATTTTTTGATAGAGACATATATCTTTTTCTATAAATAATCTAAATTCATACTGCAGATGATCAAACTGCTGAATAAAGAGAATTAAGGAATCATCCATTTAAAAAAATTGATGGGAAAAAACTTCATTTAAAAGAGTGTAAGTAACAGAAAAGCAGTCGTTCAGTCTCGTTCTGAAAGCATACCTGGATCTTACTTTGTGTGGGGAGTGAATGCCATCATCATGATGCATTGTGGGTATATTATCTTTTCTTGTTGGTTTTTCAAGTAAATTAATGCATTTTTACTAAGTTGAAAAGAAATGTTAAAATAGATCGTTAGATAGGTAAGTAGGTAGGTAGGTACAGAGATAGATACATAGGTAAGTCCCCTACAGATCTGTGCTCATCTTCATTTTCCCTCAGGCCTATATAATCTTAGATTTCCATGCTAGTGTTCCAAGACAGCATCACATAACCCCTAATAACAAACCAATGACCCTCAATTTTCTCAAGCTGGAACCAGGTGTATGAACCATTTCCAATTAATAATAATTAAAGAAATAAAGCCCATGCTTTCAAGACATAATAATTGAAGGTACAGGAAATAGTAATCAAATGTAAAATAGTAATCATTGGTACAGGAAATAGTAATCAGTGGTAAAGGAAAAAGTAATCAGAGGTAAAATAGAAATCAGTGGTACAGGAAATAGTAATCAGAGTAAAATAGAAATCAGTGGTACAGAAAATAGTAATCAGATGTAAAATAGAAAATCAGTGGTACAGGAAATAGTAATCAGTGGTACAGGAAATAGTAATCAGTGGTACAGGAAATAGTAATCAGATGTACAAGAAATAATGGGAGGTAAATTCAGAGGTACAGGAAACAGTAATCAGATGTAAAATAGTAATCAGTGGTACAGGAAATAGTAATCAGAGGTAAAATAGAAATCAGTGGTACAGGAAATAGTAATCAGAGGTAAAATAGAAATCAGTGGTACAGAAAATAGTAATCAGATGTAAAATAGAAAATCAGTGGTACAGGAAATAGTAATCAGTGGTACAGGAAATAGTAATCAGTGGTACAGGAAATAGTAATCAGATGTAAGATAGTAATCAGATGTACGAGAAATAATGGGAGGTAAATTCAGAGGTACAGGAAACAGTAATCAGATGTAAAATAGTAATCAGTGGTACAGGAAATAGTAATCAGTGGTACAGGAAATAGTAATCAGAGGTAAAATAGAAATCAGTGGTACAGGAAATAGTAATCAGATGTAAAATAGAAATCAGTGGTACAGGTAACAGTAATCAGAGGTAAAATAGTAATCAGATGTACAATAGCAATCAGAGGTAAAAAAATCAGTCAGAGGTAAAATATAGTAATCCGATGTAAAATAGTAATCAGAGGTAAAATTGTAATCACTGTTACAGGAAATAGTAATCAGGTAAAATAGTAATCACTGGTACAGGGAATAATAATCAAATGTAAAATAGTAATAAGAGGAAAAATAGTAATGAGATGTACAAGAAATAATGGTAGGTAAATTCAGAGGTACAGGAAATAGTAGAAGTAAAATAGTAATCAGAGGTAAAATAGCAATCAGAGGTAAAATGGTCATCAGGTAATAATAGCAATCAGAGGTAAAATAGCAATCAGAGGTACAGGAAATAGTAATTAGAGGTACAAGAAATAGTAATCAGAGGTACATGAAATAATGAGAGGTAAAATAGTAATCAGAGGTACATGAAATAGTAATCAGTGATACATGAATTCCAACAGTTTTATAAGATTCTGTGAAAAGTGAAATGAAAGTGGAAAATACTAATTTTGGTTAATATATTGATTCTAATACAGATTTATTGATGTACCTTAAACTAATTTTAATCCACTGAAGTCTCACCTAAAGTTTTCTATTTTCACCCCACCCAACCCCCTGGGGGTCTCTCTCTCTCTCTCTCTCTCTCTCTCTCTCTCTCTCTCTCTCTCTCACACACACACACACATACATATATATAAAGGCAAAATGTTACAGTTCCCATATTCACAGATGAGAAGTCTTCCTGGCATATACGCAGATAAATAAAAAATAGAAGCATTACCAATGTCACATATTAAATCATTACAATTTACCTGTATATAAGGACATCCTTCTAATAAATACCACATTTAGATACCACATTCAGTGCCTGCTATACAATTTAACTATGTCCGTGAAGAATATGTTATCATGTGAACAACTGCAACCTCCACATTTGACATTTGTTTGTCATTTTGATGTCTCAAGCTGTGGATAAACTCAGCCTATTTACTTTCCCCCGTAAAACTTTCAAACCATCTTCAACCATGGCTGATATAATCACCACCTTTTACTTTTCATACCCAAACCATCCATGTCCAAGTTCACACAAATAGCAGTCTTACATTACAGTATATTCCACCTGTTCCTATAAATGCTGTTCATAAAGGTATACAGCAGATCTCAGAGGAGGTAACAATGACTCCTTTCACAATCCATAGACAGCACAGCAAATGAGGCTATAGCCTTTCTTCTTGAATAAATTAGTTTCTCCCAGGGTTTGTGTACTCGCATGTTAAAAGCCCTTTCTCTACATGCAGCACCTGGCAAGTCAGTCTTGTTGTTGCACAATAAGCCATACATTTCTTTTAACAAGAAAAGTCAATATACAAGCTTTATGTCAATGGACTGATTACTGTAGCCATAATGAAAATTTTCAAATCAATTTAATCAATAAATCTGGGCAATCCCATTCAGATTTATAAGTGTCATTGCCGCCACAGTAAGAAGTGTAATTCACCTGTACAGGTGAAATGCATGTTCAAGATTTCAAGTGAAAGTGAAAAAGTACTAACACTTTTTAAAGTATGTTGTATATATTAACATACAAGTATCATACACAGTGTATATATTAACATACAAGTATCATACACAGTGTATATATTATCATACAAGTATCATACACAGTGTATATATTATCATACAAGTATCATACACAGTGTATATATTATCATAAAAGTATCATACACAGTGTATATATTATCATACAAGTATCATACACAGTGTATATATTAATATACAAGTATCATACACAGTGTATATATTATCATAAAAGTATCATACACAGTGTATATATTATCATACAAGTATCATACACAGTGTATATTAAACAAATTGACTATTTATTTTGTAACCAGTGCAGAAATAAATGATAAGTACTGGTAATAACAGATCGTCTTAAGTCAAAACTGATTACTCAGAGATATAACAAAAGCATTTAGGAATATCTGTACATGTTTTATTTGGACAAAAGTACATTGATCCCTTATTATAAAGCACTTCAGTATAGTGCTGTTATTATAAATCCACTTAGTATAATACTTGTGGCACACACATTGTCATGGATCCCATTCAATTCCTAGTAGCTGTACAAATCATTGTATTTAAAATTATTTCACTTGACTTTACCTCAAACTAATGAGAACTAATTATAATATATGTAATAAATTTAGTGTCATTAAAAATTCTCACTTTGATTTTGTTAATATGTTTATTCATTCCTGTATTATGGCAAAAACTAGGTGGAAATTCATCATTATAAGGATTTCACACTTATAACAAGGGTCACTTTCATGGCAACTTGATCATTAACAGAGGGAGTATAATTTACATAACCGATGTCTTCATGGTTTAAAAAAACCTTGGTATTTTCAGTAATTTGTATATTTTACCTAATTTTTAATGAAATTTAGATCAAAATCTACTTTAACATGCCCAGAAGTTTTGAGTGTGTTTGCTAATTGACCTATCGCCACTTGTCATCATGCTGATCTATTTAACCAATCAGTGAGCATAAATTAGACACCTGCAGGCATTGCTTATGTCTGCCATTTTTTTTCTGACAAGCTGCTTGTGACAATTAAGAATTGATTATGATATTTATTTATTTAAAAGTTTTGCAATAATTTCTTGCTTTCTCGATCAATGAAGGTGAAACAAAGTCAGTGGGAGCTTTGTAATTCTGATTGTCGATATCCAGATCATCTAACTGGAGGAATTCAATTTATTCCTTTCCCAAAACATAGATAAAACTTTTTGATGATTTACACTTTAATGTGGATACAAAAATGTAATAGTTTCATATACTGATCTTTTGATACATTAAACATACATTTACATGTTTACATCTACAAACATCATTGACCAAAATAGTATGCGACGAACATATAACTTTTAAAATCATTATGTAAAACAGTATACTTCTAAACAGTAATTATTTACGATTTTGTTATTAGAATGAACATAAGCCAGATAAAATAAATAAGGAGCGAATTTCCTTGAACATGAATAAGTTCTTGAGCAGCTTTAAAATTGATTTTTTTAATTTACTGAAATAAAACTTAGTGCTATTAGAACTGGAATGACAATAAACATTGTCTGCTGCAATATAATTTATGCAACTTTTAAATTTTACTTTCTTTTAAGAATAATACAAGTCATTGTCAATAAACATATCAATTAAGGTGAAACATATTTCTTGCCAATACTGCATGTTTGTCAGAGGTTAGAAAGGCATCATGTCACATGATTTGGGCTGGCAGAGCAATCTATTGTCTTGCATAAGGTCAATTATATGAGCTCAAAAACACTGACATAGTGTAGTACATGCAGTACTTAAGACACTGCTCTGGTGGCCTAGTGATTAGGGCATCCACCTCGGAAGTGGGAGGTCATGGGTTTGATCCTCGGCTGAGTCATACCAAAGGCTTACAAAAATGGTACTAACAGCTGCCTCGCTTGATGCTCAGCATTAAGAGGTTAGTGTTAGGACTGGTCGGCCTGGTGTCAGGATAATGTTACTGGGTGGGACATCATGCTACATGTCTGAGGCATGATGCCCCAGTGCTAGACATCACTATAAAGTGCCTCACTGCAGACATCGTAGCGATATGACTGATTATTTTTTAAAGCTACATTAAAAATCCTAATCAAACAAACAAATAAACAAAGCAGTACTTAAGTGTTATATTCTATGTTTAAATGTCTGAAGCTAAAGGGTATAGGGAATATTGAAGTTGCTGTAAGGTTTAATACCATTTCTCAGCATGAGATCAACTATACATGGCGGCCAATATCAATGGTGGAGGAAGAACCCGGGAAAACCCCAGAAAAAGTCACTGACCCACAAGAAGCTACTAACAAGCTTTCTCATGTACCAGTGGTGGCCGAGCCTGAGACTACACGCAGACAGAGGTGATATAGTTGTATACGTAATGGGGCTATGGTATAGAGAGTAGTGGATTCAAGTAGAGACCAGGTTTTTTCCACACACCTAATTTAAAATTTGTACTGTACAACAATTATTTTTAAAAGAATACACTTTAGATCTTCAAATTTAAAATTACAAAATATTTATTATTATTGCTATTTAAATTTTAAATTTTAAATCCAGATGAAAAGGAAGAAGAAAAAAAAGAGATCTGCATTTCTTATTGGATTTTAACGCTGCTAGTGATAAATCTTGATTCTGTGTGTGTGTGTGTGTGATTTGGAATTTTAACAAAGCGTTAAAAAAAATAAGTCATAATGCTATGATGTCAGCAGTGTGGCAGTTTTCTAGTGATATCTAGCACTGAGGCATCATGCCGCAGACATGTATCATGATGTTCCACTCAGTCACATTATCCTGACACCAGGCTGACCAGTCCAAATACTAACCTCTTAATGATGAGCACCTAGCAAGGCAGGCTTTTGGTACCAGTACCAATTTAGTAAATCTTTGGTATGACTCAGCAGGGGTTCAAACCCACAACCTCTTTCTTCTGAGGCAGATGCTCTAACCACTAATCCACCAGAATGGTGCTTCTGTATGTATTGTCACTCATAATTACAAGATTAAAGACTAATATGTTAAAATCAAACACTGGTTAATGTAAATATGTGTGTGTGTGTGTATGTGTAAAGCTGTAAGCATAATCTGTAATCTCCAGTACCAGTCTCTTCAATTTTGGCTGTTGCTTGGAAATACATCGTTTTGATTATTGTTTTTGCAGTTCTGTAAAGGAAATGGCTCTTGTATGACATCATCATAACCTATCACCTTTGCATTTGTTGTTCAAAGCATGCTCTTATACTGTATTACTTCCTCATTCATCACATTATACTTTCTCTGTTTATTTGTAATGGATAATAAGTTCCTAGGTATGTGCCAAAATTCAAATGTATGTAAAGGTCTGATCCACAATGTTGGGCAAATGTTAGGTTTCCTTTGAAGTGGCAGCCATTCAGCTCAATTGGCCATCTTGAAAATTTGTATTATTGCTACTCCTAAATGGATGATAATAACAGCACTGTACTGTTATGTGGTACTGTTGAGAATATTCATGTATCTAACCATTGTATAACAAGGTATTGTTGAGTATTTGCATGTATCTAACCATTGTATAACATGGTATTGTTTAGTATTTACATGTATCTACCCATTGTATACCATGGTATTGTTGAGTATTTACATGTATCTACCCATTGTATACCATGGTATTGTTGAGTATTTACATGTATCTAACCATTGCATAACATGGTATTGTTGAGTATTTACATGTATCTAACCATTGCATACCATGGTATTGTTGAGTATTTACATGTACCTACCCAGTGTATACCATGGTATTGTTGAGTATTGTATACCATGGTATTGTTGAGTATTTACATGTATCTAACCATTGTATAACATGGTATTGTTGTATATTTACATGAATCTAAACATTGTATAACATGGTATTGTTGGGTATTTACATGTATCTAACCAATGTGTACCATGGTATTGTTGAGTACATGTATTTACATGTATCTAACCATTGTTTAACATAACATGGTTATGTTGAGTACTTACATGTATCTAACCATTGTAATGCATGGTATTGTTGGGTATTTACATGTATCTAACCATTGCATAACATGATATTGTTGAGTATTTACATGTATCATTGTATACCACGGTATTGTTGAATATTTACATGTATCTACCCATTGTATAACATGGTATTGTTGAGTATTTACATGTATCTACCCACTGTATAACATGGCATTGTTGAGTACAGTGGGACCCCGCTATAACACGGTAGTTGGGAGCCATAGAATCCGACCGGGCTATGAACCGAACCGTGTTATAAGCAACCATGTACAATACCAACACATTTTTGGATTTATTTACGGGGGGGGGGGGTTACATAAAGACGGGTGCGAAAATGCATGGCACAATTACCATTTTTGATCAATAATTAAATGAGAGAAACATTTGCTGTGGTAACAGAAATTGCAGATATAATATATTACTTTATTCAGAGAACCATGCATTGGTACATACACGTGTCTAATTTATGTATACATGTATAATCTATTGCATGAAAAGAGTATCAACACCGTGTACTCACCAGCGTATCTTGTAACATACATTGAATCCATAATACAATGTAAAATATTCAATAATTTTGTCAGAGATCATTATGTGACTGAATTCAATGAAAAGAAAAAAACAAAAATTACGTAACGGGTGTACTTAATGAATGATGAAACAGTACATGTCCATAGATTAAATAATGGAAGCTAAAGTGTATTCTTATAATAACTACATGTACATCTCAGGATCTTTCTGTCTCTGAATTCAGTCATTGTAAATTTCAGCTCACTTTCCCACCCAAGCTGCTAGTCAAAGTCCTTTGAACTTGCCGTCCAGTTATTGCGTCATGTTCTTTTGATGTACTCCAATAAATACAGCAGAGGGGCCCCGAGTGGCCGAGTGGTCTAAAGCGCTGTCCGTTACGGACCACTGCCATCTCACCTCTGTCTGCGTGGGTTCGACTCTAAGATTCGGCAAATGTAGTTATGTGAGAAAGCTTGCCAGTAGCTTCTCGTGGGTTGGTGGTTCTTTCCGGGGCTTGTCCGGTTTCTTCCTCCACCATTAATACTGGCCGCCATGTATAGCCTATATTGTGCTGAAAAATGGCGTTAAACCATAAAAACAAAACAAACAAAATACAGCAGACAGAACTGGCTGTATGTATTTTAACCACTGAATTATGTCACTGTTTAGCTCGGCAGTTCACTTTGATGATAAACAATGTACTTAAATTAATTGATTTATACATTCTGGTGAGAATCTTTTATCAACCGCCGCATTGGCTGTTGCTTAGTTGTGTATGAAATTAAGAGAACGTATATCGGAGATTATTTGAGCAACGATTGTATTCAGAATGCATTCAAGACAAAGACAAAGTAGACACGATGGCTTCATTACTCAGGAATCAGTAATTATAATATTGACACTTATGAGCTGTAATTTTTCAACAATAAACAAAGATCAAAGTTCTCAGTAGGCCCAGCAATTGGTTCGTATTTCCGACGTTTATTTTGGCACAAAACTAGAAGAAATTTGATAATACATTTTCTACACGTTCTTTTTCGCACTGTTTAGACAAATATGAGAATGATAATTAAACTCTTAATTTTTTTTTCATACTTTATTTTTTATTTTTTTGGTCTTTGAGAAAAATACCTGTAATAAATTACCCGAAATTTCGGGAGCCGTGCCACGACCGGGTTATATCCGAATTCGGGTTATAGCGGGGCGGGTTATAGCGGGGTCCCACTGTATTTACATGTATCTAACCATTGCATAACATGGTATTGTTGGGTATTTACATGTATCTAACCATTGTATACCATGGTATTGTTGAGTACATGTATTTACATATATCTAACCATTGTTTAACATAGCATGGTTATGTTGAGTATTTACATTATCTAACCATTGTATATTGTTGAGTATTTACATGTATCTACTCATTGTATGACATGGTATTGTTGAGTATTTTCATGTATTTAATTATTATAAACCATGGTGGTGTTGGGTATTTACATGTATCTACCCATTGTATAACATGGTATTGTTGAGTATTTACATGTATCTACCCACATAACATGGTATTGTTGGGTATTTACATGTATCTAACCATTGTATACCATGGTATTGTTGAGTACATGTATTTACATATATCTAACCATTGTTTAACATAACATGGTTATGTTGAGTATTTACATTATCTAACCATTGTATATTGTTGAGTATTTACATGTATCTACTCATTGTATGACATGGTATTGTTGAGTATTTTCATGTATTTAATTATTATAAACCATGGTGGTGTTGGGTATTTACATGTACCTACCCATTGTATAACATGGTATTGTTGAGTATTTACATGTATCTACCCACTGTATAACATGGTATTGTTGAGTATTTACATGTATCTAACCATTGCATAACATGGTATTTTTGGGTATTTACATGTATCTAACCATTGTATACCATGGTATTGTTGAGTACATGTATTTACATGTATCTAACCATTGTTTAACATAACATGGTTATGTTGAGTATTTATATTATCTAACCATTGTAATGCATGGTATTGTTGAGTATTTGCATGTATCTAATCATTGTATGACATGGTATTGTTGAGTATTTGCATGTATCTAATCATTGTATGACATGGTATTGTTGAGTATTTTCATGTATCTAACCATTGTATGACATGGTGTTGTTGGGTATTTACATGTATCTCCTCATTGTAAACCATGGTATTGAGTATTTACATGTATCTACTCATTGTATGACATGGTATTGTTGAGTATTTTCATGTATTTAATTATTATAAACCATGGTGTTGTTGGGTATTTACATGTATCTACCCATTGTATACCATGGTATTGAGTAACACTGACAAGATCTTTTACAGAGGAATAAAACTGGGTCATGCAGACATGGAATTTTCAGTCACCTACATGTAAACATTGTATTTTGAGTAACACGTACATGCATCATCTCATTTTAGAATAATACTAACAAGTTCAGTGTTAAAGGAATAAAATAAAGTGATGCAGCTAATCCCATAAAAAAATTGTAAGGGAAGAAGTACGATTTTTTCCCTTAATGGGTAGAATTCTTGGTTCAGTGGGGAGTATGTGAGGGCTCTAGAGTATGTGTCTGTGATTTGGATTTTTAAAGTAGCTTTAACAATTTTTCAGGCATATTGCTACGGTGTCTGCAGTATGGCAGTTTATAGGGATGTCTAGCACTGGGGCATCAGGCCGCAGACATGTAGCATGATATCCCACCCAGTCACATTGTTCTGAAATCAGGCCAACCAGTCCTAACACTAGCCTCTTAATGCTGAGCACAAAGTGAGGTAGCTGTTTGTACCATTTTTGTAGGACCTTGGTATGACTCAGACAGGGATCGAACCCACAACCTCCTTCAACTAAGGCATACACTCTAGCCACTAGAACACTGGAGCAAGGCTCTTGAAATTAAACACATAGCCAATATACCTACCACTTTGCCACTAGACCTTTTGATATAATCCATATTCAGTGTATGGGTGGAGAGCAATATTGTTTCCAATGGACAATCCATTTATTTTTTAAAACATAAAACCAGAAATACTTTGTCAAGAGCCTTAATAATGTATGTTAACTATATTAGGTTTAGTAGAGTTACAGTTAATTCGATTAAGTGTATGGAGACTCTTAGAATACAGTTCTAGTTGGTTAGATTAAGTTTATGGGGACTCTGAGTATACAGTTACAGTTAATTAGATTAAGTGTATGGAGACTCTTAGTATACAGTTCCAGTTAATTAGATTAAGTGTATGGAGACTCATAGTATACAGTTAAAGTTAATTAGATTAAGTGTATGGAGACTCTTAGTATACAGTTCCAGCTAATTAGATTAAGTGTATGGAGACTCTGAGTATACAGTTCCAGTTAATTAGATTAAGTGTATGGAGACTCATAGTATACAGTTAAAGTTAATTAGATTAAGTGTATGGAGACTCTTAGTATACAGTTCCAGTTAATTAGATTAAGTGTATGGAGACTCTGAGTATACAGTTAAAGTTAATTAGATTAAGTGTATGGAGACTCTGAATATACAGTTCCAGTTAATTGAATTAAGTGTATGGAGACTCATAGTATACAGTTCCAGTTAATTAGATTAAGTGTATGGGGACTCAGTATACAGTTAAGTTAATTAGATTAAGTGTATGGAGACTCATAGTATACAGTTAAGTTAATTAGATTAAGTGTATGGAGACTTAGTATACAGTTAAAGTTAATAAGATTAAGTGTATGGAGACTCTGAGTATACAGTTAAAGTTAATTAGATTAAGTGTATGCAGATTCTTAGTCTACAGTTAAAGATACAGATAATTAGATTAGGTGTATGGAGACTCATATGATAAATTTAAGTTAATTAGATTAAGTGTGAGCTGGCTCAGAATATTAAAGGTAGCGCATGTGTAGTAATGTAGACTTTCATATACCCTTTTGATGTATTTTATTCAATTAAGCCAACAGGGCCTAAGAATTGAATTGGAAATGCTAAATTCACATGATTCAGTTCTATTGTATAGAAACCATAATGGAAAACCATAATCAGATAAGGATGCCAACTTTTGGGATTGGGTGTAAGAAGAAAGGGCCTATTTACAGTGTTTTGCTGGATTAAAAGAATTGAATCTAAGATGAGCACTGCTCATTGTAAACTCTTGAAATTGCTCTTTGCCTACCTGGTGTAGAGTGTGTGACAAACATAATTACCCTATTTCTCCATGAATCAACAAGTTTCATGTTCTTTGTAGAATGTTGCAGTAGTTTTTAAGGGAGCTCATTATTATCTACACTTTAACAATAAAGTGGCCATGACATAGTAAACTTCTGTCAGTACCTTCATGTATTAACATTAACCAAATCTCCCAATCTGTTTGGCTGAAATTTATGAATTGTTGGGCAACAAAAAAAGGCATGTTTCTGGTCCACCTTCTGTCCATTTTTTTGTTGCTGACCAAGTACCTTTTTTTCCCCCAGGGTAAAAAAAAATAAAATAAAATTAAAATGTAAAAGAGATTCACAAAAAATTCCCTAAATTGATTTGTGCATTTAATTGAGCTATTTCAGCTTAGTACTTTAAGTGCTTGGTACAGTATATATACTTATCATTGTAATATACATGTAATGTTTGAAAAAATAAAAACTATTACATATCCTAATGATAAAACCAGTGCTCTAGAGAAAACATAATGTTTGGGACCTTGTAGTTATGTTGCCCCTTTAAAGAAAAAAGATGATTGATATGTTCCTCAGCTCCAATCTTGTGGGTGCTTGGAGTCAGAGGTTGGAGGTCAGATTTATAAAGAAAAAGTTCAGTTATCAGAAGGAGAGTGTCATATTTCTGACTTAACTTTAACCATAAACAAATAATAGGGGGATTTTTCATTCGTTAAATGGAAGATATTTGATCATGACCCCTAAAACTTGGGAGTGGGAAGGGAGTTGAAATAGTTTTCATCCCATGTTGATTTTTTTTATTTTATCCATCAGCGTTTTACAAAACTGGCAAGGCTTTTAATGGGACAGGTACATAAGTCAGTATAGATCTGGACAAATTTATGGGAGAGGTAAATACATCAGTATACAACTGGAAAGGCATTTTATGGGAGAGGTAATTACATCAGTATACATCTAGAAAGGCTTTTAATGGGAGAGGTAATTACATCAGTATACATCTGAAAAGGCTTTTAATGGGAGATGTACGCACATCAGTATACAACTGGAAAGGCATTTTATGGGAGAGGTAATTACATCAGTATACAACTGGAAAGGCATTTTATGGGAGAGGTAATTACATCAGTATACATCTAGAAAGGCTTTTAATGGGAGAGGTAATTACATCAGTATACATCTAGAAAGGTTTTTAATGAGAGAGGTACATACATCAGTATACATCTAGAAAGGCTTTTAATGGGAGATGTATGCACATCAGTATACAATTGGAAAGGCTTTTAATGGGAGAGGTAATTACATCAGTATACAATTGGAAAGGCTTTTAATGGGAGAGGTAATTACATCAGTATACAACTAGAAGGCATTTTATGGGAGAGGTAATTACATCAGTATACAACTAGAAAGGCATTTTATGGGAGAGGTAATTGCATCAGTATACAACTGGAAAGGCTTTTAATGGTAGAGGTAATTACATCAATATGCATCTGGAAAGGCTTTTGATGGGAGGTAATTAACTGGAAAGTAAACAGCTGGAAAGGCTTTTAATGGGAGAGGTACATACATTAGTATACAATTGGAAAGGCTTTTAATGGACAGGAGAGGTACGTACATCAGCATACAGTGGCATAGTAGTAAGTGTGAGTCATAAGCTGATGTATTCTGACTTTTACCTGGGAAAATTTAAAGTTCACTGGTTGCAGGCAGTATTTGAAAGCAAACAAAAGCTATTGCACAAATCAGCAAAACAATTTAATAATAAATTGCTTGCAAAAGTATGTTTATAATTCAAGGGTTATTGAGGGATATTTGTAAGTATTCTTAGGGTTCAGTAAGGCTCCCTTTTTCAAATATGAAATACTGAAAAACCATAATGATATCTCAGTTTGGGCTGCCTTCATGAGTTTTCAGTTAATCTCATTTTTACCTTAAAAGAAAGGTCCTTAAGGTTAGTTATGTATGCTTCCTATGAAAATAGCATTCTTCTGAAACTTTCATGTTTTGTAATTTGGACTATAGATTGACTCGGACAGAATAGTTGGTGTCATGCTAGTTGAGTAAGGTGTCTATATTCAATTTAATGTTACATGCATGATTAATGATATCGCCACAGGTCATGATATGATTGTCCAGAGGAATTAGTTTATACTGGTCTAAGATCGCTATGAGTTTTAAGCCAAATTACTTGTATATACATTCAGACCATGCAATACTGATATTAAAATTAACTTACAGCTAGCAATTAAGAGTTCTTTTAGTTGTATAAATACGTCATTCCTACCAGATGGCTAGATATTGTATGTTATAAGAGTACAGCTTACATGTGAAGTCCCCATTTTGTACAACACTGAAACTGAGTGTCCACTGTCTTGTTATAGTGATGGTACTCTGTACTTTTTACAATGAGAGTCCACCATCTTGTTATAATGAAGGCCCACTGTACTTGTTATAAGAGTCCACCATCTTGTTATAATGAAGGCCCACTGTACTTGTTATAAGAGTCCACCATCTTGTTATTGTGGGGCCCAGTGTACATGTTATTGTAAGTGTCCACTTATATGTTATAGTAAGGGCTCACTGTACGTTTTTGAATGGGGGCCCAATATACATGTTATAGTAAGTGTCCACTTATATGTTATAGTAAGGGCCCACTGTACGTTTTTGAATGGGGGCCCAATATACATGTTATTGTAAGTGTCCACTTATATGTTATAGTAAGGGCCCACTGTACGTTTTTGAATGGGGGCCCAATATACATGTTATAGTAAGTGTCCACTCTGTACGAGTTTTGAGGAGGGTCTACTATACTTGTAGTGAGTACCCAGCAATTTGTAGACTTTGGGCAAATCTTGTTTTCACTACTCCTGAATAGAATGTTATATTTACATGGTTTCACATAAAGACTTTTCATCTCTTGACACTAAATAAAAATGTTGCTGATCAGTAGTGATGGGAATCGGTCAGAAATTATTAATTGATAATCAGTTCCCCTTAATCAACTGATCATCGATTATAATCGGTTACTAAGAGCAAATTTTAATTTTTGTTACACAGTTGTATCTTTGATCAAGAGTTCAATATGTTTATAAATGTACAGGAGTAATCTCTTGTAATGACATATATACTTTAAAATGACAATAATATTACATCGTGTATTACTTTTGTTCTACAACTTTGTTAAATGAACGCAACTTTTTATGGCTGATCAGTTATATGTAACTGAAATACTGCTACAATCTCCTGAAATTCTTTTGTTTATATGTAATGTGTTTATAATTTAAAGTATTGAAGAACATGATTTTCTTGTTTGTCATTGTTAATAAATACTACAAAAGATGTTGCAATTTAACTGCAACAAATCAACAAAATATGTTTAAATTTATTAACTCAACAATTTAACAACTTGACCATGTAATAATGACTATATGTTCCTAATTATGAATCGTAAGGTTTTTTATTTGTAGTTGTGAAGAGATTAATAAATTTCAGGTCAACTTTAGTGGCTGAGAGTTTTACTAACCTTTTTGCTTTGCATACACCTAAAAAGTAGTCTCCCTTTACACAGAATCGATTATGGAGTTTCACAATCGATTATCTTATTGGTTTGCTCAGCCAACTGATGATTGATTATATAATCGATAATCGGAACAACACTACTGATCAGACCTCCGCAGAAAATCTAGTTTTCACAACTTCTGCGTTGCTTGCTACAGCTTCCCTTTGACTGCCATAAGTTTATCAGAGGCAGCGGTAATCTTCCAGTTGGCTGCCTTGGTACAGTGGGACCCCGCTATAACACGGTAGTTGGGAGCCATAGAATCCGACCGGGCTATGAACCGAACCGTGTTATAAGCAACCATGTACAATACCAACACATTTTTGGATTTAATTGGGGGGGGGGGTTACATAAAGACGGGTGCGAAAATGCATGGCACAATTACCATTTTTGATCAATATATATTAAATGAGAAAAACATTTGCTGTGGTAACAGAAATTGCAGATATAATATATTACTTTATTCAGAGAACCATGCATTGGTACATACACATGTCTAATTTATGTATACATGTATAATCTATTGCATGAAAAGAGTATCAACACCGTGTACTCACCAGCGAATCTTGTAACATACATTGAATCCATAATACAAATATTTCCATCGAAAATATCCACACACGGATGTAAAATATTCAATAATTTTGTCACAGATCATTATGTGACTGAATTCAATGAAAAGAAAAAAAACAAAAATTACGTAACGGGTGTACGTAATGAATGATGAAATAGTATATGTCCATAGATTAAATAATGGAAGCTAAAGTGTATTCTTATAATAACTACATGTACATCTCAGGATCTTTCTGTCTCTGAATTCAGTCATTGTAAATTTCAGCACATTTTCCCACCCAAGCTGCTAGTCAAAGTCCTTTGAACTTTCCGCCCAGTTATTGCGTCATGTTCTTTTGATGTACTCTAATAAATACAGCAGGCAGAACTGGCTTTATTTTAACCACAGAATTATGTCACTGTTTAGCTCGGCAGTTCACTTTAATGATAAACAATGTACTTAAATTAATTGATTTATACATTCTGGTGAGAATCTTTTATCAACCGCCGCATTGGCTGTTGCTTAGTTGTGTATGAAATTAAGAGAACATATATCAGCGATTATTTGAGCAACGATTGTATTCGGAATGCATTCAAGACAAAGACAAAGTAGACACGATGGCTTCATTACTCAGGAATCAGTAATTATAATATTGACACTTATGAGCTGTAATTTTTCAACAATAAACAAAGATCAAAGTTCTCAGTAGGCCCAGCAATTGGTTCGTATTTCCGACGTTTATTTTGGCACAAAACTAGAAGAAATTTGATAATACATTTTCTACACGTTCTTTTTCGCACTGTTTAGACGAATATGAGAATGATAATTAAACTCTTTTTGTTTTGGTCTTTGAGAAAAATACCTGTAATAAATTACCCGAAATTTCGGGAGCCATGCCAAGACCGGGTTATATCCGAATTCGGGTTATAGCGGGGCGGGTTATAGCGGGGTCCCACTGTACCCATATGTTATATTTAAATGTTTTCATTTTTATTTACTACTTTGTCTGGTTTGGGAAGTCTTCATGTGTTACAGACTGATCCGCCTTCCTAAGTCAGCCTAATGGAGTCATGGCCTCTTCAGCTTCTGTTTCTAGCAAGCTGGGACTATACAAGGACATGCAATTAGCTAAGATCCCACTGTGCAGTTGCTCTAAATTTATTGTGCATTTTAATAGTTTATTTGTTTCCTCATTTGTATATATTGTGCATATTACTTCCATCATGTTTTGCCTTTCATTTTGGTATGAGATTGAGTTTTCCATTTACTTGATTTGGAAGTAAGAACTCTGATTTTGTTATCACCATGATCATTCCACTCATCATCCTGCCATATTGGAGTGGACATCCACCATGTATGGTTCCTTACAGAGCTATTGTCAAGACTCATGGTGCACCATAAATAACATCTACTTCCGACCTCAGGATGGACTACACTTGGTTTTTTTGTCAACAAACTGCACCTGACCACATAACAAGAACAATCCTTTTCTATCAGAACAACCGAAACATTAGTTGTAAAATTAGTTATTCCTGCATCACCTCTATTACTGCCCTTCAACAGTGCTTTTGAACACCTGAAACTTACATTATTAACATTATGAAATCGATACAACTTCCTCTTCTACCTTCATCTTGATGCATCCATCATTTAATGCCTGATCAGTTTTCCGAAAGGAATTTTACAGAATGTTAGTTCATGTAGCAAAATCCATCACTTTAGTACAAAAATCACAGGGTATCGGCTGAAAACAGCTATGCTACATCACAAATTACTGTTGAGCAAGAAATCTACACCACTTCTAACCACAGCCTCCCTAGACTACCAGTCTGAGATCAGTTTGCTAATTTCGTCCTTGACAGAGGGAAAATTATCAGAAATCAACTTGATGGCATCTTGCAGCCTGACCCATTCTCACCTGGCAGCTATGATACATACCTCCAATGATCCCCACTCACAGAACTTCAGCCTGTATATATGGCTTTGTATGAATAGTCCTAAAGAACTGATCTCAAGTCATGTGAACTTGTTAAATTCCTGCATCACAGCTATTGGGTGTTTGGATTCTATACTGCTTGATTTGACAGACATCATAAGTACTTTTCTTTATGCTGTTTTCTTATATCACTTTTTAAAACCCATTTGAAACCTGTCTAACCTCTCATTTATGTAAAAAGATAATATAAAAGTTGTTCCGATTCTAATATACTCTCGTTTCAAGTTACATAATCTTTGGCTTATCTCCCTTGTCACAGCATTGAAACTGCTCTTCTGAGAGTTGATAATGCTCTTTTCTCTGCTTTTTGATGATGATAAGATTTCAGTCCTCACAAAACTTTACTTATCCACAGCCTTTGATACCGTTGACCACGACATCTGTCTAGACTATTGTAACAGCCTTCTTTCTAGTATGACACTATATCTTCTGTAGAAACTTTAGAAGGTCCAAAACACTGCAGCTGGGAACATTCTTAAAGTTCAATGAACAGATCATACCACCCCACTTCTTTACAAATTCCACTCTCTACCTAGTTTGAATTAAAATCGAACATAACATCTCTATGCCATATTGACTGATTTCCTCTGGTCTGAAATTCCTCTCTGATATCATCCATAAGTAAATCATTGCTAGAAGCTTGCATTTATCATCTAACATTGATATTATTAGTATTCCAAAGGTAAGTCCCATGGACAATGTTCATTTGCATATCAGGGTTCAGCTACTTGGAATCAACTGCCTCCTGATCTCAAATACAAGTAGACCATGATCACATTCAAGAGTTAGTCAAGATGCACAGTAAGAAAAAATTAGATGTTGATCCAATTTGTGATTATTTTTAGATTGAAACCTTTATGTAAACTCTTGTTTTTTTTTTTTTGGTTTTAGATAATTTTTATAAACCCATTCACATTTCATGTTGTCATTTTGTGTAATAATTTCTATGTTTTTATAGTATTTGTGAGACATGTTTGTTTTGTGTTGTCTGTATGCAGAGTTTTCTGTTTCTTATCTCCTTATGTGCTATCCTGATCTAATAAATTTCTTATTGCTTCTTAAAACATTAAGTATATTAATTAAGATATTATTATTATTATTATTATTACAGCCCTACCTGTTTATATTGACATCGCTTATCTCGACAAGCCGCTTATGTCGACAAAAAAGCAAAGTCCCGGTCCCTTGGTCTACTATTACTATCAAATTGTCATGCTTATGTCGACGTTGAGATAAAAGAAAAACGTAAATGTCGACAGAAGCCCTTGGTTCCAGCTTGACCAAACCTTTGTTTTCAAAACGTTTATGTCGACAAGCTGTCAGTTAAGACCAATACTTTGTTCAACAATTATTTGATCTTGCCGCCAGACTACAATTTTCCACCTAATTGTGTTTATGTCGACCAACTGCCAGTACCGACCCATACTTTGTTTCAACAATATTTTGATCTTGCCGCCAGGCTTAAATTCACCGCCTAATCATTCATGTAGATCAGCTTGCCAGTTCTGACCCATACTTTGTTCAACAATTAGTTGATCTTGCCACCGGGCTTTTGATGTCGCGGTCGGATAATAAAAAACAGCAGCACATTTTCTCACCACTCTGCAGCTAGTTAAGTCTTTGTTCTTGCCGCCTAGCTTGTGGGTCATGTTCTTCAGATGTACTCTTATAATGACATGAACATCTGTGGGTCTTTCAGCCACTGAATTTTCTGATTGTAAATATCAGCACAGCTAAAAGGATCAATTGATGAACACAATTTCCCAATCAACAAGTGGTCGAAGCAGGACTAGCAAGCCCTTAAATTTACGGTCTAGGAAATTAATGCATACAGAAGACTCCTGTATACGTGATTTTCTAAAAATTGCTTGAAAATATGGATTACGCATTTCCGAGAACTTTGAAAGTGTTTAAAACAATTTTTTTTGCTGTGAAAGTTTCGTTTTTAACTTTATTTACATTTACGATGGCTACCAACAGCATGGCAAAACGCAAATTAAATTTACGGTATCTGGAAACTAAATATCTGGTTGTTAAGGAAGTTAAGGGATGAACATCTCGCAAAGAGGTCTGTGAAATTTTTTCACTTAAAAATAACACCTGTACAGGAAGGATCAAAGCTGCTGAGTCTATAAAGAAAGACTACGTTGAAAGTAACTGTGCTTCCCAAAGGAAGAAGCAAGACTGCTACATTTGAAGGTGTGGAGGAAGCATCGAAATGGTTCAGTGAAGCATTTGCGAAAAAAACTTAGTGTGGAGAACTTTGCTGCAACAATTGGTTGGTTCATTCGCTTTCATTTTCATCATAACGTCGGATACAAAAGTATTTATGGAGAATACATGTGCTGTTTACAGTTTTTCACTTCCCTGTGAATAGCCTCATCGCCTTGGTAGCCTCAATAAGATGGGAACAAACTGACCAAAATCAAGGCCAATTTAAGTACATGTACATGAAGCATGTAAATGACAATTATCCAACCATGTGATAATGACAATGTTGAATATCGTAATGTTTTTCGTATCAGGATGTGATCAATGCAATATTTTAATTTGAATTTTACTACACAAAGGTAACCAAAATGTAATTTGTCAATATCAAATGTATTTCACACTGATTCTGCCTTCATGTACTCTAAATTTCCATTGTTTTCTCAGAGTGTAAATGCTATTCACTGACAACAGGTCACCCTTTGCTGCCGAATTTTAACTTTTATCTTTTTTCGGCCCCCCCCCCCCCAACTTATCTCGACATCTACCTATGTCAACAAAATTTTTTCGGGCCCGAGGATGTCGACATAAACGGGTAGGATTTTTTATTATTATTATCATCATCATCATTATTATCATTATTATTATCATTATTAGTTTTAATATTAGTTTTACAGAGGTCACCTATGTACAAAAGCCAGTTTTGCTTTTCCGCTTGGGTGGCTGCTATTTTTAGGTTTCACTGTGGATTTGTTTTGCAATATTTGGGCATTATATGAGAACTGAGATTTTATATGTAGTTTATTGTTAGATTCATCTGTTGTTCATGTTTCAGGGATTGTTTTGAATAATTTTCAACTGTTCATTGTATGTTCACCTTGGTATAATCTTGTCTTAGATAAAGCAATATTGTAGCTATAAATACCTTGGTATAATCTTGTCTTAGATAAAGCAGTATTATTGCTATAAACACCTTGGTATAATCTTGTGTTGGATACAACAGTATTATTGCTATAAACACCTTGGTATAATCTTGTGTTAGATACAACAGTATTATTGCTATAAACACGTTGGTATAATCTTGTGTTAGATAAAGCATTATTTCTGCTATAAACACCTTGGTATAATCTTGTGTTAGATACAACATTATTATTGCTATAAACACCTTGGTATAGTCTTGTGTTAGATACAACAGTATTATTGCTATAAACACCTTGGTATAATCTTGTGTTAGATACAACAGTATTATTGCTATAAACACCTTGGTATAATCTTGTGTTAGATACAACAGTATTATTGCTATAAACACCTTGGTATAATCTTGTGTTAGATACAACAGTATTATTGCTATAAACACCTTGGTATAATCTTGTCTTAGATAAAGCAGTATTATTGCTATAAACACCTTGGTATAATCTTGCCTTAGATAAAGCAGTATTATTGCTATAAACACTTTGGTATAATCTTGCCTTAGATAAAGCAATATTATTGCTATAAACACCTTGGTATAATCTTGTGTTAGATAAAGCAGTATTATTGCTATAAACACCTTGGTATAATCTTGTGTTAGATACAACAGTATTATTGCTATAAACACCTTGGTATAGTCTTGTGTTAGATACAACAGTATTATTGCTATAAACACCTTGGTATAGTCTTGTGTTAGATACAACAGTATTATTGCTATAAACACCTTGGTATAATCTTGTGTTAGATACAACAGTATTATTGCTATAAACACCTTGGTATAATCTTGTGTTAGATAAAACAGTATTATTGCTATAAACACCTTGGTATAATCTTGTGTTAGATACAACAGTATTATTGCTATAAACACCTTGGTATAATCTTGTGTTAGATAAAGCAGTATTATTGCTATAAACACCTTGGTATAATCTTGTCTTAGATAAAGCAGTATTATTGCTATAAACACCTTGGTATAATCTTGTCTTAGATAAAGCAATATTATTGCTATAAACACCTTGGTATAATCTTGTCTTAGATAAAGCAGTATTATTGCTATAAACACTTTGGTATAATCTTGTCTTAGATAAAGCAATATTATTGCTATAAACACCTTGGTATAATCTTGTTTTAGATAAAGCAGTATTATTGCTATAAACACCTTGGTATAATCTTGTCTTAGATAAAGCAGTATTATTGCTATAAACACTTTGGTATAATCTTGTCTTAGATAAAGCAATATTATTGCTATAAACACCTTGGTATAATCTTGTGTTAGATAAAGCAGTATTATTGCTATAAACACCTTGGTATAGTCTTGTGTTAGATACAACAGTATTATTGCTATAAACACCTTGGTATAGTCTTGTGTTAGATACAACAGTATTATTGCTATAAACACCTTGGTATAGTCTTGTGTTAGATACAACAGTATTATTGCTATAAACACCTTGGTATAATCTTGTGTTAGATACAACAGTATTATTGCTATAAACACCTTGGTATAATCTTGTGTTAGATACAACAGTATTATTGCTATAAACACCTTGGTATAATCTTGTGTTAGATACAACAGTATTATTGCTATAAACACCTTGGTATAATCTTGTGTTAGATAAAGCAGTATTATTGCTATAAACACCTTGGTATAATCTTGTGTTAGATACAACAGTATTATTGCTATAAACACCTTGGTATAATCTTGTGTTAGATAAAGCAGTATTATTGCTATAAACACCTTGGTATAATCTTCTGTTAGATAAAGCAGTAATTCTGCTATAAACACTTTGGTATAATCTTGTCTTAGATAAAGCAATATTGTAGCTATAAATACCCTTGTTATAATCTTGTGTGAGAATGCCTTTTGTAAATATGTCTAAAACACTGATTAAAAAAGACTTATTCTTTGATCAACACCATGTCAGAAAATTTCATGTGAAATCGGGTTGAAAATTTGCAGGATCTAATAAATAGTAAGGATAAAGAAAAGTGTTTTTTATTTTCAAGTTAAGAAATGTCTCTTTCAGATTATAACCGGAAAGATAAATGGTCTGTGGGCAACCAGACTACCACATGAGTACAAGGAAAAGTTTGGTGTCGAGGCACCTGCTGGTCTGATGGACCTAGTGAAGAATTCCTTCAAGGATATCTGTAAGGTGGAACTGTAAGTTGATGTATTCAGTAAGTTGAGATTAAATCCTTTCCCTAAGTACATAATTAGTCTATGTCAGGTTCTGGGCTCACCTAGACCCTGATACAAACCACTGGATCAGACTCTTATTCTTTCCACCAATATTATGAAGATCATATTTTGCACATACATATATTATTGTTTTATGTGGTGAAAACTTTGGAATTCATTTACACATAGAGTTCTGTGCACAATATCAAGTGAATAACATCACAGCAGTTTTTGTTGGAATTGTCCATCTTGGGCAGGATTGAAATATTTTCTCACTCTTGTTTATGTTCGACAATGTTCTCCAGCATAGAAGACCAGTTCCTCACATGTCACTGTTATCCTAACTTGGGGACATTTATGACCTTTTGTTATCCAAACATGGGTATTTATGACCTTTTGTTATCATAACATGTGGACATTTATGTCTTTCTGTTATCCTAACATGTGGACATTTATGACCTTTTGTTATCCTAACATGTGGACATTTATGTCTTTCTGTTATCCTAACATGTGGACATTTATTCTAGCATGTGGACATTTATGTATTTCTGTTATTCTAACATGTGGACATTGATGACCTTTTGTTATCCTAACATGTGGACATTTATGACTTTCTGTTATCCTAACATGTGGACATTTATGACTTTCTGTTATCCTAACATGTGGACATTTATGACCTTTTGTTATCCTAACATGTGGACATTTATGACTTTCTGTTATTCTAACATGTGGACATTGATGACTTTCTGTTATTCTAACGTGGACATTTATGACCTTTTGTTATTCTAACATGTGGATATTTATTCTAGCATGTGGACATTTATGTATTTCTGTTATTCTAACATGTGGACATTGATGACCTTTTGTTATCCTAACATTTGGACATTTATGACATTCTGTTATCCTAACATGTGGACATTTATGACCTTTTGTTATCCTGACTTGTGGACATTTATGACCTTTTGTTATCCTAACATGTGGACATTTATTCTAGCATGTGGCCATTTATGTATTTCTGTTATTCTAACATGTGGACATTGATGACCTTTTGTTATCCTAACATGTGGACATTTATGACTTTCTGTTATCCTAACATGTGGACATTTATGACCTTTTGTTATCCTAACATTTGGACATTTATGACTTTCTGTTATCCTAACATGTGGACATTTATAACCTTTTGTTATTCTGACTTGTGGACATTTATGACCTTTTATTATCCTAACATTTGGACATTTATGACTTTCTGTTATCCTGACTTGTGGACATTTATGACCTTTTGTTATCCTGACTTGTGGACATGTATGACCTTTTGTTATCCTGACTTGTGGACATTTATGACTTGATGTTATCTTGACTTTTGGACAGTGACCATTTATTGTACTTGGGGACATTTATTTACGTTTGTATTGAAGTTATGTTTATCTGGATTACTTTGATAGAATGTTTAAATGCTGACCAAACTATGATGTTCTTGCTATTTTATGTGCATTATATTCAGAAGGTCATAAATGTTCCAAGTCATGATGTCAAGGTCATAAATGGACACAAGTAGGATAATAACCCATGTTCAATACAGGTGAAATGCTCCTTAGTTAATGTTCGGACTTGAATTATATATTTTTTTTGGCAGCATAAGAGACATATATAAGACATCCATATCATTTATGTGCTATTATAAATTATTACAAATTTGGAAAATTTATGTCCAGAAAATTTAAGGCCAGAATACTTATATTTGTAATGTTAGCATAAAACCATGTATGGGGATATCTTATCATATGTAGACAGCAGAATTAGTAAACACAGCAGGACCTAATCATATTCATACACAGGTTCCATACAAATTGTAAAATCATATAATGTTGTTGCTTTCTGTTCCAGTGCTCAACACACAGAACGAGAACTCATTTATCCTGTGTTGGAAGATCACGACAAATGCATGGTAAATTGCAACGATTGCTGCAGGCATAGGCTAAATCTAAGATTATAAGGGGATTGCATCATAATTCTGGTTTATAGATTGATGACATTTGTGGATTTGACTGTGTATTCGTCTCTCTGCTTTGCATCAGCACCATTGTTAGCGTTTGCTCTTGTGTCATTATTTCAGGTATTATTGTTCATCGTCATGTAAGAGTTTGCACTTTTCTCATTATCTCAGTTATTATTGTTCATTGTCATGTAAGGGTTTGCACTTGTCTCATTAATCTCAAACACTGCTGCTAGTCATATTAGAGTTGGCATTGTCCTCATCGCAGATGTTATTACTTCTAGTCATGTTAGAGTTTAATTTATGTCATTATCTCAGACACTATTGCTTAATAATCATGTTAGGGTTTGCATTTATGTCAATATCTCAGATGTTATTACTTCTAGTCATGTTAGAGTTTAATTTATGTCATTATCTCAGACACTATTGCTTAATAGTCATCTTAGAGTTTGCATTTATGTCAATATCTCAGATGTTACTACTTCTTGTCATGTTAGAGTTTAATTTATGTCATTATCTCAGACACTATTGCTTAATAATCATGTTAGGGTTTGCATTTATGTCAATATCTCAGATGTTATTACTTCTAGTCATGTTAGAGTTTAATTTATGTCATTATCTCAGACACTATTGCTTAATAGTCATCTTAGAGTTTGCATTTATGTCAATATCTCAGATGTTACTACTTCTTGTCATGTTAGAGTTTAATTTATGTCATTATCTCAGACACTATTGCTTAATAGTCATCTTAGAGTTTGCATTTATGTCAATATCTCAGATGTTACTACTTCTTGTCATGTTAGAGTTTAATTTATGTCATTATCTCAGACACTATTGCTTAATAATCATGTTAGGGTTTGCATTTATGTCAATATCTCAGATGTTATTACTTCTAGTCATGTTAGAGTTTAATTTATGTCATTATCTCAGACACTATTGCTTAATAGTCATCTTAGAGTTTGCATTTATGTCAATGTCTCAGATGTTACTACTTCTTGTCATGTTAGAGTTTAATTTATGTCATTATCTCAGACACTATTGCTTAATAGTCATCTTAGAGTTTGCATTTATGTCAATATCTCAGATGTTACTACTTCTTGTCATGTTAGAGTTTAATTTATGTCATTATCTCAGACACTATTGCTTAATAGTCATCTTAGAGTTTGCATTTATGTCAATATCTCAGATGTTATTACTTCTAGTCATGTTAGAGTTTAATTTATGTCATTATCTCAGACAATATTGCTAATAGTCATCTTAGAGTTTGCATTTATGTCAATATCTCAGATGTTACTACTTCTTGTCATGTTAGAGTTTAATTTATGTCATTATCTCAGACACTATTGCTTAATAGTCATGTTAGGGTTTGCATTTATGTCAATATCTCAGATGTGATACTAGTCATGTTAGGGTTTCCATTTATGTTGTTATCTCACACACTATCACCTTGAATCTGATTATTTTAGAGTTGGCATTTGTAATTTATCTCAGATTTTATTGCTCATAACCACTTTTGAGTTTGCATTTATATCATTATCTCAAACACTATAGCATCTGCTGGTCATGTTAGAGTTTGCATTTATGTCCACATCTCAGATGTTAATGCTAGTGTTTGCATTTATATCATTATCTCAGACACTATTGCTCCTAGAGTCACAGAAGTTGATATTTGGATGTGTTATGTGGAGAACTACATTCGTCAGTGAAAATTAGGCTGCTGTTGCGTGAATTTCCCAGAATGCAGTTATGTCATGAATGCAACTGCAGCCATCACTGAAAGCTATGTTGTTATGATATACATCTGTAAATTTATAATTTATATATATTTATAAATCTTTTGCTAAGTATTACTTGTCCATATTTTGATTATTTTTTTTTTTAATGTTGAAGTGTTGAATGTAATTAATTTTGTTTCCATTATAATGTAATTAATTTTGTTTCCATTATAATGTAATTAATTTTGTTTCCATTATTGGCCTTGAGAGACTCAGAAGTTTCAGTCCCTATATCCTTTCTGTGTCACCAGATATTTTTTGTATCACTTAAATTAGTAACAAACTTTATGGTTATTTGTTAGATTTATATCTGAAACTACATGAGGCCTAGCCTGTTTGGTAATTATACATGAGGCCTATTTGGTAATTATACAGTACATTAACTGTATAACACTGTTCATGGGAGTGGCATAAATTAGCTCATTATAAATGATGTAGTCTTACAGGGAGATATGTAGTGGCATAAATTAGCTCATTATAAATGATGTAGTCTTACAGGGAGGTATGTAGTGGTAAGGCTGTGTTGTAATAGTGATTAAGAAAACAATAATATTATTGGACAATTTAAAAATACATGAGGTCTAGTGTATTTCGTAATTAAGCATGATCTTTAATTATATTGAAAAATTAAGAGTCAGTTATGATAAAACAAGTATGCAACCAATATAATCAGATCCGTGGTCCTATACATACTATAAGAGAGTTGAAGGCCTTATAATAAAACATAGATCACATGACTTATAAATAAAACATAGATCACATGACTTATAATAAAACATAGATCACATGACTTATAAATAAAACAGATCACATGACTTATAAATAAAACAGATCACATGACTTATAATAAAACATAGATCACATGACTTATAAATAAAACATAGATCACAGGAGATATATTAAGTTACACTGAACATGTGTTTCATTGCTTTTTTTTATAAAATATTCCAGGATTTGAGAATACTGCAACAGGAACTGCTGCCTGTTGGGTAAGTTACACATGTAATGTATGCAAGATTTAGCAGATAAGACAAAGATGTTTGGAGCACTTGTAAAGACTGTCAGAGATTGCAAAAACCATCACATTTTCATCTCATCAATGACTTGCAGGGAGAAACAAATATTCAGATATTAATTATGGTCATTGCAAACTACTATATTCACATTTTCATCTTTATTTATTTTTTGTTTTCGGATTTAACGCCATTTTTCAGAACACGATAGGATATAAATGGCATCCTGTATTATTGCTTTAGGAAGAACCCGGGAAAACCGCCGACCCACGAGAAGCTACTGGCAAGCTTTCTCACATAACTACATTAGATGAATCTTAGACTCGAACCCATGCTGCCAGAGGTGAGACGGCAGTGATTCGTAATGGAAAGCACTTAAGGCTACTCGGGGCCCCTCATCATTATTTAATCACGTTTCAAATACAACCATGGAATGAGAGGACATTACTCATGGCAGCTTCAACATCTTGAATGTATTAAAAGAGTAGCAGTTTGAATCAAAGTTGTTTTAATTGTGGGTTTTTTATACAAAAAGCAATGTTATCCTTGTTGATCAATGGCCCTGAGTGGCTGATTGGTCTAAAGCACTCAATATTACGGATCACTGCCATCTCACCTCTGCATGGTTTCTTCCTCCACTATTAATACTGGCCAACATGTATAGCCTATATTGTGCTGAAAAATGACATTAAACCCTATAACAACACCAACAACAACATCCTTGTTGATCATGTATGTTCATAGATTCATACTTACATCCTTCATTCCACAGTTTAGTTTTACATCAGTCATTCTGTTTGTTGGTAGATTCATACATACATCCTTCGTTCCATGTCTTTTTCATCATGCCTTGTCTAGTTTTGCATGGCAATTGGTTGTTCATGTAATATTGACTTCAGGTTAGATACAACAGTACACCAAAATTAGGTCAGCATGACCAACTTTATGTATTTTCAGGTTTTGTGATAGTGTCAGTTTTACATGTGGTTTTGACTACAGGGTCATAGTTTTGTTTTGTGTAAAGGTCAGTTTTGAATTTTGACTGCGATGTCATTAAGTTTTGTGTAATGGTCCGTTTCTTATTTTGACTGCAGGGTTCTACAGCTGTTTGTTTATGCCTCCTAGTATGTAAAATTCTTCTACACAAATTAGGTCAGTTTGCCTTATATTTCATACTTATATGACCTTTTCTTATATTCTACAACTGAGGGGATGGTGGGGCACCCCAGGTCTCTTAACACAATCCTGGTGTTGGGTTAATGGGCAGAAATCATGTAATGCAATGAAATAACTTGTTTTTTATATTTGATGTCTTTTCAGTGAGAAGATAACAGTCTATTTAACATACATTTACAACTGTGGCTATTTCTGTGTACAAAAGGAAGATAGTTGTATAGACAAGATCACAGAAGAACTCCAAGAGGACTGTAAGGTAACAGAGCTTTAATGTTGCAAATTTTCATTTCCTGAGACAAAGTAATTTTTAAAATAGGATTCAAAAATGAAATTAGTGTGTCAAGTACTTTCCAAACTTGCATGTAAATTTAATGTCATCTATTGGCAAATAAACTATAGGTTTCTATACTTTTGATTGATATGTCCTGAAGAGTGTTCTTTTTAATTGTTTGACATGCTCTCTTATTGGCCATTCATAAAATATTTAATGCCGTATTGCAATATTTGGTGTCATAACTTGGTACATAAATTTCATTTTATTGCAAAATTCACTCAAGATAATATGCTTATTATTTCTTTTCAGACAAAATCAGCCCCTAACATGGAGCTACTGAAGATTGGACAGTTTTGTGCTGGGCTTTTTAGTGTTGATAAATGCTGGACAAGGGCAAAGATCAACGATATTAAAGATTCAGAGGTAAACAGAATACTTAAGTCTTTTAATGGATGCATACAATGTGTGCAAGATATGGTGACAATGTATTTATATACAAGTAGCTATAATAAAGGGTGTTTCAGAGCTATGCATAGAATATTATAGAGTGTTCTATAACTTAGGTTATGAAAGGTCAGAAAGTACTTTTTTTTTAAAAATGGTTTAACGCCATTTTTCAGCACAATATAGGCTATATGGCAGCCAGTATAAACAGTGGAGGAAGAACCCGAAAAAACCCCGGTAAGGACCACCGATCCACGAGAAGCTACTGGCAAGCTTTCTCACATACCCACATTGGCCGAATCTGAGACTCGAACCCACACAGACAGAGGTGAGATGGCAGTGATCCGTAATGGACAGCACTTTAGACCACTCGGCCACTCGGGGCCCCTCAGAAGATACTTAATTTAATGGTCATGGTGGTATTGAAGTGGTGACCTATATTGATGGTCATTGATTTATGGTGACCTGTCCACTTTATCTTATACTGATGGTCATTGATTCTTAAAATGTGCGGCTTCCTATATCTCTCACCTTACCATTTAATTCTTGAACATCTCTAATTTTTTGGAGGTGTACTCCACTTTAATGATAGGCAATCCAATCATAAGATAGTAACATAAAGATTTAATTGCTCCGGAAGCTGAGAAATCAAATTGACCATGAAAGAGATAGAATTTAAATTAAGAAAAAGAATGTCTTCACTGTTAAGAATAATCAGAATTCAAAAGAAAAATTTTGCTGTTTTTATTTGAATGCAAAAAAAAGTTAGTTAAAAAAATTGTTTTTGTTACGTACCACTTGACAGAATAAGTGCATGAGTGGAATTTTGAAGTCCTGTTTGAAGGTTAAAATTACATTTTGATCAAACAGGGTACCTAATTATGGCATCATATATCTATACACTGAAATGTGATATCTCTCTCATGATATATCTATACACTGAAATGTGATATCTCTCTCATGATATATCTATACACTGAAATGTGATATCTCTCTCATGATATATCTGTACACTGAAATGTGATATCTCTCTCATGATATATCTATACACTGAAATGTGATATCTCTCTCATGATATATCTATACACTGAAATGTGATATCTCTCATGATATATCTATACACTGAAATGTGATATCTCTCTCATGATATATCTATACACTGAAATGTGATATCTCTCTCATGATATATCTATACACTGAAATATGATATCTCTCTCGTGATATATCTATACACTGAAATATGATATCTCTCTCATGATATATCTATACACTGAAATATGATATCTCTCTCATGATATATCTATACACTGAAATATGATATCTCTCTCGTGATATATCTATACACTGAAATGTGATATCTCTCTCATGATACATCTATACACTGAAATATGATATCTCTCATGATATATCTATACACTGAAATATGATATCTCTCTCGTGATATATCTATACACTGAAATATGATATCTCTCTCATGATATATCTATACACTGAAATATGATATCTCTCTCATCATATATCTATACACTGAAATATGATATCTCTCTCATCATATATCAATACACTGAAATATGATATCTCTCATGTTATATCTATACACTGAAATATGATATCTCTCTCATCATATATCTATACACTGAAATATAATATCTCTCTCATCATATATCTATACACTGAAATATGATATCTCACATGATTCATCTATACACTGAAATATGATATCTCTCTCACGATAGATCTATACACTGAAATATGATATCTCTCTCACCAGATATCTATACACTGAAATATGATATCTCTCTCACCATATATCTATACACTGAAATATGATATCTCTCTCATGATAGATCTATACACTAAAATATGATATCTCTCTCATGATATATCTATACACTGAAATATGATATCTCTCTCATGATATATCTATACACTGAAATATGATATGTCTCTCATGATACATCTATACAGTGAAATATGATATCTCTCTCATGATATATCTATACACTGAAATATGATATCTCTCTCATGATATATCTATACACTGAAATGTGATATCTCTCTCATCATATATCTATACACTGAAATGTGTTATCTCTCTCATGATACATCTATACACTGAAATATGATATATCTCTCATGATATATCTATACACTGAAATATGATATCTCTCTCATGATATATCTATACACTGAAATATGATATCTCATGATATATCTATACACTGAAATATGATATCTCTCTCATCATATATCTATACACTGAAATATGATATTTCTCTCATCATATATCTATACACTGAAATATGATATCTCTCTCATGATATATCTATACACTGAAATATGATATCTCTCATGATATATCTGTACACTGAAATATGATATCTCTCTCATGATATATCTATACACTGAAATATGATATCTCTCTCATGATACATCTATACACTGAAATATGATATCTCTCTCATGATATATCTATACACTGAAATATGATATCTCTCTCATGATATATCTATACACTGAAATATGATATCTCTCTCATGATATATCTATACACTGAAATATGATATCTCTCTCATGATATATCTATACACTGAAATATGATATCTCTCATGATATATCTATACACTGAAATATGATATCTCTCTCATGATATATCTATACACTGAAATATGATATCTCTCTCATCATATATCTATACACTGAAATGTGATATGTCTCTCATCATATATCTATACACTGAAATGTGATATCTCTCTGATAGAACCAAGGGACATTCTGATGATTATGTTCGTGTATGTTGAAATATGGTATTTCTGTTATAATTTAAAAGTTTCTGTTTTTTAACAACTCACTTTCTTAGTTACATGCAAAATGTTATATTCACATCTAGTGTTTATTTAGATAAGAAGAACATAAAAAAGTGACTTATAGAGTTGTGGGTTTTAATTTGTCTTTTTTCCATTTCCAGCCCAAAATAGAATTACTTTTTGTGGACTATGGTGATGTTGAGAGAGTTTTAAGCAAAGATATCCGCTGGTTGTCAGAGAAAACTGCAGCAGCTCCAGCACAGTGTATTAAATGCAGTTTACATGGGATCCAACCACTAGAGGTAGTTGCAACAAGACAAATAAGAACTATCACAACAACACCAGCATTTTACAATAGTAACAACAGTATCAAAACACCAAGAAAAATGTAAAACATAACTAATGTAAATTTAATTCTAATAATTATTTTATCATGTTTACATTAAAATTTTGGATATTGTGATGTTTTTACTTATCTATTAACCAAAGTATTAACCAAATATAAATACAGTAAAACCTGTCGTGAGAGACCACTGCTACGAGAGACCGACTGTTTTGAGAGACCAGAATTTCCATTCACATACTTATTGTATATACAGTAGTCCCCCTCTTATACGGCCACCCCTGCTGCACCGGGAAAGTGGCCTTATAAGATGGGTGGCCGTTCCAGAGGGGGGCTAAATTTATTTTCAAATACATGTTTATGTAATGTACGTAGTAAGAAAGCTACATACTTCAAAACATTAAATATCTTCGTCTAAATGAAAGATTAATCAATAAAAGTTTTTATTTGTTTTGTTATAATACCAAATTTATTTCAAATGAATATACGTTACTATTTTTTTTTCTTGGCGTAAGTGTGATATGCGAGCGGGTATTGGTATCATGCACATTGAAAATGCATTCAAAAACGTCATTTACATCTTGGTACATACATAATTATGTTTCCATTTGCTCCATTTTCCCATTGCTGCTGAATAACCTTCTCATCGGTTATGAATTTGTATTTTCAAATTGTTTCAACATAAACTTGTTTTTTTCCGAGTCTTTTCTACATAAAATTGTTCGGCATCCCCCCTTCCCCGATGTCGTCGAGTAGCATAAGCGACTTTCTTCTAAAATAATGTATCCGTTAACATGATGAGATTTTAATGTTTGGTAATGATTTATTCGGTTATTGCTGACTGTATGCGATTTAATTATGCAGACAAAACTTGTGTCGAGTGTACGACATACAGTCTTCTTAAAGGAAGCCATGTGTGGTCACATGATTTTTCCGGTCTTTGTCTGGTACTCTGTTGATTTTTTAAGGTTCTCTGTGTGTGCCAATGTACAAAATCTATTTTTAGCCTATGCTGACCCTGTTATGATTATAACAATTACGTCTGGTTATCATCATCAAAGAGAAGAACTCAACATAGGCGTTAAACCCAAACTCTATCAAAACATTATTGAGCCCATTTCCTGTAAACATCAACTTTTATAGATAATAATATACTATAAATCCTTTAGTCGACACTTTAACGGCGACTTGAGACTCGGAGACGTGTATCTACGTTAGACATAATCAAAATTGCTTACCTTACCGTACGTAGGCTTACGTCAAGATTTGAATTAATTATTGGTTCTGGATACATTTAAAGAAACAAAAGTGGCTGTTCATGAGGGGGACATATTTCATTTTTTGTACTAAAATGGTGGCCGCTGGTCACGTTAGACGGGTGGTTGCTCGTGAGGGGTACTTTTGAATACAAACGCATCGGTGCCAAGGGATTCTGGCCATAAGAAGTGGGTGGCCGCTGGTCAGGGTTGCCGTTCAAGAGGGGGACTACTGTATAGTATTATGACCTGTTATAAGAGACCACCTGTCTTGGGAGACCATTATTTGTTGGCAGAAGGAGTGGTCTTTCAAGACAGGTTTTACTGTATCAACCAAATATAAATACAGTACATTTCTTAAGACAGCAGACTATAGTATCTTCTTGTAACTCATTATTTTTGCTTCTATCCAGCATGAAATCTAGCCATTAATTATTTTTATATATGAAATGTTTATATGGTTCTGTTTTGTAAAAACCAGTCACCAGGTCACTGTGACCTAATTTTCAGGCACCACTGCCTTTTAATTGTGGTCTCTTGAGCTTTACTAGCCACAGAAGCTTGCAGTCTTCTTGTGTGTAAATTTGGCTGATTACTCCCTTTCATAATGACATCATGAGTCACATATATTTCATGTCCATTTGACCCCAGTTCAGTTGTTCTTTTATATTTCTGTCTGTTTCTCAGTCTTTGTAATCAACTTTGTATATTGATGTATCTTGGTTAGAACAACACCATACTAGCAAAGTAGGTCACTTTGACTTGTAATCACTCTTTTGGATCTTTGGAATCGTATGCATTTATTTTTGTTCTGGATGCATAGTTCTTTAGGTGGTTATACAAAATGGGGCTGGTTTGAGCATTTAGTTGCATAAGCATTTTTCCATCTCAGTGAGATTAAAGTCAAATTTCCACTGTCCTATGTGAAGGTTTGACAGCAACCACTTAGGGGTCATATTTTGGTGGCCTATGTTATTACCAGCAGCTGCTTAGGGGTCATATTCTGGTGACCTATATTATTACCAGCAACTGCTTAGGGGTCATATTCTGGTGACCTATGTTATTACCAGCAACCACTTAGGGGTCATATTTTGGTGACCTATGTTATTACCAGCAACCACTTAGGGGTCATATTTTGGTGACCTATGTTATTACCAGCAACTGCTTAGGGGTCATATTTTGGTGACCTATATTATTACCAGCAACTGCTTAGGGGTCATATTCTGGTGACCTATGTTATTACCAGCAACTGCTTAGGGGTCATATTCTGGTGACCTATATTATTACCTTAATTGCTAATTTTATAAGCCAGTCAGACAAAGTCTTTCTGTATCTTCACATTAGGGAAACTGAGTAATACAGCTGAAGATCATCAGTTTGAGCCAAACAATATGATTCACTTGAAAATTTCTGAAAGCCGTATTTCCATAGGCTAATTCAAAGGTGACCAAAACATGACCACAAAGTGGTCACTCTTAGATCTTCACATAGGACAGTGGAGATCTGACTTTAATCAGATTTGTTTTCAGATTATTTTTTTTAAAAATTTATTAATGTTGTAACTAATTATAAATTATTTTAATTTATAGACTGAGATACGGTGGAGTAGTGCCTCAGCTGAAGCTTTTGCAAAGGTAGTTAAAGACGTGCCACTCATCGCTGTTACTAGAACACATTATGGTGAGTAATAGAAATCTCTCAGAACTTTTAATTTGGTCACAAGCATTTATTTTATTGTGTAACATCCATTAATTGATATCATTAATAATAAATTAATATTATTATGTAGACTCACAAATATCTATATCTATATATCTATCTCCCTGTCTGTATTTTTGTCTGTCTGTCTTTCTGTTGTCTGTCTGTTGTTTCTGTTGCCTTATTCCTACATACTGAATCAAAAGAACAGATTTGACTTTGGTATGCAGTTGATCTATAACTCCGATTATCCAGCAAATATTACTTGTTCCCAATATTTCAAAGAAAAGTCAGAGATTAAATATTTTATTATAGATCAGCCGTGTGATTTGGACTCTTTTATATATTGCTGTGATACGGATTACACCGGAACATTTCAGATGAAACTTGTGATGTTGACCTGTGCTTAGTGTCAGACCCAACGATCAGCATCAGTGACAAACTAATCCAACAGGGATTAGTACGTAGTCTCTTCCCAGTAGAGAGCTATCTAGAAGAGAATGAAGAGGAAGAAGAAGAAGAGATGGAAGAAGAGGAGGAGGTGGAAGAAGAGGAGGAGGTGGAAGAAGAGGAGGAAGAAGAGGAGGAGGTGGAAGAAGAGGAGGTGGATGCCTCTTGTCCAGGTTTATACTTTTCATCTTATAAATTTGACTTGAAACCTACCAATATAGTAATAATAATAATAATAAGGACTTTGTTTTGCACCAAATATTTAGAAGCTCTAAGCGCTTTGCAGCATCTATAATTATATGAATAAAAAAAAAAAATAGAAAAAAATCACCATCAAATTAGAAAACAAAAAAAATGCTGAAAATATTTAAGGTAGGAAACATTTTTAGGTCTTATAGATTTGTTCTTGCAGTCAAAAAAGGTGAGTTTAAAGAGCACTCTTGAAGAGGGTCTTTGTTTCCAATTTCAATGGGCAATTTATTCCACGTTGCTTGGCCCTGGTATGCAAAAGAACGTTGGCCATATGACTTCATTTTCATAGTGGGAATAATGAGAATATGATTGTCAGAAGAGGAGCGTAAGTATCTTGCTGATGTTTACACATGGGTGAGACTGGATAGGTATGCTGGACTGGAGTCCATCATTGCTTAGCTTTATTCTGACAACTCAGTAGTTTTCTATAGTTATGGTGAAAGTCATTCAACATTTCACAGCATTGTATGTAAATCTGTTTTGTTTACTTCAGACCCGATAACTTTGCCAGATGATAAGACTTGGGATGTCCATGTCACTTTCATAAATGACAGTACAAACTCTGTGATGATGAGGTTTGTGGGAGAATCATACAGTGTAAGTTTTGTCACAATGACATACTTCTGTCATTATGCATCAGATTCTGTGTTTTCTGTATGTATCCAACTTGTTTATATGCCCTCAAAGGCTGTCTTGTTTGATTCATGCCAATAACCATTCATATTTTTTGAATTTATTTTCAGTGATTCATTATTCAAAAATATTGTATTGTCAAATGGGAGTTTTGCAAGCTTTTACTCACAGTTAAGCATGCCATATCTACAGTAGATGTAAAGTTCCTTTTGCATTCTTCTGTTCTTTAAGTAACGTCAGTTAATTGAACTTTTCTTTTCACATAAAAGAGAAATTCCTACCGTATCAAGGCTTATAGATCCATTCATTATGTTATGTCCAGATGATATAAAACAGTATGTGTGTAATCCAATGACTGTTAGAAAAGTCATAAGAACTTAATTTTGGATGCTCAGAGTCAAACAATACAGTATTAAAAAACCCTTCCCCCATTTGAAAATTGCATCGCACCCCCGAGTCTGGGGTATCTATTAAAATAACTATGGTACACAAGCACACACAGTGTTTCATCAGTCCTTCTTTCATGTTGTGAATTCAATGTTTCTTATTTAACTTCTGCACAGTGTCCTGATTTCTTCAGTCATAATCAGTCTCTGTATTTAACTTGCATTTGCCAAGAAAGAAATCTGTCATTTTTGGGCTAAAGCTAGTAGGTTAAGGTCACAGACTGAAGACATGACATGTAAGCAAGACACCCTAGCCAAACTTTTCGGAATATCTTACATTTCAGATAATAAAGTTTGATCACAAGGACAAAATTTCAAAGGTCATATTGGTGTTTCCTACATAATGATCTGGAATACTGTATCACCTGTGTTAACAAACACTTGTAGATTGTTTAGAGTCTAAAAGTTGTACTGTCTTAAAGACAGGAAGAAGGAAAATTAGTTCCCACAAAACTACATAAGTTCTGTAATACTTGCCAAGGATAAACCTTGTAGATCACTTCCATTTGAAGTAATATGTATTAGTTGAAATAAGGAAAAAGATTTTACACAAAAACAGTTTGTTCTGTACCACATGTCTTGGCTAAATATTGTAGACGGCTTGGACTTCAGACCATAAAAGACATCTAATGATACCATAGTAAAATTGGCAGAGGTCATGTTCAGGGTTCTTAGAAGGGAATCATTTACCACAGTATAGCTCTAGTCCTATCCAAACACTATGGGCATCCTTTGTGGATATGCAGCTTGCATTTGGGACAAAACTGCATATATTGAATTTGGTGTCAACAAGTCAAAATTAAAACCTTTCTTTCTTTTATTGAGAGGCAGACTTTTTGCATGGGTGACTGGGAAAAGTGCAGAGATGGATGTAGATGATCAATTTAATTAGACAAACACACACAACACACACACACATTATATGTGTGTGTGTGTGTGTGTATATATATATATATATATATATATATATATATATATATATATATGTATATATACATGTGAATATATAAAACTAAACATTAACCATAGTTTAAATTGAAAACATAGAAAGTAGATTATGATTGGTCGTCTTTAAATGAAGGATAATGAATTACAGGTAAAATGAATTTATTTCTTTAAAGTAATCCTGATTTGGAACATGTACAATTATCAGCTTAAAGTCAAATGAAAATGCAATTTACCAAATACTCACATTCCTGAGAAAGAATGTGAAGTGAGACCTGTAAGCAGAATTGCTTAATACATTGGTTAGAACAGCAGATGGGTTCAAGGCAGGATAGGGCTGGTGGAATAGCTCGCCCCCATCCTTGAAAATAATTATTCGAGATCTTGTCCTCGACTCTACTACCACCACTGACACTGGAGTGAGAGACGGGGAAAGATTAGTCTTGGAATCATGAGAGTCACTCCACATTATTTGTGTCAGGAATAAATTAATATCTGCTTTTACAGACATTTATAATTCATTTATCAAACATCTGCTGTTAATTGCTTTGCAGTGATTGTGGCTGTTTTATCAAATGTCTGCTGTTAACTGCTATGCAGTGATTTTGGCTGTGTTTTCAAAGGTCTGCTGTTAATTGATATGCATTGATTTTGGCTGTGTTATCAAACATCTGCTGTTAATTGCTTTGCAATGATTGTGGCTGTGTTATCAAACATCTGCTGTTAATTGCTATGCAGTGATTGTGGCTGTTATCAAACATCTGATGTTAATTGCTTTGCAGTGATTGTGGCTGTGTTTATCAACCATCTGCTGTTAATTGCTATGCAGTGAATGTGGCTATGTTATCAAATGGCTGCTGTTAATTGCTATGCAGTGATTGGGGCTGTGTTATCAAACATCTGCTGTTAATTGCTATATACTGATTATGGCTGTGTTTATCACACATCTGTTAATTGTGGCTGTGAAATATGATGATACATGTTAAATGGTTTCATGTAATATAACTGTAACCCTTTTGAAATTATTAATTATCACTTTCCAAAATTATCAAGCTTTTTTTGCTTATATTTAAATGCTGATCACCTTGTAATATGGATTTATGCAAATGTAAATTACATCTTCACACTAAATATTTAATACTCATTTTGAAATTATTTTTTTTATTGTTCAGATAGATGATTAATCTTAAGATGATTGATTCAATATCTAGTATCAGATTTTTGCTCATACATGCATATGGGGCTGTTTGCAGACAGTTTGTCACGTGTTTTTGTAGATGGTGCATTCTGGTCGTTATTAGATAGGAATTATTGTGATCAGTAAATGAATGTGCTTAAAGACTTGAAAATGCATTGTCACAATTATCTTAACAGAAAAGAGAAAACCACCAAGTTTTTTAAAATTCAACAAACAATTTATGATGACAGAGTGACAGAGTTTAAAAACTAATGCTGGTAATACGAATTAAATCCCAAATAATTCTAGAATTTCATAAATAAGATTTAATAATTAAAGTTCTGAATAAACTGTTTTGGTTTTCCAAAATAAATCCAATGCTGGAAGTATTGATGTGCCAGTGAGGCCTGTATCAATAGTGAAGTACAGTCTTTCATTAAATCATAATAATGTAATCCAAGAATATATCCTTGTTTGAATTTCACTATAAATCCTTGTCTTTATTTCCAAAAATGTTATTTTTAGCACTTTGTATTTCCAGAGAAAAAATACTTGAATTTAATCATTTGAATAAATAAATTCCATCCCAAAAGAAACACTGGACACAATAATTCAACTCATTCTGCTCAAAGTTTGCAGCCCAATTCAACAATTTCTAGATAAACAAGATTGTATTGTCCTATGCTTGACCTCAAGTCACAATTAGCATTTTCTGAAAACAAATGATTACCTAATGGAAAATTTAATTCTGGATGGTTCCCAATGTTTTCAAGATTATAATTAGAAGATCTTTTAGTCAAATTATCAAATAAAATGTTGAGAGCATCATGGAGTATCATCATTAAGGTAGGAAATTACATTACTTTGGACACAGTCAAGTCCATAATACAAATATCTGTAGCATATAATGACTAAAGAAAACTTAGAAACAATGCAAATTAAAAATACATTACAGGATGTGAAATGCCTAACAACTTAGTATTCCTATTTGTAGTATATACCATTGTACTATTATTAAGTAGATTGTCAAAACCTTGACAGTCTCTGGAATGGCACAGTTTTATTTTGATTTGTTGTTTGCTTATCTTCAGGACCAACTCGATCAGTTTGAAAACCTACTAGAGCAAGAGTTCAAGAAGCAGAAATCGGAACCAGTTACAGAGGGAATGATCTGTGTGGCACATGACGACGAACTTTACCATCGTGTCCATGTTGAGTCTATAATGGATAAAAAGGTACCTAGTTACTGAAGAGATAACAGGATGCATATGTTAGAGGGAGGACTGTGAGTGGCTTACTTGGATGGGATGTATCCTCAGGTGGAGGGTTTGTAGGTTGAAGATTAGAAGATGCCCACTGGCATTACCTATGAACAAGTGTTTTTCAGATAAATAATAAAGAATAAAACAATTTTGGTTATAAAGTTTGATGAATTTACTGTTCAAATGTTCGATGAATTTACTGTTTCCCTTCCCCAAAAATCACAACCCATTTATTAAAAAAATTATTTCACTTGAAACAAAATATTTAAAAATTGAAACAATTTTACTCTTTCCCATATTTGCAACACAAAGAAGACCAACACTTCAGCTGAAACAGTAGCTTCTCGTGGGTCGGTGGTTCTTTCCGGGGTTTTTCCGGGTTCTTCCTCCACCAATAATACTGGCCGCCATGTATAGCCTATATTGTGCTGAAAAAATGGCGTTAAACCATAAAAAAAACAAAAAAAATCAGCTGAAACAAAGTGACACCTTCCCCTGTCATTGGCTTTAAGTATCAACAAAAGTATTATGTTTGGAAAAACTACAGTTGATATCCATGAAAATATGTTGACTGTTCCTCCAAATAGGTGTCTAAGACTTGATGTATGTTGTTATGTGATTTCAGGTGAAATATTTGGATACATTCATTAACTTCAATATAGTTTCACCCAATATGTTCAGTTGAGATACTGCTTAAAGCCATCAATTTTCTCTTAGTATATCCTAATTAGTTGTTCAGGTGAAATATTGCAAATGTTCAATTGATATCCTCGTATATGCATTCAGGTGAAACATTGCATATAGCCTTAATATTTTCATAATTTTTTCTCACTACATGATCAGGTGAAATATTGCTTAAAGTCAATCGTTACTTCATATTTTTTTTTCTTCAAAACTTCTTTCAAAGACAGATTTTTGTTTTGTGGTTGAAAAATCATCGGCTTTCACTCACTTTCTCCATTTACAGTTGTACTAATGGCATTAAGAATAATAATGTAAAGATGACAAAACTTATAATTAGAATAATACTTATTATGATGTAAATTTTATACTGATTTCCTGTTCTATACAGATCAATATCGGTTTTACAAATTAAAATGATGCAGGGCTCTCTTTTTTTGGCATGAAATTATCTTTGATTTCTGGTTATCACTGGAAAAGACAACTTTTGAAATTAATTTATGGCATCCGAACAAATATAGTTTCTCAACTTATACAGTGAATGGAGTCGATTAGTACTAAATTATCACTGAATTAGTACTCTAATACTAAATTGTCACTCAATTTTAATTTAGTAGTCTTATTCTAAATTATCAGTGAATTAGTAATGTTACTAAATTACCACTGAAATAGTAATCTAATACTAAATTATCACAGTAAATTATTAGTCTATTATAAAGGTATCAGTGAATTATGTTAAGTTAACACCTATGTAGTAATTTAATGCTAAAATATTACTGAATTTGTAATCTATTATTAGATTATCACTGTGAAACAATAATCTAATACTAAATTATCACAGTAACTTAGTAGTCTATTACAAAAGTATCAGTGCATTAGTAGTCTAATGTTAAGTTAACACCTATGTAGTAATTTAATGCTAAAATATCACTGAATTTGTAATCTGTTATTAGATTATCACTGTGAAACAGTAATCTAATACTAAATTAATTTGTAATCTGTTATTAGATTATCACTGTGAAACAGTAATCTAATACTAAATTATCACGGTGTGTCCAACAGCTTCTGAAAGGTGGGGGCGGTTCATTGGAATTTTATTAGCATTAGTGCCATAGTAAATTCCTGCTGAAAAGACTCCATAAACAGCCTTGGATGTCTTGGAAGCGGAACTGTGTAAAATTTATTATGCACTTGTACTGTTATTGGTGTCAATATTTATTGTTTAATACCGTACTTCACTGTTCGACTGAAGACATTTGTAAATGAAGTTGTTTTAATTTTTCTAACAGTCATTTGATTACTCATGTAATGTTTTATTTATTTGATTATAACTTAATGGATATAATTAAAGCATGGATGAGGTATGGATTTCTTTTTTTGTGGAAAAAAAAAATGTTGGTTGGGCATGCTTATCTAATAGGGTGCTTTTCTTAGAATAGCTAAAGTAGGTAAAGGTTAATTTTATTGTCTTCCAGACAAACAGTTGTTACAGAGTTATGGCCCTTGTTTTAACTTTGCTGTGCAATTTCCCAAACTTATGAAGAACTTCATGGATTCAATTTTGGTGTAATTCTTAACATAGCAAAGATCTAATCATGATTGGATTTTTATCATTTTTCTATAAAATATAACATTGTTATGGTCCGTGTGTGGCTTGGGCTTTTGCCATATGATAATATGTACACCCTTTGCACCCTTGTCTTAAAGACACCTTTTTCTTTCAAAAGACAAGAATTATACCATTTTTGTCATTTATTTGACAGGTGGTGTGCTTCTTTGTGGATCATGGTGATACAAATATTCTGACAATGGAACAACTCCGACCATTAGATGCAGCAGTCAACAAAAAACTCCCGTATCAGGTATGTACCATTATATCCTTCACTGCAGTGCTGCACAGGGCTGACGTGGGGTGGTGTCATAAAATTTTGTGCATTTTGTAACTGACAAGTTGGTCCTGAATGAAAATGTTGCTGCATAGAACAAGACAGAACAGATTGGGGGCCCCGAGTGGCTGAGTGGTCTAAAGCGCTGTCCGTTACGGACCACTGTCATCTCACCTCTATCTGTGTGTGTTCGAGTCTAAGATTCGGCAAATGTAGTTATGGGAGAAAGCTTGCCAGTAGCTTCTCGTGGGTCGGTGGTTCTTTCCGGGGGTTGTCCGGGTTCTTCCTCCACCATTAATACTGGCCGCCATGTATATAGCCTTTATGGTGCTGAAAAATGGTGTTAAACCATAAAAAACAAACAAACAAACAAACAAAAAGAACAGATCAGAATGTATATTCAGTACTTTAGTCATCCAGCTCATAGTACATGACATAATAAAACAGAATATAGTACATTGCACCATAAACAGTATAGTGATAATATATCTGCATAGGTATTGATATTATTACCTAAATAAAATACAAAAAATTTGAAACATTTATAATAAGACTTTTCTGGTTGGGAATTAAATCTACAAATTTATCTAATGAATTTGAGATATTTGTTCAGTCTTAAATTGTATAAGAGTGGTACATACAATATAATACTTATCCTGTTGATATGTTCTTTTTTCTTTAATCATAATTTTCAAACTCTTTGATCTATTTAAATTTGAGTGCATCTTCCTCTTTCATTCATTAAATTCTGTTTAGAACATTGAAAAAATGCAAATGCTTTTCTAAAAGAAACATATTTACATGGAGTTTTGTCTAGAAAACTTCTTATTATGCCTGTATTTTTTTGTAAAGTGCGGCTCTCATAACATTGACTGTAACATGATCATGGAAATAATGTGCTAATGCTAACAGACATCATAAACAAAGTTATTGTAATTATTATTGAAAATAAAAATGTAATTATCAACCTCTGTCAGCTGAAAACTTTACAGCAAAACTGTATTTTACTTGGACATCACCTGACGGTGTTTTTACAGTCACTGTAATTAGCAACTTTTGTACTAAGGCATTGTTAGAGTTTCCTCACAGGCAATTGCGCACCTAGAATTACAGACATCTGTAATAAGCTGCAGTGACGTAATTAGTCCCTGCCAACATAATCTTTGTAAATTCAGCTCGCCGATCATATTAAAGACTAGCGTTTTGTTGATATTTTGTGGGAACACCCACCCAGACAGCAACAGATCATTGAACAAATAATGAGTAAATACAGGTTGCACTTGAAAACAGTAGTCCCCCTCTTATACGGCCACCCCTGTTGCACCGGGAAAGTGGCCTTATAAGGCGGGTGGCCGTTCCAGAGGGGGGCTAAATTTATTATGAGAAGTACATGTATATGTAATGTACGTAGTAAGAAAGCTACATACTTCAAAACATTAAATATCTTCGTCTAAATGAAACATTAACCAATAAAAGTTTTTTTTTGTCATAATAACAAATTTATTTCAACTGAATATACGTTACTATTTTTGCTTTCGTGGCGTAAGTTTGATATGCGAGCGGGTATTGTTGTCATGCACATTGCAAATGGATTCAAAAACGTCATTTACATCTTGGAACATACATAATTATCTTTCCATTTGCTCCATTTTCCCACAGCTGCTGAATAACCTTCTTATCGGTTATTACTTTGTTTATTCAAATTATTTCAACATAAATTTGTTTTTATGAGTCTTTTGTACATACAATTGTTCAGCATCCCCCCCCCCCGATGTCGTCAAGTAGAATAACCGACTTTCTTTGAAAATAATGTATCCGTTAACGTGATGACATTTTAATTTTTGGTAATGATTTATTCAGTTATTGCTGACTGTATGCGATTTAATTATGCAGACAAAACTTGTGTCGAGTCTACGAAATGCAGCCTTCGTAAAGGAAGCCATATTGTTTGGTCACGTGATTTTTCCGGTCTTTGTCTGGTACCCTGTTGTTTGTTTAAGGTTTTCTGTATGTGCCAATGTACAAAATCTATTTTTAGCCTATGCTGACCCTTGTTATGATTACAACAATTACGTCTGGTTATAATCATCAATGAGAAGAACTCAACATAGGTGTTAAACCCCAAACTCTATCAAAACATTATTGAGCCCATTTCCTGTAAACATCGACTTTCATAGATAACGATATACTTTAAATCTTTAGTCGACACTTTTAACGGCGACTTGACACTCGGAGACGTGTATCTATGATAGAGATTACTTACCTTACGTCAAGATTTGAATTAATTATTGGTTCTGGATACATTTAAAAATAAAATGAGGCCGCTCGTGAGGGGGAAAATTTTATATTATTGCACAAAAATGCTGGTCGCGTTAGCCGGGTGGCCTCTCGTGAGGGGTACTTTTGAACAGAAACTCGTCGGTGCCAACGAATTCTGGCCGTTTGGAGCGGGTGGCCGCTGGTCAGGGGGGCCGTACAAGAGGGGGACTACTGTACCACATTAAAACTTTACATTTGACTCATTTTGTTTAACTCTCCCCGCATGGTTTATGCTGCGATCACACGACTACCATGTTATAAGTAACACTATAAGAGGATAGAGCTGTACGTACCATCCTCTTATGACATCCAGACTTCTGAAGGATGTCAGTATTTATATGTGTAAAGATGTTTTAGAAGGACAGTAGATTTTCTGTATGAAAATGTGTAATTTACTCCAATCTTTATGACAGACTATAATTAGCTTCGTTGTAATTGACAGTATGGAACTAGCTGCAATGTGTAACACTGTATAACTAACTGCAAGGTGTTGGACTGTAACTTGCTGGAGTGTGTCACACTGTAACTAGTTGCAATATATAGGACTGTAACTTGCTCTAAGATAGTGTGTAACTTGCTGCAGTGTGTACGACAGTGTGTAATTATCTGCAAATTAAATCGATGAAATTTTGTTTTCCAGGCTGTACCAGTATCTCTGTACGGGCTAGAGGAAGTAGCTGAAAATATGACAGTTCTTTCCAAGTTATGTGAGCTGGCTCTTGGAAAGACATGTGTTGCTGAACCAGTAAATAGGTAATAGGTGACACGTATCATATATATGTGCACTATTGCATAGACCCAGATCTGCGATTTCGTATGCCAACAAATCTGGAACTCAGTCGTTAGATCAGGATCTATGTTGTTTGTTTCTGGATCCCACAAATAAGCGATTATATGTAGTGTGTATTATTTGAATTGCTATAGTAGGAAAGATGCAACTAACTGAAGTGTATATCAAAGTATACACCATCTGTATTATTTGGATTGCTATAGTAGGAAAGATGCAACTAACTGAAGTGTATATCAAAGTATACACCATATGTATTATTTGGATTGCTATAGTAGGAAAGATGCAACTAACTGAAGTGTATATCAAAGTATACACCATATGTATTATTTGAATTGCTATATTAGGAAAGATGCAACTAACTGAAGTGTATATCAAAGTATACACCATATGTATTATTTGATTGCTATAGTTGGAAAGATGCAACTAACTGATGTGTATATCAAAGTATACACCATATGTATTATTTGGATTGCTATAGTTGGAAAGATGCAACTAACTGAAGTGTATATCCAAGTATACACCATATGTATTATTTGAATTGCTTTATTAGGAAAGATGCAACTAACTGAAGTGTATATCAAAGTATACACTGTATGTATTATTTGGATTGTTATAGTAGGAAAGATGCAACTAACTGAAGTGTATATCCAAGTATACACTGTATGTATTATTTGGTATGCTATAGTAGGAAAGATGCAACAAACTGAAGTGTATATCAAAGTATACACCATCTGTATTATTTGAATTGCTATAGTAGGAAAGATGCAACTAACTGAAGTGTATATCAAAGTATACACCATCTGTATTATTTGGATTGCTATAGTAGGAAAGATGCAACTAACTGAAGTGTATATCAAAGTATACACCATATGTATTTTTTGGATTGCTATAGTAGGAAAGATGCAACTAACTGAAGGGTATATCAAAGTATACACCATATGTATTATTTGGATTGCTATAGTAGTAAAGATGCAACTAACTGAAGTGTATATCCAAATATATACGGTATGTATTATTTGGTATGCTATAGTAGGAAAGATGGAACTGACTAAAGTGAATATAGATGTATACACAGTATGTATTATTTGGTATGCTATAGTAGTAAAGATGGAACTAACTGAAGTGTATATAGATGTAAATGCACCTTGTATTATTGGAATGCTGGGTTTGGAAAGATGGAACAAACTTATGTGTATATAGATGTAAATGCAGAATGTATAACTTGGAATGTTGGAGTAGTATAGATCAGACTAACTGAAGTGAATATAATATGCTATGTATTATTTGGATTCCTATGGTAGGAATACTGGAACTAATTGAAGTGTGCACAGAAGTATATGTGCTATGTTTTATTTGGAATGCTGGACTAGGAAAGGTTGAACTATTTGAAGTGTATATCGTATTCATACTTTAATATGAAGTATGTATTATCTATAAGGATATGCAGGAATGTTGGAGTAGTAGAGCTGGAACTAAATTAATGATATACAGAAATATATGCATGAATACTGTAATAATATTGTTGTAACTAAATAAAAGTATCATGATGTGTATTTTATCACTATGATACAAATTGAACCAATATCGATGTCAATACTCAGCTCTAATTTTTAAGTTTGGATAAGTTCATTATTTGATGATTTTGGCAAGTTCTGGGTGAATGCTTTAGTGGAAAGCTGCTTTACGTATATTATATAGCATACATTTGTTTTGTTTTTTTTTTATTATAGGAATGATTCGTTCTCAGTCATTCTCTATGATACAACCGGAGATTCTGATATCAACATAAATGAGGAAATACTCAAGGTGGTAGGAAAAGAAGAAAGAGATGTAACAGCAGCCATTGGTGATTTAAGTTTAGTGGACATTGCTGCAAAGCTTTCTACAGAAACCCTTGTGAATCAGCAGATAGAATCCTTGTCTGAAAAAAAAGTTTCCAAAGGACTGGGATCTGAAGTTCCGAAAGGTGGTTCCAAAACAACATCACCTAAACAAAAGGTTGACAGCTCTGTTAGTGCCACCCAAGGAATGACAAGTACTGCAGAAACATTATTGGCATCAGGAAAAATAGACACAGTAGGAAAAGATACTTCCCAGATTACAAATAGTTGTAAATCTTCATTGGGTGCAGAGAATCGTGTAGAAAATACTTCACATTCTTTTACAAACAATACAGAACAGTTAACTGCTGTGGATGTTGAAAGTAGAAGTATGGAACCAGTATTGTCATTAAGCAGCACATCAAAGCAGAAGTTATCTCCCTCAGAGAGCTCTTCAGTTAAGAGTTTATCTTCTGAAGATGAAAGTCATGATTTAGTGGCAGATGTAAGGACAATTTGGAATCCCAAAGAGTATGCTAAAAGACCCTTACCACCTAAAGTTGTGATACCAAATGAAGGATCCTATATTGATCTCCATGTAATTAAAGCTGATAGTCCTTCAAATTTTGTAGTAAGTACAAAGAACTATTTTAAGTATATTTTCCATTTTTAATCAAAGTAATCTTCTGAAAACAAACAGTACATGTATGCTATCACAGCAAGCTTAAAAAAATTTTGGCTGTTACTGTCTAAGTGTTTATAACACATCTAAAAAACCAAGACAGCAGCTAAATTGATAATGTTTCCAAAAGTTGTGGGGAAAATCTTTTACACAGGGTTCCCACGCTACCGGGAAATCGGGAAAAAGTCGGGAGAAATGGCAAAAAAAATCCCGACCATGAAAAGCGCGGGAATTTTGCAAATATTGACGAAAGTCGGGAAATAACCGGGAATTTTTATGTAACCACTTCATTACAGAAAAAATCACATAATCAAGTGGAAATTGTAATTGAACAGCTGGTGAAATTATATTTTTTCGAGTTATTACGGTACCGGAAATTTCGAAGGTTGCGGTATGGATCAATTAGTTGCTTGCCTGACACATTTGTTCAGTCAATCCAAGCACTCGGTCGATTAGATTGATCCATTAGACTGGTTTTTCGATGTACCACTACAGATTGGTATATTTTTATATTACGTAGAAGACTTCAAGACCAGTCTATCATCTCAAAAAGCCAGCATCATGACTGCGGTACGTGATCTCTGTAAGTTTTTTAAATAAAAGAAACAGCTCTGCAGTGTTTGTTCTGATTTATAAAGTTACTGAAAATGTCCTGTTAAAACTTTTAATTTGGTGCTTTTGCATGCGAAATTAGCCATTATTATCAGTAGTAACCTTGGACACCTTTGCGGTGAATTTTACTTGGCCCTGTCAACAGTATCAACCGATAGCCTCATTTTGGTGGACCAATTAGAGAGCAGCATTCCATTCAGTGTATTAAAGTTGCATATTAAGTGGATGCATTTGTAGAGTAGTTTGGCGGGAATGTAGTTCATCAAATTCTTGACGTAAGTATCCAATGTTGAATGTCCGAGCTAAACATTGGCGCTAAATTGTTATTCCGTTTGAGGTGTAGCTTGAAATATCTGCATTAATTCTTTAATTATAGTTTGCAGTCAATGTTAGTAATCAGAAGAGGTTTGGTGACTGCTTTATCAGATTATAAGCAGACACGAGTGTATTTTCAGGCAATTCAATCTAGTAGGATGGTCATGATATATACTTTTTGAAGGGCTTTTTGTCAGTTTTAATCAACTCTGTTATCATTAACTTATTTTCTTTTTCAAGAGATGGATTTTAAACTAATCCACTAAAGGTGCTTAGAATGTTTGAAAAATATTCTTTTTTACAGAGGTTTTTTTTTTATTGGCACAGATTAATGCAGGATTAATCTTGATTTTGTATAAAGATAAATTTTCTAAAGAAGATAAAATTATTAAAAATAATAATTTGGTAGTTTCTTTCTGTTTTGGGGGAATCAGTTGTATCTAAATATCTCTGCTGCAAATGGTACATGTGAAGGAATTCATTTGTTTTCAGATAATGCCTGGATGTAAATTTCAGGACCAGTGGCTGACTGAGGATGGTTTCAAGTCCTGGATTAGAAAGGATAAAAGTAAATTACACACAGCATTGTGCAAACTGTGTAACAAGTCCATTGATTTAACATCAATGGGCAAGACTGCTATAACTTCTCATTCAAAAGGAAAGAAACATAAGGAGAAGGAAGTTGGGTTACATTCAGGAAGCATCCAAGTCTTCATACATTCACACAAGATTCACTCCACTACGCCAGCCACCACATCTGCAGTGACAACCATGCCTTCAGATACTACAATGTCATCATCACAGTCTGCAGTATCACTTTCATCATATATCACTAAATCTGAGACTTTTAATGCAGAAGTGTGGTGGTGTTTAAAAACTGTAGCTTCTAATTATTCATTTTCATCAAATGAAGAAACATCATACACATTTCAACAGATGTTTCCAGACTCTGTCATTGCCAAGAGTATGAGTTGTGGAGAGACAAAATCTATGTATGTCACATGTTTTGGAATTGCACCATACTTAAGTACTCTGCTGGAAACGAAAGTAAAAGATGAACCATTTGTGATGCTTTTCGATGAGTCCTTGAACAGAGAATTACAGAAAAAGCAATTGGATATTTTACTTAGATTCTGGGAGAGGGATCATGTGCAAAGCAGGTTCTACACATCAGATTTTCTAGGTCATGCAGCAGCTGTTGATCTTGTGCAGAGTTTTGAGAAAAGTGTGGAGAATAAAATTGGATTTAAGAATCTAATCCAATTGTCAATGGATGGACCTAATGTTAACTGGGCTGCATTCAATAAATTGCAAAAGAAATTGGAGTTGGAATACTGCAGTAAACTGCTTAACATAGGCTCATGTGGCCTTCATACAATACACAATGCATTCAGAGCTGGAATCTCTAAGACTGGATGGGATATATCCCATAAGCTGTCAGCACTGTACATGCTCTGGGATGATGTGCCTGCTAGGAGAGATGACTATGAATCTGTCACCAAGCAGAATTTATACCCATTGCCTTTTTGTGCACACCGTTGGGTAGAGAATGTGAAAGTTTGTGAGCGTGCAATGGAAATCTACCCATATGTTAAGCAGTATGTAGAGAGTGTTGAGAAGAAAGAAATCAAAGATCCTGGAACTAAATATTTTAGTACAGTAAAGGAATGGAGCAAAGATAAGTTTGCAAGAGCAAAACTAGCATTCATTGTGTCTGTAGCAAAACCTGTAGAAAACTTTTTGAAAGTGTATCAAACTGACAAACCTATGATACCTTTTCTTGCAAAAGACTTGGAGGGTTTAATGAGAACAACATTGGAGAGATTTGTCAAACAGAGTGTAATGGCGACAGCTTCCTCACCAAACAAACTCTGTAATGTTGATGTTACAGACAAAAACAACCACAAAGGGTATCAGCATATTGATATAGGATTTGTTGCAGATATGGAAGTTAGGAAGTTACTAGCAGAAAAAGAAGCAAGTGAGAAGGCCATTCTTTCTTTTAGGACACAGTGTAAAGAATTGCTTTGTACATTTGTACATAAACTGAAAGAAAAGTCCCCCCTAGCCTACACCTTGGTTAGAAGTTTGTCATGTATAGATCCTAATCTTATATGCAAAGGCCAGGACCATTGTATTGACAAATTCAGAAGAGTACTGAACATTCTTCACTCATGTCAAAGAGTTGATATAAATGAGTGTGATCAAATAAAAGAGGAGTATAAAAAAATTGTACAAGAGGCACAGCATCTGCCAGAGTTCAAGAAATTTAGAAAAACTGAAGACAGGGTAGACGAGCTGTTTTATAACAGTATGGCAGGCAAGGAGATGTATAGTAGGGTTTGGAATGTAGTCCGTGTGCTTCTACTTTTGTCACATGGCCAGGCTAGTGTATAACGTGGATTTTCTGTGAACAAAGAAGTTAGTACACAAAATCTTTCAGAAAATAGATTGATTGCACGCAGAGTAATAAAGGACCATATAAAGAGTGTTGGAGGATTGAAGGGATTAGTGGTGTCAAAGGAACTCCTACAGTCAGCACAGAGTGCCAGGCAAAAGTACCACACTCATTTAGAAGCTCAAAAGACAGAGAAGGAAAGGGAAAAGAAATGTATGAAGAGAAAACTCATGGAAGAAGAAGTTGGAACATTAGGAAAAAAGATAAAAATGCTGGAATCGGACATTAAGTTCTTGTTTACAGATGCAAACAAAGCTTCAGATAAAGCTGAAGAATTACGTAGCTTTGCTCACATAACAAAAGCCAATACTCTGCGTAGAAGAGCAATGGACAAAGAGGAGGAACTGGAAGTTGCAAAGAAAGAATTCAGTGAAAAAGTGCATCTGCTTAATAACATTTAAGACTGTTTGGCTATAATCCCCAGCAGAGTTCTAGCTTGAACATGAACTTGAGGGAATTACTTTCTCATATAAAAGATGCATGCATGTTATAAAACATCTTGTCTGTCAACATTTTAAAGTCAATCTCAATCAGCCAGTATATAACTACTGATATTTAATTTTCCATTTGTTGTAATATCATGCACATAGACTTAAAGTGTTTACTAATTTCTTTAGAATTAAAAGTTTGAAAGGAAAACAAAACTAGTTGCTGTTGTTCATTCTGTTAGATTTCCTATACCAACATAATGCAGTGCAGTTTCAGTCTGTACATTGTAAACAGTTACATTAGACTTGTGATTTTCAGAAGTAATATCTGTTTCTTGTGAAACATTTTGTGGTTTGGTACATGGTTATTTGCCTCATTTAAATGATATAGAAGAGACTTCGAATAGAAACAGCATTTAATTTGAATTTTAAAAAAATTCTAAGCTAAAATGTTCTTTAATTTCATTTTGTATTGGTCATAAATGAACCTTGAAAAACTGAATTTTATCCTGGAAAAACCTGGAAAAGACCTGGAAATTTTTCTTTAAAAAAGTGTGGGAACCATGTTTACATTGAACACAGCTCTTGATGCAAATCAACCATTTGAATTTTAGGATGTGATCTCTTTATACAACATGCAGTGTTACTACAGCACATGAATTTAGTTGCAAAAATATCCATTACACTTTGTCAGTGAACCGTGGAAAGTTCTACAAAATAGCTTTAAAGTCAAATAGTTTCCCAATTGTATGGTGACTATGCTGGCTGTGCATATGCCATTTACGTAAGCAGAACACTTTTCTACTTATTTTTAAATGTAAAAAAATCAGATCAGGAATAAAGGAAATCTCAACAATGCTGTGCAAACTTGAAAAGAAGAATATGAAATTAAGGTAATTCAGAACTCGGTGAACATGATCATTGCTGAATTCCAGTTAACGAAGATTCAACAAAAGTTAAACACACAGTGAAAGTGAATGCTGAATATACATCATTTTTCAGTATTGTTTGTGTTGGTATTTGGGTTCTGATCCATACAGAATTTGTTTCAAGACCAGCTGTAGAACCAGATTAGTAGCAAAAATATCTGTTTTTCATACATGTTGTAATCCTGGCATGTAATATACAGATTACACATTTCTTTTTTGCCACATATAATGGCAATAATTATGATTGTACAGTAGATGTATGGTCTCTCAAGACAGGTGGTCTCTTATAACAGGTCACAGTGTTGTATAATCATTAAATTTGTGCGTTGAGAATATGGTCTCTCAAGACAGGTGATCTCACATAGCAGTAGTCTTTCAAGACAGGTTTCATTGTACCGCTTAGAGGGTTGGCATGTAGAAGTTAATTTCAAGACACATACTTTGATGGTCTAGGTCATTGACATTCATTGGTCAGTAATCGTTAGAGTCAGTCATGCTTACCTTGCTATCAGCATAGATTACTGTTATGCATGGGGCAGGTGTACAATGTGTCACTTACATTATTCATGTTGTAAAGTACATGTCCCAAACGAGAAAACATTTCTTTGTTGTTTCAAGATTAAGGAGAGTAGAACAGAAAGGAATTAAAAATGTTGGTATATGGGAATCAAAAATATTGTTAGCTCAAAAAAGTGAAAAACATGACCTGGTAACTCATTCTCAAGCAAAAGTGTTTTTGCTGCTATAATTTATAGTGGCTTGTATCATATTCCTCATGTAGTTATAGATTGTACATTTATCACTATAAATAAATAGTACATGTATCACTATAAATAAATAGTACATGTATCACTATAAATAAATAGTACATGTATCACTATAAATAAATAGTACATGTATCACTATAAATAAATAGTACATGTATCACTAAATAAATAGTACATTTATCACTATAAATAAATAGTACATGTATCACTATAAATAAATAGTACATTTATCACTATAAATAAATAGTACATTTATCACTATAAATAAATAGTACATGTATCACTATAAATAAATAGTACTTGTATCACTATAAATAAATAGTACATGTATCACTATAAATAAATAGTACATGTATCACTATAAATAAATAGTACATGTATCACTATAATAAATAGTACATGTATCACTATAAATAAATAGTACATGTATCACTATAAATAGTACATTTATCACTATAAATAAATAGTACATTTATCACTATAAATAAATAGTACATTTATCACTATAAATAAATAGTACATGTATCACTATAAATAAATAGTACATGTATCACTATAAATAAATAGTACATGTATCACTATAAATAAATAGTACATGTATCACTATAAATAAATAGTACATTTATCACTATAAATAAATAGTACATGTATCACTATAAATAAATAGTACATTTATCACTAAAAATAAATAGTACATTTATCACTATAAATAAATAGTACATGTATCACTATAAATAAATAGTACATGTATCACCATAAATAAATAGTACATGTATCACTATAAATAAATAGTACATGTATCACTATAAATAAATAGTACATGTATCACTATAAATAAATAGTACATGTATCACTATAAATAAATAGTACATGTATCACTATAAATAAATAGTACATGTATCACTATAATAAATAGTACATGTATCACTATAAATAAATAGTACATGTATCACTATAAATAGTACATTTATCACTATAAATAAATAGTACATGTATCACTATAAATAAATAGTACATTTATCACTATAAATAAATAGTACATGTATCACTATAAATAAATAGTACATGTATCACTATAAATAAATAGTACATGTATCACTATAAATAAATAGTACATGTATCACTATAAATAAATAGTACATTTATCACTATAAATAAATAGTACATTTATCACTATAAATAAATAGTACATTTATCACTATATATTAAATAAATAGTACATGTATCACTATAAATGAATAGTACATTTATCACTAAATAAATAGTACATTTATCACTATAAATAAATAGTACATTTATCACTATAAATAAATAGTACATTTATCACTGTAAATAAATAGTACATGTATCATATAAATAAATAGTACATGTATCACTATAAATAAATAGTAAATTTATCACTATAAATAAATAGTACATGTATCACTATAAATAAATAGTACATGTATCACTATAAATAAATAGTACATGTATCACTATAAATAAATAGTACATGTATCACTATAAATAAATAGTACATGTATCACTATAAATAAATAGTACATGTATCACTATAAATAAATAGTACATGTATTACTTGCACGTAAAATAGCATGCAGTAATCTGAGCCAAGTCTATTAATTAAACAAATTTGACATCAATCAATCAATCAATCAATCATAGTTACCTAATTATCTCAGGAAATTCTTGCTTTTATCAAATATTTAATATGATCAATAAAATAATGAACATACCATCACATTATAAAGTCTCTTAGCAATCCGTTTTAAATCCTTTTAAATATTGATCTTTTTTGTATTTTAATTTTAGTTGAATATTTTCATAACCTGCACCATTTCATTTTTATTTGGAACACTGTTCATGTGTATGACTTTGCATATCTTTTGATAAGGAGATATATGCAATTGATCTTTGCATTATCTCCCACTGTTATCAGATATTGTGATCTAACATGAAATTGGACTAAGTAAAAAATACTAATATTGCAAATGACTCTTGACCCATCAAAGTAAAGGCAATAGTCAATAAGTCATGTCAAGGTCAATCGGTTGAATAATTAAGGGCATAATGTTTTCTCCTATTGCAGTGTATTCCATACGAACAGATGGATCAATTAAACCAGCTTCTTCTGGATATGTTAGACTACTTCACCCCGCCTCCACAACTTGTAAGTATTCACATTAATGGAACTTACTTCACTCCATCCCCTTATCCTGTAAGTATTCACATTAATGGAACTTACTTCACTCCATCCCCTTATCCTGTAAGTATTCACATTAATGGAACTTACTTCACTCCATCCCCTTATCCTGTAAGTATTCACATTAATGGAACTTACTTCACTCCATCCCCTTATCCTGTAAGTATTCACTTTAATGGAACTTACTTCACTCCATCCCCTTATCCTGTAAGTATTCACATTAATGGAACTTACTTCACTCCATCCCCTTATCCTGTAAGTATTCACATTAATGGAACTTACTTCACTCCATCCCCTTATCCTGTAAGTATTCACATTAATGGAACTTAATTCACTCCATCCCCTTATCCTGTAAGTATTCACTTTAATGGAACTTACTTCACTCCATCCTCTTAACTTGTAAATATTGACTTTAATAAAACTTCTGGTATGCAGTAATATTTAATTTGGCATACTTGTCAACTTTCTTAACTTTGATGGGGACTTTTCAGGCCAAAAAAAATTGTTTTGTAGCCCATAAAGGTAAATGGTGAAGGGGGTTTAGTGCACCTGTCCTAAATAAGAGGTACTGAATAATTAGGATATATATATATATATATATAGTTTATGCAGATACTATTGTCATACAACATCAACAAACACACTTGTAGAAACAAATGTCAATGTGTTGAATTTAAAAGTCAGCAAATATTAAAGGCGTTTCCACAAGTTAAATACATTATGTTGAGGCAGATTTGACCGCTTTTGCACTAATATGCCAGCTGCATTACATGAGTGGCTATCCTAGAAGGATACTTTTGAATACAAACTCATTGATGCCAAACAAGGAAGATAACGTGGGAAGTCGGGTTAAGTATATATATATATATATATATATATATATATATATATATATATATATATATACATACAGTGGGACCCCGCTATAACATGGTAGTTGGGAGCCATAGACTCTGACCGTGTTATGAACCGAACCGTGTTATAATGTACAATACCAACACATTTTTGGATTTAATTGGGGGGGGGGGGGTACATACAGACGGGTGCGAAAATGCATGGCACAATTACCATTTTTGATCAATATATATTAAATGAGAAAAACATTTGCTGTGGTAACAGAAATTGCAGATATAATATATTGCTTTATTCAGAGAACCATGCATTGGTACATACACGTGTCTAATATATATATATATACATGTATAATCTATTGCATGAAAAGAGTATCAACACCGTGTACTCACCAGCGAATCTTGTAACATACATTGAATCCATAATACAAATATTTCCATCGAAAATATCCACACACGGATGTAAAATATTCAATAATTTTGTCACAGATCATTATATGACTGAATTCAATGAAAAGAAAATAACAAAAATTGTGTAACGGGTGTACATAATGAATGATGAAATAGTACATGTCCATAGATTAAATAATGGAAGCTAAAGTGTATTCTTGTAATAACTACGTGTACATCTCAGGATCTTTCTGTCTCTGAATTCAGTCATTGTAAATTTCAGCACATTTTCCCACCCAAGCTACTAGTCAAAGTCCTTTGAACTTGCCACCCAGCTATTGCATCATGTTCTTTTGATGTACTCTAATAAATACAGCAGGCAGAACTGGCTGTATTTTAACCACTGAATTATGTCACTGTAAATATCAGCACAGCTAAAATGATAAAGTAATCAATACTTTGTCTCCCAGCTATTTACATGCATACGGAGGACTCCTGCATGGAGTGATTTATGTGTCCCAGATCAAATATTTCCATTCAAATACGCGTAATTAAGCGTTTTTGAGACCTCTGTGTCGTATACATTTTATACCATTACATTTCTCACCTGTCAATAGTTATTATTTTTTGAAAAACTCTGAATTTTAGCTGCTTTCTGCTAATGTCATGTTTGCTTTGGCAAAGTCAATTATAGTTCTCAGTTGCAGAATTCGAATTTACTAGTCAACAGATTGCATAAAACAACACAGCCAAGCCATGCACACATGTTGGCGGCTTTTTGTTTCTTTAATGCTGTATAAATCGTTTCCCCCTGATTTGAACAAGTTTCGCTCGGCAGTTCACTTTGATGATAAACAATGTACTTAAATTAATTGATTTATACATTCTGGTGAGAATCTTTTATCAACCCCCGCATTGGCTGTTGCTTAGTTTTGTATGAAATTAAGAGAACATATATCAGAGATTATTAGAGAAATGATTGTATTCGGAATGCATTCAAGACAAACACAAAGTAGACACAATGGCTTCATTGCTCAGGGATCAGTAATAATAATATTGACACTTATGAGCTGTCATTTTTCAACAATAAACAAAGATCAAAGTTTTCAGTAGGCCCAGTAATTGGTTCATATTTCCGATGTTTATTATGGCACAAAACTAAAAGAAATTTGTTAATTTTTGAAATTTTAGGAGCCATACAACGATTATTTTATATTCTCATATATATATATATATATATATATATATATATATATATATATGCACTGAATAAATACTGAACATTAGTAAGGCTCACACTTTACAGATTTTGAGACAAAACCTTTGAATAAACATTGTCTCAGTTAAGATTCGTGGTACATGCTTGAAAAAAGCCAGATATGGTTTTATCATTATCTATATCCAGATTATTAAAGAAGATGAGATTACCCTGAATCACTTGTATGCTGGTAATGCCAGTGGAATTTGGTACAGGGTCAAAGTTCAGCAGTTTGTTGACAGACTGGTAAGTCATTCTTTTTTACTTAATTCTCTATTCCATATTTTATTTTTCTAGGTACTCTTTGAATACTCCCTAAGACAATTTATTGAACCATACCTATGCAAATGTACATTTATTCAAAGTATGACATTATAATTAAGGCAAGATTTAACAGCCACATGGCTTGCCCTGTATTCATAGATATGTTTATTTTATTGTTCATTGGTTTGCAGTTTTTATTTATTTGTTTATGTATTTGCTTGTTTATTAATTATATTTGATTTACCTGCAGTTGTCTGTGTACCTGGTTGATATGGGAGAATACTCTGTAATGTCTCCAGAGGAGTTACAACCCCTTCCATGGAAATTCTGGAAAATACCAATGCAAGCATTTACTGCCAGATTGGGAGGTAACTTGGACACAACTATAGAGAATGATAGAGAACGAGATGGAGATAATGGCAAAAGTGTAGAATGATGCAGAAAGGTTTTGTTACATTTTAAACCTAAACCAGACATGATAAATTTAAGAGCAACACCTTGAACAGCTGTATATTTACAGAATGCCACAAGAAAGTAATACTGTTACAAATGAATGAAACTATAAAAACTAATCATGCAGTTTATTTGTCATCATAGTGTTAGATAGTGTTGCTTCTTCATGTCTGTTAGGTTAGCGTTATGTAAATATTAACGTGTCAGTGTTTTACCCATGGTGATAGAATTGTTAAGTGTATATTAATAAGCAGTGAGCACTGGAGCTTTTTTATTAACATTATTTTCCTGTCATAAACTGGCCATTGGTCAAGGAACCATCCCATGGCAGCCATACAAATGTAAGTAAAGAATAAATTAAACAATTTCCAGTTAATTAGAACATAAAAAAGCAGCAGATACAGAATGATATACATAACAATTGCATCATTACAGAATAGATTTTAAAAGATCTAAATAACTGAAAATTTAATTACATGATGCTAAATTGAGGTAGACATTGAGTTTTAGTTTAAATTTTCATGCAAAAATTAATAATATCCAAAAATGCTGTAAATTTAGAGGTTGTTTTAAGTGTAAAAATAGACAGCAATGCCAGTTGCAGTTTGTTAAAAATGTTTTTAAATCACTGTTTGCACCTTCCTACGTTTTATTTTTGTGAGCAATGACTCTTGTATTTTATTCTTGCAATTTTACTTTCACTAGATTAAGCATGAGATATAGCTTTCACTTTTCTGACTACTGCAATAAGAGTTTGACATTCAAGTATTTTGAGAGTGACATCTTTTTCCACATCAGTTTTTGCATTCATTGAAGAAAATAAAACTCTTTGAATTGCTAGGAGTTTCTGTTGTGACAGCCTATCATAGTTAAGCATCATATTCAAAAGTGTTTAATTAGTTTTAGTTAATTTATCATTTAATTAGTTTTAGTTAATTTATCATTTAATTAGTTTTAGTTCATTTGTCATTTAATTAGTTTTAGTTAATTTATCATTTAATTAGTTTTAGTTAATTTATCATTTAATAAATTTTAGTTAATTTATCATTTAATTAGTTTTAGTTAATTTATCATTTAATTAGTTTTAGTTAATTTATCATTTAATTAGTTTTAGTTAATTTATCATTTAATTAGTTTTAGTTCATTTATCATTTAATTAGTTTTAGTTAATTTATCATTTAATTAGTTTTAGTTAATTTATCATTTAATTAGTTTTAGTTAATTTATCATTTAATTAGTTTTAGTTCATTTGTCATTTAATTAGTTTTAGTTAATTTATCATTTAATTAGTTTTAGTTAATTTATCATTTAATTAGTTTTAGTTAATTTATCATTTAATTAGTTTTAGTTAATTTATCATTTAATAAATTTTAGTTAATTTATCATTTAATTAGTTTTAGTTAATTTATCATTTAATTAGTTTTAGTTCATTTGTCATTTAATTAGTTTTAGTTAATTTATCATTTAATTAGTTTTAGTTCATTTATCATTTAATTAGTTTTAGTTCATTTATCATTTAATTAGTTTTAGTTAATTTATCATTTAATTAGTTTTAGTTCATTTGTCATTTAATTAGTTTTAGTTAATTTATCATTTAATTAGTTTTAGTTAATTTATCATTTAATTAGTTTTAGTTCATTTGTCATTTAATTAGTTTTAGTTCATTTATCATTTAATTAGTTTTAGTTCATTTGTCATTTAATTAGTTTTAGTTAATTTATCATTTATTTAGTTTTAGTTCATTTATCATTTAATTAGTTTTAGTTAATTTATCATTTAATTAGTTTTAGTTAATTTATCATTTAATTAGTTTTAGTTCATTTATCATTTAATTAGTTTTAGTTAATTTATCATTTAATTAGTTTTAGTTAATTTATCATTTAATTAGTTTTAGTTAATTTATCATTTAATTAGTTTTAGTTCATTTATCATTTAATAAATTTTAGTTAATTTATCATTTAATTAGTTTTAGTTCATTTATCATTTAATTAGTTTTAGTTCATTTATCATTTAATTAGTTTTAGTTCATTTATCATTTAATTAGTTTTAGTTCATTTATTATTTAATTAGTTTTAGTTAATGTCATTTAATTAGTTACTTCCTCTGGGAGATTATTGCAATAGGTGTACACATTTTATTTCTGTTTTCCTTGTCTTATGTGCTTAATCAGAATCTTTCTTCAACATTGTAAGCAATTGTAAAGTTTTATGATGAAATTGTGGAAGTATCATGCCCATATTTACCGTATATACTTGTGTATAAGCCCATTCACGTATAAGCCAACCCCAAACTGAACAGGTATAAACATTCAAAAGTGCATGACCCTTGTATAAGCTGACAGGTCCACAACTCTGAGACATCTCAAGATGCACGAGGTAGGTTCTATATACATTCATTTAGGCAAACGTACATTTAAAAAAAAAATACATATATACTTCTCTCAAGGTTAGAGTGCATGATTACTAAAAAGAAATGGTTTAAACTTGTGTAGGTTTTTTTTCCATTTTCTGTTTTCTTATTGGTTTTGCCTAATTTAAATTTGTTTATAATTTGATCAAACGATGGCAAGAATTTAGCAGTCGCGAGTTGTTGTTACGCTACCTCACCCTTTTGACTGTATTTTGGATTGTTTATACATTATTGCATTGGACATTTTATATCATTGTACCATAAGTTACATTTTTACGTTGAAATTGTAAATGCCTTACTCTTAAATACATTCATGGAATTTCCGTAAAAATGATTAGAAAATTATGCTAAAATTATAAAAACCGAGTTGTAGTTTGCTTTCATGTAAGTGACCTTACACCATACCTGTAAACCCTCCCGATTTTTGGGGTCACTCCACACCTACATCCAGATTTCCTAATCTGTTACAATTGTTGCAGTGAATGCCCGAGTATTACATTATGTCTTTGATTTTCATTTCTTCTAAACAAGAAAAGTCTTACTTGTTCTGTTGTATGATTTATGAATTTTTGTTGTGACTAAATAATTACTTTACTAGAAAGAATTTTCCTCTTCACTAAATTGAACAAAAGTTTAATGACTATTCACATAAATTGATGATTTTTTAAATCTCTACAACAAAAAAATAAAAAAATAATCCACAACAAAATATATGCCACAACAACAAAATCATACACAATTAATTTCAATCCCAATAATGATCACTACGAATGCAGTAACTCCATATGCTATTGCACCATTCCCATGACAGAAACTTACATGAGTAAACACCTGGCATTTTTTACCGTATATACCAATGTTAATTACCATTGATAAATTAAAGGAAGGAATGAAATATATACCATGCAGAAAATGTGTCCTCAAAACTAATTTTGAATACATGTTTTTTTAAGTAAACAATACTAAATGCTTCACGAGTTGACAATAAGGATAGATATGCAATAAGGGGAAAAATAGTTGCCTCGTGTACGTTACCGTGAAACTGCCTATATAGGTACCATTAGATCAATAAAATTGGGAATCCTTTATTTGCCAATTAATTGCTGGTGCTTGCACAACACAATATTGTAGAATGTAGTTTCTTTGAATTAAAGACTGAGGGCATGTCGTTTTCTCAAAATAGTTGCATCGTTAAGGATTAACTTTTAATTAGTTTAGCTGGCTTTCTTACTTGTATATTTAAGACTAGTCTAAACAGCTAATCAGAATATGAAAATAGAGCACGTCCTGGGGTAAAAAATGGGCGAATCACGGGGAAAAATGGTGAGTCTTTTTTGCAAATTTCATGCATATTGGACCAGGAAGATCGATCAATATTTAGTGAAAACAAGGCTTTAAAAATGCCATGCAAAACCTCCCAATTTTAGGTCTCAATCTCTATTTTATTTATTCAGTCTCCCTACTTTACTTTTGGAAAAGATCATAGGTTTGCCTTACAGTCCTGTTTTACAAACTATGGTAATTGTGCTAATATTATGGAATAAAATGGCAATTATGCATCAATGTACTGGTATTGTTGCCAGTCAAAATTCCCTCTAATACAAATTTCAGAGTTTTAATGATTAACTGTCATGTACTGCTGTAACAAAATGAAAGACAAATTCGCTGACTTATCAACATACGAGACTCCCAAACATCAAGGTTTCCATTATATGGAAGGTTACAATGTTTGTTTAGCCAAAACACAAAACTAAAATTGATTGATGTTAACCTTAGTTGATCTATATGAGAATTGTAGCCTTTTTTATTACCACTCTTTGTGAACATGTAAATTATGCTGGTTATGTGCCTTATATAACTAAATGTGCATACTTTTTAAAAATATGACCTCAATTTGTAGGATCGCTTATATCATTGAAAATGAGTAACTTGTGAGAGATGATTCATTGTAAATGAAACAGCTAGCTGAATTGTTATCTGGCAGAATGCAATTTTGTCTAAACAATATGAAACAAAATCGGCATCAGCCTGTTTGGGAACAATAAGGATTTAAGTGACGCTATGCACGCTTGGCACTGTATAAGTACTGTACAGCCTCATCTCCCCAGTAAATGCAAGCAGCTTGTGAATTATGCAGTCCGTATTTTTAACTTTATTTAATTTCGTATTGAAGAAATCTGAAAATATCCCCATGCAAAATAATAGCAAATCAGTAATTATAACAAATCTTGGGTCACAGAAAGCTTGTTTTACATACCTATGTCTTAGGGCACAGAAAAAAAGATTTACAGCCATTACAGTAGTCAACAAAAGACCTAAAACTGTAAAGTTTATACATTGGCCCGTGAATAAGCTGACCCCCCCCCCCCCCTTCTTCTAGACCTTTATTTTTTCCTAAATTATTTGGCTTATACATGAGTATAGACAGTATACAGTATTGTGTACAGTAGAATGTGGGATCATTTTGTCTCAGAAAATGGGTCACAAATGTTTAGTATCATCACACACACACACGCGGACACACACAGATGACTAATGAACAGTCACAGTAGTTTTAGATGACCTGACCAATTTTGAACATCTTTAAGTTTTTATTGATTCTGGAATTTAACCCCTTATTCTCCCCAATTTCTATCTTTAAAATCCATTGAAAAGTTGATTACCATCGTAAATAGATGGAGACGTTGATGTTATCAATGGTTTCTTGATGGGTTTAAGTTGACAGAGATGTTATTGCTGTTGATATAGATGTCATTAGTGCTGATACAAGAGTTGTTAGCGTTTATCACAAAATGCTCCCCTTTATGCTGTGCTTCAGAAAGTCATAATGCCAGCCAAGAGTTTTGAAATGTAGTTTTGCTAGTGTCTGATGATCTATTTGCAGACAGCTGATTTTTCCCTAAGTCACATCTATTTTTTGACACTTAACAGTAAAAAGTGAATTAGTTTTCGCACTATTCCAAATTTTAATGATATCACTTTCAGGAATAAAGCCCATGGGAGGATCATGGTCGGAAGGAGCAAAGTTGAAATTTACTGAGTTAGCATTTGACAAAGACTTGGTGGGTCTTGTCATTTCAAACAGGAATGATGATGGAGCCGTTTCACTTCATTTGGTGGACACTTCACAGGATAAGGATATTTGCATTGATGAAGTTCTCTTGACCAAGCAATTTGCTGTTATTGCATGATCATCTTACTGCTGATAGTTATCTCCCTTTGAATCTCTTTATATGGTTACCATTGGCACTATGATGCATCACATCCTGCATAATGACACATTTCATGTTAAATCCAATTGATGTATTTGTGCTCATAGATACCCACAGTATTGTGTGTGCACATTGAGGCCATAGTTGAGTGTAGATCAAACATTAACAAGGAATAATAAATAAATAAATCCTGATGCATATACGTTTAATAATCATATTCAATACACTTTTGACAACTTTTAGTGTTGAGTTGATATAGTGTGTTGGCCAAGGAACATATACAGTGGAAGTTCAATTCATGCAATATATCAAATTGGAATGTTTAATAATCAATGTTTAATTAATATGAATTGTCAAGAGAGGTGAAATTCATCTTAAAATCACACGGAACACCTTATGATGTACATAAACATTCAATACATGACATGCTGAACAACAGTACAGATGTAAAATGATACTCTGATAGTTGTTCAGAAATCTTGTAAAGATCACATAGCAAATGTAAACTTTCATCAGACTCCTAATGTATCAAGTATTCGTATCCAAAGATAAACACACTGCTCAGTATTAAGATGTTTTTCAGTTATGCTTAATCTATATTTAGATGTACATGAGTTGGCTTTCTATTATATTTTTTGGCTTTTTAATCATGTTAATATTCACTAGTCATTTTTGTGAAGTATTAGGCAATTTTAAAGTAACCAAGTATTCATGGTGAAAAATCACCAAGTCTTACCTATCATTCCTAGGTAGAATTTTGGTGACGAGTGTGGCTTGCTCACTGTATAGGGATGGTCATGGTCATGTCAGTCAAAGATATACAGAAAATAGCATGCCATGGTCATGTCATTCAATCGGTCAAAGAGATCCAGAAAATAGCATGTTATGGTCATGTTATTCAATCAGTCAAAGAGATCCAGAAAATAGCATGTCATGGTCATGTTATTCATTTAGAGAGATCCATAAAATATCATGTCATTGCCATGTCATTCAATCAATCAAAGAGAGCCAGAAAATAGTATGTCATGGTCATGTCATTCAATCAGTCAAAGACATCCAGAAAATAGCATGTCATGGCCATGTCATTCAGTCAGTCAATGTTTGAAGGAATAAATCTTGAGAATGAGTTCTGTTCTCATTACAAGCTTTAAATTTTTATAGTTCGCTAAAAAGGATTGTCATCAATCAATTTAAAGTATGACAAGCCAATATACAGATCATCTTTGTTATAATGCCATCATTTCTGCTTAATGTCTTGAAGACAACCTGATATGATCCATTTTAGAGTCATTGATGCAAACTAAACCAAATGTTTTCATTGTTGGAAAGGGGAGTGGGGAATAGAAATGCATATGATTAACCAAAGTCCATATTGTGTTTTACGCATAGCACCTTATAAATGTTTCATGGAACAAATTAATATACTTTGCCATGGCATCAGGTGTAAAAATAATTGAAACATAAATTATTTTCTTTCTTAATGACTCAGATCAGTACACATAATTTCTTCCATTACAGAGAATGATATTTGAGGAATGGGAAAGAGTGGAAGGATTGCATACGAGACAAAATATGAGATGTTTTGATGGAATTTTGTATTGGTTTTTATTTGGGGAGTACCTGAAATCGTATATCTGATTATGATATATTTTGTATAGATGCATGTACACAGCATCACAACACGTTTGCTTAATAAAGTTGGACATTGGTGTTCAAAAAAAATTTGTCTGTTACAAAAACATTACATTTCTTATTTCAAACCAATTATAAATATAAATATAATCAGATTCTTTTAAAAAGTGAATGACCACTCATAACCTCACTTCTTTCAATATAGAAAATGTTGTTTTTATAAGTGAATAATATGAACATATATTATTTCTCAGAGGATCTTGTATATGTATCGTATGCATAGTGAAAATGAGCTTGCAATAGAAACAATGCAAGCAATTTTTTACATGTATGATTATGGAATAATTGGGATTATATAGATGCATAACTTTCTTGAGAGTCTTTGAATTTTGTTCTCCTGGCATCTATATATATATATATATATATTTGATTCCAGACGTTTCCACAATAATGAACATGGAATCATAGTCAACAGAAACAAACAGAATCTAAGGTTTGATGGAATGTTTTTTTGTTGTGGTGACCACAGAAATTAAAGCTTATATACCTAACCTCAAGATCATCCAAAAATAGCCAGTGAAATTGCTTCAAAATCTGAACTACCAGAGGAATGTGCTTACTTGAAAACAATATGATGCACACAATGTAAATGGTGTCATAGCTTATTTACATCTTTTGAATCCCAGATGATATCAATTATTCACATATGGTCAGCTACAAAAAATAACTCATCAAACTTGAATCTTAGCATGGGAAATGTTGATTGTGACTAAAAGCTTACATAAACTCCATGCATGAGTACATACTCATCTTGTGTTCCTGTTAACGAAATATACATGTGTCTAAGAATATAGGTCAGCTGACTGCAGTCCATATTTTGTCTTTGTCAATTTATTTTAACAGCAATGTTGTATTTTCTGGTTTGCAATACAAAATTTAATTGATACAATTCAATAAAAGACAAATATCAAGTTAAATTTTAGACTAAAATGTATTGTTGTCGTAGACTTACGATTGGCTTGCTCATCAAAATCAAATCTGGAGTATACTTCTAGCAGATATTGTATTCTTGAGTATTGAAAAAACCTAACACTCATAACCTGCCGAACATTTTTTTATGACAAATGTTAACAATCTGTTTGACACAGTTGTGGTAAACCCAAACAGAGCCTTTGTTTGGTTCATTTTACTTCATGCCAATTTGTGTACCAGGATAAAAAAAAGTCCCATTATTGAACAGATTTAATCATTATTTTATACAAAATTTAATTCCAGTATGTATCAATTGGATTTCTTATTCATGATGGAATTAGTTTTTTTTTTTCTCTTAGCACAGCTGTTCTGAGTAGGAGAGGGGTACATGGACATTTGATATATATATATATAATTATATATAGATAATGGCACATGACTAACTTATGTTGTAATGATGCATATTTATCTTAGAAATTAATACAGGCAGCTTAAGCTTTCAAAATGAATACACATTTGTATAATTATACCATTCCACTTTGTTTATGAGGTTTCCATTTGATCATTTAGTTGCCTGTTGTAACACACACTGTAACCATGTGTGGTTTTTATGTAATGTACAAATTTTGGCATCCTAGAATATCATTTTGAACATTGTGCTATGTTGAGAAATAAATGGCACATCCTAGAATATCATTTGGAACATTATGCTATGTTGAGAAATAAATGGCGCATCTTTGAATGTATTTAAAAGCATTATTTATGCTAGCATGTAAATAACTGGGTCAGTGTTATTTTATGGATGAAGAATATAATGTTTGAGAAAATGATACACATGGTTATCTTTGCTGATCATCACTTTTAATCACAAATGTAACATCTTTACAACTTTTTACTTGTAGATTTAACGATTAACCTATGAATTGCCAAAACAATGGCATTATTGGTTTCATTCCAAAACTGGATAAATACTTTTTAAGAATAGATTAGGTTAGAGTTGTCTGGACTTAACTTTAATGTACACTTCCAATAATAGGTCATTCTTGTGTTTTGCTGCTTAAATTAATAATGAACAGTGGTATATGACACAAACTACAATGAGGAAAACATATGGTATTGTTTTAATAAATATTACATGCATTGTCATAGTTTTTATGATTTTTGTGTTCCCTTGATTGTATTCTTCCGTTCTCAGTATTTTTAGTTTCCTTGACTGTCTTTATAATTCTATTCCCTGTATATTTAGTTCCCTTGACATTTACCATCATTGTCTCTGCTTGTGTTATCTATTATATTTCTACTTCTCTGCATTGTTGTTTTATGCTTCACTGTCTTCTGTGCTAACTTCTGCATGTTTTTGTTTTTCACTTTCTTGTTTTCATGAATAACCCAGACGGTCCTATTATTGGGGATTAGGATAAAAAATTGTTCTGGATTTTTGAGAAAATTACTACACTGCTGGCACACAGTAATTAAAAAATACATGAACAATTCAATTTAGAATCTATACACTTAATATCTAATTGTTACAGCTTTATAATTTAAAACTTATCGAGACCTGTCTGGGTATGAAGACAATCAGAAAAGCAAATAAAAGTCTCCTTAAATTTCTTTTCTCAGATAAATAATGACAGAAAGCTACACTCTGTTGTGTTAATGTTTATAGACAGGTGAATGATTTCATGCACTTAAAACGAAAATGACAATGTCAGTTTCTAGAGATCATACCAGGTTGTTTACATTTTAGATGCGATATTACTGTGTACAGCGCTAAATAAGAGGTAGCAACCATTACAGATTTTGTATATTATTGTAGATAGTTACAATTCCACAGGGCAAAAGGATTAATGGATTAACCAAATAGCCCACAAAGAATATACCACTGCCATGTCACAACTGGAAAGAAAGTTTATATCTATTTTGTTTAGAAGTAAATGTTTGTCTTTGAACACTATTGGGTTTTGGTTCTTTTATGACAAGTTCTTGATCCATGTTCTAAATCTTGCATAGCCCATAGTTGAGTGGGATATATTCCTCCATAAAATATTAGTTTATATTTCCAGTGGAGTAACTGAATATACAAGTGGAGCCCATGTGGAATGTGTTTGGCTGCTTTTGTTCTCCATGATGAGATGGTCATATATATTTGTTTTGAGTTCGCCTTTCCAAATAACAATTTAGTATCGTACATCTGGAACATTTAATTTGTGTTGCTTTTTAAATTTGCACCATAACTATGCTACTAAAGCATTATGTCTTTCTAGTTATAAATGATGGCATGAAATAAGTAACCTTAAGAAACCAAACCTATAGGCTTTGCAACACTTAATAAATAATTTAGTAATCAAACAGTCAAACCGAAAATGTAAGAGTAACTTGTAACTTACAGTATTATGAAATGAATCAAAAATAATCCTTAAACATTCTGTTAGAGGCCAGATGAATAAATTTCAGATCCTTGAACACACTGGTCTGCCAACAGAGTATTAAATTGTAATTGTTCAGAACTCCTTTGAATAATGCAGAATAATCCGAAAATATTATTTTAGTCCAATATGCATTTTGTAGTTACAATGAATAATCTAGACAATTGGTTCCTCTCAAATAATATCTAAACAATACTATGTCTAAAAAGAGATAGTACTAAAAGAACATAAAAAATAAAAGTGATGCAAATTGTCCTGCCCTGGCCTCATACAGAAAGCAATAGAGGTAACAATCCATTTTGCCCCTACTTTGTGACTCATTGCAAGTATCCCATGTCATAAAAACAATTCCACATAACCTAGCCGGCATCCAATGGAAAAAAACAATTTTTTTAAGAACATTTCGAAGCCCACCATCTAGTGAGAAATTACCTCCAAGTTGTCAGCAGGTATTATTATTAACAATATTATTAATGATCATAAACACTGAATCAACAGCTTTTTACAGTTTCAATGCTACATACATTCTTAATGTCTTAAAATAGAATTGTATACCACATAAAGCAATTAGCTAATTACTTGATCATGGATGATCAATACAATTTAGTTGTGATAAAAAATATGTTAATGTACCAAGAGTTACATAAATTAAGATATACATACAAATTTAACTTGTTCTTTTATTCTGACAATAATATTGATGTGTAATACAATTTATTTTTCCAACATTTCAGATTGTTTACCAAATTAATTTTCAGATTTCTTAATGTCCTATTTTTACAGGATGTATATCAAGCCAATAAGTCCAGCTATATGAATTGTATTTTGATGGTCTGGCTACGTGAAAACTGAATGAACTAAACATCTATAATCTTACTTTTGACACTGATTCAGGTTTTGTTCTTAACCTCTTCAGGTAGATACATAACAAGAGAACAAACCAAACAAGTTTTACATAATTGAAAAATATAATTGAATTCTTGCAATACAAAAGTGAAATAATTTTAACTAACTTGGTGAAAAGAATCCTAAAATAATACTTTTTTTTATCACTTCCAATAGTTTGAAGTATTCTGAATGAGTACAATAATATACAGTAGTCTCCCTCTTATACGGCCACCCCTGCTGCACTGGGAAAGTGGCCTTATAAGACGGGTGGCCGTTCCAGAGGGGGGCTAAATTTATTATGAGAAGTACATGTATATGTAATGTACGTAGTAAGAAAGCTACATACTTCAAAACATTAAATATCTTCGTCTAAATGAAACAATAAATAAAAGTTTTTTGCTTTGTTTTGTTATAATAAATTTATTTCAAATGAATATACGTTACTATTTTTTCTTTCTTGAGGGGGACATATTTCATTTTTTGTACTAAAATGCTGGCCGCTGGTTGCGTTAGAGGGGTGGTTGCTCTTGAAGGGTACTTTTGAATACAAACTTGTCGGTGCCAAGGGATTCTGGCCGTAAGAAGCGGATGGCTGCTGGTCAGGGGGACCGTTCAAGATGGAGACTACTGTATTCCAAATGATGTCACTACTGTAATGATGTTTCAACTATTCAGTATGATGTCTGCTGTACTGATGTGCCAACTGTACAGCAGAAACCACTGATATAATCCCAAAAATCTTTAATGTGAATGACAATAATTCCAATTTCTAGAGCATTATTACTTGCCAGGATTGATTAAATTAAATGAATCAATCCTCTCATTGCAAGATCAACAGTACTATTAATAGTATAATTCTATGTAATAATTCACATATATAGAAAGATAATATGCATTAATGAAAATTGTAATACAAGGCTTTAGAGTGAATCATTCTTGGTATATGAAAATATAGTACTCTGCCAAAGTAGAACAGCAGTTGCAGTTCTAGCCAATTAGAACATTAGTTCAGTTTGGCCTTTTACCTCCTGTTAGATCAGGTGTTCTTGTACTTAGAATCCTTTGAAACTTATAAATGAAACAATTTAACGCATTATGCATGATTCATCTTTAATGTGCAAACTACTAATCTTGGTACATTATGATTAAAAATCTCATTAACTAAATGACCCATACAAAAGCTATTATGATGAAAATAATACACATAATATAGATATACATAACAATTTGTACTGAAACAAATTTTTAATCATCTTCATATTTGGCTAAGGGCCATATACAGCATTATTTAATAACGTTATTGATGCAATTACTGTATTATGTGTTCAGCTTTCTCACTCACTTGCATATGTACAACTATATCACTGGTTTAATTGATTATAATCAAAAGATCATAGAGTCATTTTCCCAATAAGTGGAGCTAAAAACAAAAGCTGATCCCGATATTCGTTCCTTTCTTGGGTTTTGTCGTTTGTGAGAAAATTGTTTAGATCATGTATTGTCCATCAGAATATGTGATTCATAATACTTAATCATTGAAACCAAATAAAGTTTTATTCCATTTTGATTTAAACAGTTTATGTGTTACAAGTCTTTGCTTTTAAAAACGTTAAAGAAAAGAGTGAAATCAACATGCTTTGTATAGCTCAACAAATATTTTTTTCTTCCTTTGAAAACCTATTGAAAATGAAGAAGAAGAAAAAGTTAGGGTATTGTGAATTAAATCCCAAAGTAATCCTAGAATTACCGACACATGTCTACTAATTTAAAGTGATGAATAAACTTTAAAAGAAATCCAGATTAAAATTATTGACCTATATAATGATGTATCAACAGTCTATTGTTGAAACAATATTATAATCCAAGGTTTTAATTAATATCGCAGTGAATGTCTCTGTCCAAGAATACTAAATAAATTTTAGCCAAGTAAGCACTGAGCACTACAAAAGTACAAACTAATTCTGCTAGATCCTAAGAGTGAATGAATAATCTTTCCAGTGAAAAAAGTTATATTGTCCTATAATTGACCTTGGGTCACACTTAACATTTTCTTAAAAGAAAAATATTAAATAAATAAACACATTCAAAGTTCGTAATATGTGCAAAACAGAATTGTACTTATTATTATAAAGTCTGTTGTTAAAAATGTTTCTTTTAACCAGAAAAAGATCAGGCATACCAGGTAGGGACACTCCAACAACATTGTCCGAAACCAAAGTAAACATATTTACTTCTATTAATAATGATCTTCATAATAAACCCATACACGTAGTAAAATATTCTCTGTATTAGTTGTTTACTGAATTAAAAAAAATTCAAGTCTAGTAGAAAATAAACTTGATTTTGGACAAGGTTACGTCTAACTTATAATGTTACATTCCACATGCATGTCATGAAATTAAACTAGTAAAAGCAAAATAACCAACACACTATGCACATTAAATGAACAAATGTTAGCACTAGAAGGCACTCAGAATATGTGCTGACAAAACAAACTACCTCTTTTGCAGTTTAATGCAAATGTTTACCAATTCAGTTTTTTTCTGAAGGACTTGGCAGTTCAAATGTATCAGCCAACATGGAAGAGAATCGGTTTTCCACTTGCGTATATTCACCACTCTAACTTGACCTCTGCGGTGATCTAGTAGATAAAGCGTCTGCCTCAGATGCAGGAGAGCATAGGTTAAAAACCCGACCGAACACCGAAGACTTGTCAAATGTACCGCTTCTTCGCAATGTGGATTGCTGGGACATCATGGCATGTCTTCGGCATGATGCTCCAATGCTAGACATTGTACAGATTACAAATTTAACCTATACAAAATGAAAGAGAATCATCAATTCTAAAATTAGAAGCGAATACGATATTTCATAAGAACTTAAGTTAATCCCAATCTCTTTAGTGACTGGAGATCCACTGTTATGCATTTCTGTTCACAGGCTCTTTGTAAAAACGTATTTGTAAACATGAGAGGCATTTACTTAATCTATTATACCCACAATTGTTACTCTATATAGCAAACTGCTTCTCTCTCTCTCTCTCTCTCTCTCTCTCTCTCTCTCTCTCTCTCTCTCTCTGGTTTGCATAAGCATATTCGAATATGCTTTACATTAACAGTAAGGCGAATAATGCCAGCAGAATATTTGTATAGTTCGTTTGACATAAAATCGTAAATTATATCGTTTAAAGTTCAGTGAAATGTGAAGCCAAAATGTTCATAATAATACCGTAAACATTTCGCACTCATAGTATTTCAGCCAAATTCGAAAAGACAAACAGTGTGACGCTCTCTTATTAAATACATGCTGATAAAGGATGCTCTTTTTACATATTATTTTCTATCCGGCCATGACCTGTGGAAAAGTCGGTTTGCTATTAGCTATTGGATTTATTAACCTGTCTGTTCAAGTACGGATTACATTTGAAAAATATAATTAACATCAATAAAAATGCAGCAGTCTAAATCAATAATAAAATAATCTTAAGAAGTTTGAATTTTTTTTCATTGTCGTTTTATCTGCTATGAATAAAGCTGTACAAATTAAAATAAACATATTTTCAATATTCTTCAAGCCAGGAAAATTGTGAGAACTTTTTACGCAGCGATACACTTTTGCACAATCAAATAAGACAAACTAATAAATAATGGAAAGATATTGAAGATCTGAAAATGGGCAGAGAACAGTTATTTCAAAGCTGCCTGCAGCGCAAGATAGTGAAAAAACATAAAAGATGTAACAATAATTGATCAAATATTGATAAAATTTCTTTTTAAGATAGTGAGATATCGATCCTGCTTGCAAAATGTGAGCGGTTTGTCACAATTTCTTGATCTATGTCTGCCATATTTCTGACATCCAACAGCTGAACAACTTGATAACTGCCTGCATTCATTGCTTGAAAAACATGCCCCAGCCACCAAATGAAGAGTATCAATAAAAAAAGTGTTCTCCATGGTATAGCGGTGTTAGGGACCAGGTTCGCACTGCTAATAGACATCGCCGAAAAGCAGAGAGGCTTTGGCTTTCCACCAGACTCACTATATTCATAAACAAATTTATGAAGCTGCTAAGAAGAACGTCACAAACATAGTCCATTTAGCTAAATTATCCCACTTCAGTACTAAGATCACGGATAGTTTCAGCTGTAAAGAGCTCTTCGAGATAACTAACAAACTAATGTCACCACTTCCAACTACCTTCTCTCCAGTAGACCTTCTTGACCAATTTGCAAATTTCTTCCGTGACAAAGTACAAACCATTGGAGATTCGCTTGACAGCACAATTTCAAGTGACTCGTCACCATACAGGTATGATAGAGAATTTCAGCGACAACCATTAGTAGCATTTGAACCGATCTATTTTGATTTAGTACGGACAATCGTGATGAAAAGTCCACCAAAGTCTTGTGAACTTGAAACAAGTCCGACATCACTGCTGCTTGAGTGCCTTCACTAACTGATGTTATTAATCTCTCTCTCTCTCTCTCTCTCTCTCTCTCTCTCTCTCTCTCTCTCTCTCTCTCTCTCTCTCTCTCTCTCTCTCTCTCTCATCGGGGTAATTCCCATCATTTTTCAAACCTGCCATCGTAAAGCCTCTGCTGAAGAAACCAACACTTGACCATAACGATTTAAAGAACAACCGCCCAGTTTCTAATCTCCCATTCAAATTAAAAAAATCTTTGAAAAGGTTGTTCTAACCCAACTTGTATCTCATTTTAATTCAAACAGTCATTTTAGCAATGTACATTCTGCATATCGCCCTTGCCACAGTACGGAAACTACTATTCTGAAAGTATTTAATGACATTCTCTCTGCTTTGGATAGTGGAAAGATTACAGTCCTCACCCCCTGAATTTGTCTGCAGCATTTGACACAATAGATCATGACATATTACTTCTTCATCTCCAGCATGTATTTGGCATTTAGAATAAAAAGTTGCAGATGAATGATAAAACTGAGGCTATTGTGATCACAACACAAAGACTTTCTTATTCACATTCTTTACCTCAGACAATAAATATCAGCAACACCAACATTAAATTCTCACAGTCAGTACGAAGCCTAGGTGTTACTCTAGACAGTACTCTCACATTGCACCAACATGTCATGAACATATGCAAGACTGCATATCTTGAACGGAGACGCATCAGTTCCATTCGTAAATATCTTTCAGTTGATGCCAATTAAATACTTGTGTGTTCATTAGTACTTTCAAGACTGGACTGTTGTAACTCAGTTCTATCTGGTTTGTCACAATATTTACTCCCAGAAACTTCAAATAGTTCAAAACTCAGGTTCGCGGATCATCTTTAAGAGTACCTCGATCAGAGTACACCTCGCAACTGCTCTGTACCCTACACTGGCTATCAATTCGATGCAGAATCAAGCACAAAATGTGTTCTCTGTGCTATTTTTCACTGACAGACTCCAGTCCAACATACCTATCTGGCCTCGCCCATGTGTATACAGCAGCAAAATACTTACGCTCCTATTCTAACAATCGTATACTCGTTATTCTCACTATGAAAACGAAGTCATATGGACAACATTATTTTGCATATCAGGGCGCAGGGACATGGGACGAAGTGCCCATTTAAATTGAACACAAAGACACAGTAATCCCTTTCAAGAGCGCTGTTAAAACTCACCCTTTTCAACTGCGAGAACAAACTTATAGACCTAATAATGTTTCCTACCTTACATATTTCCAGCATTGATTTTATGTGTTCTTAATTTATGGTGTTTTTTATTATTGTGTAATCCTATCATTATAAATGTTGTAAAGCACTTAGAGCTTCTAAAAATTAGGCACTATACAAAGCCCGTATTATTATTATTATTATTATTATTATTATTATTATTATTATTATTATTATTCGGTGACCTAGCCAATCTTTTTGCTGTCCTTAATTGAATATCCCTGTGCTTTCTTTATAAAGATCTTGCTTCTTATTAACTATCGATCTTGTCGGTTTCAGATAGTCCTTGCACTATTGATATAAGATTACAGCTAGAGAAAAATAGGTATGTGCAGATTAAGGTTCAGTTGTGTTCTTGCTAAAATTAGGAAGAATTACACATCAGACTTATTGTGAGTCCATATACGAGTTTTCTGCAAGAGGCTACATATCAGTTATTGTGAGTCCACATATACGTATGAGGTTTCTGGATGATGATACACATCAGACTTATTGTGAGTCCACATTTGCGGTTTCTGCATGATGTTACACGTAAGAGTTATTGTGCATGTACCCATATTAGGGACCTGCATGATGCATAGCATGGTCACTGTTCTACTCATTTTCTATATACACATTTTGCTTTCCACTGAAGGGTCGTGGTTCTGATACATGGCTAGGTACACATTAGTTAACTGTATCTGAGTCTCTCTGGGACATTTCAGAGTTTTTGTGCATGTAGCTGATATTAGGGACGTCCATGACGCATATGACATGCTATAATTACACTGCAAGCGAGGCCATTTATGTGGCTATTCATGACAAAACTGAGCTGACAATGTCTTTTTGTGACAACACTGAGTTTGGTTAACAAAGGAGTATAGTGTGGTTGTCTCCCATGTAATCAAGGTCCAAGATCAATATGTTTGTTCTCATCATAAAGTAGTATAGAGTGGTTATCTCCCATGTAGTCAAGGTCCAAGATCAATTTGTTTTGCCTCATCATAAAGCATTATAGTGTGGTTGTCACTCTTGTTGTCAGATTCCAGGATCACTTGTTTTATTCCTTATCATACAGACATTATAGTGTGGTTGTCTCCCTTCTTGTTAAAGTCCAGGATCAATGTGTTATGCCTCATAATACATGTATAATAGTGTGGCTGTCTCCCTTGTGGTCAAAGTTCATGAAAAATATATTATTCCTCATTGTATGTATAGTATGGTTGTCTCCCTTGTAGTTTAGGCCTGAAATCAAGGTATTATTCCTCATCATACACACAGTATAGTGTAGTTGTCTCCCTTCTGGTTAAGGTCAAAGATCAATGTATTATTCCTTATCATTACCATATCGACTAAGAGAACTAGTCCAGATAACTTCATCTGCAGCACATGTACTAATGTGAACAATAATTTTAAAAAATGTGTATTCTTTATAATTAACATTTATGTTAAAGAATGCATCCCATCAACTAATTTGGGCCCAGCTTGACAAAATTATACTGAATGTCAAGAGAGACACCATTTTTGAAAGCCTTGTATATTTTGGCAGATGCAAAGGTTTTTTCAAGACTGGTTCTAATGTAATGCAAAAGATTAAAACATTATATACTATACTTAAGTGACAGTGTAATTTTGTCTTTCTATAATTTAACTGAAGCTCTTAGGGTAGTAGGTGTGTATGATATATATATATATATATATATATATATATATATATATATATATATATATATATATATATATATATATATATATATATATATATATATATTGACTTTGCAACTTTTTCAATATTTGCATTCAATAGACTATACATAACAGCCATTATAACTGGTGGAGAAAGAACCTGGCAAAACCTTGTGGGAACAACCAACCCACAGGAAGCAAGAGGCAATAAATTTAAACAACTCAGCCAACCATGGCCCTGTTCAAGATTTTAACATTCACTATTTACAGCTAGACATTTTTTAAATTAGCAAAGCTTGTACAGGTGGTGCAAGGTATGATTTTTAATTTCTAAGTTATGAAAGGATTGAATATTTATCAGGTAGATTGTAACTATGTCAGGTATTAATATTGGATTTTATCAGGAATAGTGTAATTATGTCAGGTTTTAATATTTAATACTTACAATTGGATTCTAATTTTGTCAGGTAATATGAAAGGCTTGAATATTTATCAGGCAGATTATAATTATGTTGGGTAATAGTAATATTGAATATTTATCAGGTAGATAGTAACTATGTTATGTATTAATATTGTATATTTAGCAGGTAAATTGTAACTATGTCAGGTATTAATATTGTATATTATCAGGTAGATTGTAACTATGTCATGTATTAATATTGAATATTTATCAGGTAGATTGTAACTATGTCAGGTATTAATATTGAATATTTATCATAGGATTCTAATTGTGTCAGGTATTAATAATTAATATTATCATTGGATTCTAATTGTGTCAGGTAATATGAAGGCTCAAATATTTATCAGACAGAATGCAATTATGTCAGGTAATAACAATATTGAATATTTCTCAGACAGAATGCAATTATGTCAGGTAATAACAATATTGAATATTTCTCAGACAGAATGCAATTATGTCAGGTAATAACAATATTGAATATTTATCAGACAGAATGCAATTATGTCAGGTAATAACAATATTGAATATTTATCAGACAGAATGCAATTATGTCAGGTAATAACAATATTGAATATTTATCAGACAGAATGCAATTATGTCAGGTAATAACAATATTGAATATTTATCAGACAGAATATAATTATATCAGGTAATAACAATATTGAATATTTATCAGACAGAATGCAATTATGTCAGGTCAGGTAATAACAATATTGAATATTTATCAGACAGAATAAAATTTATGTCAGGTAATAACAATATTGAATATTTATCAGACAGAATAAAATTTATGTCAGGTAATAACAATATTGAATATTTATCAGACAGAATAAAATTATGTCAGGTAATAACAATATTGAATATTTATCAGGTAGACTGTAATTGTCCAAGTTAAATCCATTTGGAGGTTGAAGATAGAGTATGATTCATAATGGATTGGAATTTGAAAAATTTGTTTGTATCATTGCTCATAAAAGTTAGTGTTTTACATAGGAGAATAAACTAAATTTAACCTTGCATATAAATAGCATTTATACAAATTTGTCTGTATAAAATGATCTGGTTTAAATATATGCAGAGCAGAATTGACCATTGTTTCGGTTGTATCATGATTTATTATTTGTTGATGCTGCTTATGAGTCAGAAAGGGGGGTGGGTGGACAGGTATAACCCATTACCCCTGATGTAAAATGGTCACATATCAAACTCTCTGATAGACATTTGTATACACTGTGTGAGATTTTGACACTGTTAAATTTGACACTATTTAAGACAATTGATTGATAGAGGATTTAATATGTGGGCCTTCAGGTAAGAGAAGCATGATGCACTTACATATGGTAAGATAGGTATTGTGATAACATCATAGAGTCAAAGACTAGCTGTCCTAATAAATGATTATGACCACTTTCTCTTGTCCTCAGTTTTGTCTGTCCTCAGTTTTCTCTTGTCCTCTTATCCATCAGTACTCATCTTGAAAACTTGAAGCTCCCCAATCCTAATATGGGCTTGTCCTGGTTACTGGGCAAATGAATTTATTGTGTCATGTGTTTATGCTTGAGAGACTTTTCTCATTAGTGTTTGTTAACTGTATGCTAAATATAATTGGAACTGATCTGACCTAGATTCAGTAAAGATGATGTGTGAATGCTGTAGATCTTACATACAATATGGGTATCATCTTGCCCATCTAAAACTTTGTGATTCCTGCTCATTCTTGATTAATGGCCATATTAGCACGGGGTTTTCACCAAAAACTATTGTATGACCTACAGATGGTCCAAATAAAAATGGTGTCTATCTGACTTATAGTATGGCCACTGCAGAAGCTATAACGAAAATCTTTTTATTGCAACTTGTCTTGAATGGAAAGTCACATCAGAAGGGATTTTGGACTGGATGACTTTGTGTTGTGTCTAAATGATCTGCAATAAAAATTGTACCAGTCTACTATACAATATGGCCACTACAGCCACCAGTTTGAAATTCAAAGTGTTACATCTTTAGGTTAGAAATCATATCAATGGTGTGTTTTCACCAGCAGACATCATAAGCTATCTAGTTTGTACTTGTATGAAAATAGTTCCAATCTTACGTCCAGAAGACTTCATATAATGTCCAGATGGTACTGGATGAAAATAGTTCCAATCTTACATCCAGGAGACTTCATAGGATGTCCAGTTGGTACTGTATGAAAATATGTCCAATTTTACATCCAGGAGACTTCATATGATGTCCAGTTGGTAATGTATGAAAATAGTTCCAATCTTACATCCAGGAGACTTCATAGGATGTCCAGTTGGTAATGTATGAAACTAGTTCCAATCTTACATCCAGGAGACTTCATATGATGTCCAGTTGGTAATGTATGAAAATTGTTCCAATCTTACATCCAGGAGACTTCATAGGATGTCCAGTTGGTAATGTATGAAAATAGTTCCAATCTTACATCCAGGAGACTTCATAGGATGTCCAGTTGGTAATGTATGAAAATAGTTCCAATCTTACATCCAGGAGACTTCATAGGATGTCCAGTTGGTAATGTATGAAAATAGTTCCAATCTTACATCCAGGAGACTTCATAGGATGTCCAGTTGGTAATGTATGAAAATAGTTCCAATCTTACATCCAGGAGACTTCATAGGATGTCCAGTTGGTAATGTATGAAAATTGTTCCAATCTTACATCCAGGAGACTTCATAGGATGTCCAGTTGGTAATGTATGAAAATATGTCCAATTTTACATCCAGGAGACTTCATATGATGTCCAGTTGGTAATGTATGAAAATAGTTCCAATCTTACATCCAGGAGACTTCATAGGATGTCCAGTTGGTACTGTATGACAATATTTCCAATTTTACATCCAGGAGGGACACAATGATACCATCCATAATGAAAATCTTGTTATTTCAGTTTTTTCTAAATTGAATGTGAGACTTTCCCCATTATATTATATTTGATTGGTTATTAATGATCATGATGAACATCTGATTACAATTATGTGTGCTGCAATGAATATTAATATGCCAAAATAGTTGGTTATCGCAACATGGGGTTTCACCAATGGTGCCTAGTTCATCCAAAATTAAAATACATGTAGTGCTGATCTGACATTCAAATATGACTGGCACATTAACTGTACCACTCAAGAATATCAAAGATTGTTTCAATAATCAGGATGTATCAAGAACAGTTTTGTCATAATCACTGTAACATGATTTTGCCAGAAGAGTATCTGTACGTTCTAAGGAATTGTTATAAAATACAGACATGATAACATTTGTACTCACCAACTAAATTTTGATATAATTTTTATGATTTGCTCGGATGTTAAAGACTTCTTTATTAGTAGTAATAGTATAATATTAGATAATACAGTAACATTTTGTAGACTGCTACTATTATGTTAATACAAATTTAGATAATACAGTAACATGTATTGTAGACTGCTACTATGATATCGGTCTAATTTAGATAATACAGTAACATGTATTGTAGACTGCTACTATGATATCGGTCTAATTTAGATAATGCAGTAACATGTATTGTAGACTGTTACCATGATATCGGTCTAATTTAGATAATACAGTAACATGTATTGTAGACTGCTCCCATGATATCGGTCTAATATAGATAATACAGTAACAGGTATTGTAGACTGCTTCCATGCTATCGGTCTAATTTAGATAATACAGTAACAGGTATTGTAGACTGTTACCATGATATCGGTCTAATTTAGATAATGCAGTAACATGTATTGTAGACTGTTACCATGATATCGGTCTAATTTAGATAATGCAGTAACATGTATTGTAGACTGTTACCATGATATCAGTCTAATTTAGATAATACAGTAACATGTATTGTAGACTGCTCCCATGATATCGGTCTAATATAGATAATACAGTAACAGGTATTGTAGACTGCTTCCATGCTATCGGTCTAATTTAGATAATACAGTAACAGGTATTGTAGACTGTTACCATGATATCGGTCTAATTTAGATAATGCAGTAACATGTATTGTAGACTGTTACCATGATATCGGTCTAATTTAGAAAATACAATAACATGTATTGTAGACTGCTTCCATGATATCGGTCTAATTTAGATAATACAGTAACATGTATTGTAGACTGCTTCCATGCTATCGGTCTAATTTAGATAATACAGTAACAGGTATTGTAGACTGCTACCATGATATCGGTCTAATTTAGATAATAGAGTAACTTGTTTTGTAGACTGTTACCATGATGTTAGTATAAATTTAGATAATACAGCAACATGTATTGTAGACTGCTACAATGTTAGTATAAATTTAGATAATGCAGTAAAAAATATGCTGTAGAATCCTATCATTATGTCAGTATCAATTTAGATTAATTTAGTGACACTTGTTGTAGACTGCTATAATGTCCTTAGTGTAATTTTAGATAATACAGTTACATGTGTTGTAGGCTTCCAGCTTGATATTTTGTAAATTTAGATAATACTGTACCATGTTGTAGATGGCTACCATGATGTTAGTCTAAATTTAGATAATGCTGTAACATGTATTGTAGACTGTGTCTATGATGTTAGTATAAATTTAGATAATACAGTCATAGGTGTTGAAGACTGCTATAATTATGATATTTTTGTAAATTTATATAACACAATGACATGTGTTGAAGACTGTTATAATGATTTCACTGGAAATTGAGATAATATAGTCATATGTGTTGCAGACTGCTACCATGATGTTTTGCTGTACATTTGGATGCTACATGTACAGTGACACATTAAATCAATATAGCAGTCTACAACACACACATCAAACGTTATTTATTATTTTCCTTTAATTGAAATGCTATATATATAATGTTATTCATTTAGAAAAAGAAAAATAGTTTCATATATATTAATGAAAAAGGAAGACTGTCTACACTACTTATTACAGATTGAAAACCTATATTTGCAGTCTCTTCATTCTTTCATTGAATGATGATTAGTTTCATGCATCCAGCGTGCCTTTTCAGCTTAGATTTAATAGTAAATAACACCTCAGGATGAGACAAACAGTACAATGAATTGATGGCATGAGTTGAATAATTATTATGTTTGTGACTCATTGTGGCAACTATTGCTACTACTACTACTACTACTACCAATTAAAGAACTATTACTAGCTATTTAAAAGCACTTGTGTATATGCCCATTACAAATGTAAATGTATATGTCACATGACCTTTCTTAATTCACAGAACATGAAAAAAAGCCTGGTGTCTGTTCTAAATAAATGGAGTTCAATGAAAGACCGTCTTATAAATAAATAATGTCATTTGATTTAGTTCCATTCTCATTTTCTTATCCTCCAAATAGAAATAAATGTAAATGTAGATTTAATATAAATATACCCATTACTTCTGCCAATGTTATACTAATTTGTGTGTGTACATATTATTTCATTAGCTAGTGCATTCAATAAAATTTACTTAATACCTCTTATATTTATTAATTATTCATATGCAGAGATAGTCAGAAAAACAAATTGAAACACAACGGTACATTTTAATGGTGTCTATGCAGTCAGTGTTGTAGAGCAAGCTAAATATACATGTGCATGTACATAATGGAATCGGCAGATTTGTAACCTATTAAGTGTACAAAATCAGTATTTTCAGTGCAATGTATCAACAGTCTTTTGCCTACATTTCAAAGAGAAATATACAGGTCTAAGGCAGAACGGTCTGAACTGGTAAACAGACAGGCGAACCGGTGCAAAAAGTAGGATAACGTGGTCTTTTTGAATAAAGATTGGTCTTCATACGAAAATGATGGGTCCGTTAAGTAAAATAAGAATAAGAAAAAATAAGAACTCCAACTTTTTTCCATCTGCTCATGCGCGAGCAAAATCACCAGTGGAAAACAATGTTTTTAACACATCTAGTCATTAGGCTAATGGAAGATTGCTTGGAGGTCGATGTATTAGGATGTATTCAGAAATAGTCCTTAAAATGTTTCCTACTCGCATTTCATGTGAAAACAGCAAAAATCTCCAGAGTTTAATGTGTTATTAAATGCATTTTTACGAATAGCGGAGAACTCGCCCCATGGAGAACTCGCCCTGGGAGAACTCGCCCCGTGGAGAACTCGCCCTGGGAGAACTCATCCCAGGTGTCAGGAGAAGTCGCCCCATAGTAGTCGGAGAAGTCGCCCCACTTTGCCTGGAGAAGTCGCCCAAAGGATAATATATTATAATTCTGAGATTTCCCCACATGGTTGTCAAAGCTTTATTTATTGTTGTTTTTCTTCAACTTAGTAACTTATTGAATCTATAAAATTTGCAATTTTGTTTCAACTTTTCCATTTGATCAACTCCGCTTCTGTACTTAACAAAAAATAAGTGTTATGTGTCCCTTTCGCTCTGCTCTTCAAATCATTAGATGTGTTTTATTTGGAAAAATAAGAGAGGATGTAAGCCTGATGGGATGTCTGCAGTTTTAGATATAAAATGGTTCCAATATAATAACCTAAGTCATCCTGAGATGACGTTATGACATTGACTTTTATAACCCCAAATCGACTGAATTGGCGCTGACCGTCAATAAGCCAAAGTGTTATATTATTATCTCACTAAATGAACAATTTAATCAGATTTTTCATTGAGATTTGCTAACCATCAACAAATGATACTTGAACTTAATAAAAAAAAACAAAAACAACACAACACATTATTGATGACTACTCAAGAAATGCGGTCGCTATCGAGTTAATCGTCATGGCTAATGCGCAGAATTCGGACCATTTCTGAAAGATCAGTCGTACTACATCATTTAGTTTATTTCTTCTTTTTTGTCAGTGTTCGTAATTTTATTATTTCTTAATAATAACAAACTATTTCAAGTTAAAAGAGAAATTAAAAAAATAGTTTGCTACTAAATTACCGGTGTAAAAAACAAGATTACGTTATTTATTAAAGGGCCGTCCATAAATGACGTCACGCGATTTTGGCCGATTTTTTACCCCCTCCCTCCCCATCGTCACACGTCGTCACAAAAAGTTAGGCCCCCCTCAAATATGACGTCACAAATCTTTGGACCCCCCTCTAAAAAGAGAGAGAGAGAGAGAGAGAGAGAGAGAGAGAGAGAGTAGAATTATAACAATCATTATGCTCTGGTAGAATCACTGGAATTATATTTTAAAAAATTTAATAACAATTTATAAGTAAAAAAAATACAAAATTTAAGCTTCTCCATTTTCCCTATGCATCATGCAGGTCCCTAATATGGGTACATGTTATATATAATAACACCATGATCACGCGTACTAGACCCAAATTCACTAATGAGGCACAAATCAATGTCGCTGACTCGTTAACTCATTATGTACGTTTCTTTCCATAATGCATACATTTTTGCTTTATCAATATATGCCGATCATTCCAAGAAGGTCATGATTCATAGGTAACACTTTTTATGCACGGCGGTGTTTTTTGTTTTTTGTTTGGAAAACAAGGGGTTTGTGAGTATAAAAGGCGCTCAAAATTGACTTGTACGTTTTATTATAAATAATACGACAAAAAAATGGTTATTGTTGATGCATATCATTTTTAATATGGGTAACTTACGTTATTTGGTCCTAATAATATGAAATCAAAATCATTGGATTTATCAAAATATAATTTTCAGACATATATGAAACATGATTTCATTTCTGAAGGGTTTCTTCAGAAATGAAATCATGTTTCATATATGTCTGAAAATTATATTTTGATAAATCTAGCAAGTAATATATTTCGACTAATTTTAGCATAAATAATGCTTAATAATATGTACGTTACCGATACATACGTGACAAAGATATACCACACTACGGAAAACTTGATGATAGTCGGCCAAGCTAGCATGATGAAAGGTGTCATGCCGCCATATTTCAATTCTCAGTATAAAACAAAAACATCAAGTACAACCAGGATAAGCCGCTAAAGTTATATTATGTTATATGTACTAAAGACCACATATACGTTTTCTTGTTCTTTTCTGTCTATTTAGTACTAATAAAAAATATCTTGCAAATTATTGGGTCTTCTTTAAGCGATAATTGATTTATTTTTGTAAAGTATTTTTACTCTGGTAAATTGATAAATTTATTTTATAAATTTAGGAGACTAAAATTTATTAATTATACGACGTATATTAGATAATGAAGGATTCGATTGTATTGTGAAAGGAATTACATCTAATTGTATCAATACCTCATTAAAGGTACCTCGTTGTTTAAAGCCCAATGTTGAGTAATATTACGGGTTTTGTTCAGCGCAGAATTAATTATATGTGTAGGATAATTTCTGTGTTGTAAATATGTTTGGAATTTATTCAACGCATTTTGTAATTGACAATCATCTGAAATAATACGTCAGTATCTTTTCGACTGGCTATGTGGTATACCGTATTTACATGACATGGGGTGACATGAAGATTATTCCACATATTGGTGGATATTACTTTCCTTGATATGAATATTTGCAGAGATAGTGTTATCAATATTTTATATCACATTTACATCTGAAAATGAAACATGCGTACTAGATGCATTATTAGTAAATGTAATTGTCGGGTGAAAATGATTTAGGCGATCAATAAAATTGTACAGTTCTTCGGTTGACTGCTTCCAGATATAAACATGTCATCGAAAAATCTGAACCAAAAGAGATGTATTAAACTTTTCGTTTTGAAAAAAGTCCTTTTCAAATTTACCCATGAAAGGAAAGCGTATGAAGGAGCCATGTTAATACACATTGCCGTACCATTATGTATATGTATTTCGTATTATTAAATTGAAAATAATTATTTTCCAAGATAAGTTTTAATATTATACAAATATCTTCACGAGATAGTGGGCTATTATTAGGATTGTAATCCAAAAAAATTGTACACACTTCAATACCAACTGCATGCGGAAAGTTGGTATATAGTGATGTTACATCTAATAATACCAGGATTGAAATCCTAGCTGTGGAATAGACTTCAACTTTTTAATGAAAGTTGTTGTATCATTATGAGTTTTGGGAAACATGTAGAATTGAAGTGTACGCATGTTAAGAGAGAAAGTATCAAATTCCTCATATACGGAATTATTTATTTTACCATCTCATTAATGCATGTTGATTTTTTAAAATTTAATTTCCATTGACGGATCTTCGCCAATATGTTTGTAGTAGTTTTCATCATTTAATTGACGTTCAACTTACTTAAAATAATCTTGATTCATAATAATAGGTGTGTTTGACTAATCATCCTTTTTAATCACTAAACTGTCGTCATTCATTACAAGTTACCGATAAATCATCGAAGTGTCTATTTGCAAACATAGCACATAACAAGCACTTCAATACCAACACTATACTGTCGTCATTCATTATATTATATACAAACTGAATTTCGTCTTAGAAATATTACTATAATATTGTTTTTTTTTTTGTGATCGAGTTTAAATAAAAATCTAAATATGAATCACCTAAAAGATGTTTTAATTCTGCTATAAAAAGGTTATCTGGGATTTGGGGCGACTTCTCCATACGAAATGGGGCGACTTCTCCAACCACTCTGGGGCGACTTCTCCCGATACGATGGGGCGAGTTCTCCCAGGGCGAGTTCTCCATGGGGCGAGTTCTCCCAGGGCGAGTTCTCCATGGGGCGAGTTCTCTGCATACCCATTTTTACGACGTACCCAAATTTGAATACTCCTTGCGTATTTAATCACTTGTGCATCGAAACTGCACATAAATGACAAATTTAGCCATTCCGTGACAATTTCCAAAATTATTGATAAGAGATATAAATAAAGGGAAGTAATTCAACCAGTTTAACCAATACTATACCTAAACGGTGATGACCCTTGGAAACCTATTTATATCGCACATTTTGTCATTGAGTTGGGTATCTAGGTCAGTGATCTAAGTCACCAACCATTATCATCTAATACGACAAGGTGGTAATTTACTGAAAACGCTAGGGGGGTACAAAGTTGTATGAGTGTATTATGTTATATTATAGCGAAAACACGAGACAATAAAACTTTAAATGGATTGATGATACACTTGATAGCCGAATTTCGACTGGTCGAACAAAGCGAAATTACTCTCAAAATGGCGGCGGGACGACAGGACTGCAGTATTTGTATGGATAGTTTTAAGGATCCGAAGCTAATATCATGCCACCATAGTTTCTGTTACAGTTGTCTGGAGGATTATGTATCGACTCGCGTTCGCAACGGTCGATTTGATTGCCCAATCTGTAAGACTAGCGTAGAATTGCCTGTTAGTGGCGTATCAGGTCTTCCAACTAACTGTTACATAGATACTAACGCCAGCGATATCTTTTCTTGTGATATATGTGGTCCAAAAACCGTGGCAATCAGTAGATGTTTAGAATGTGAGGAGAATTTGTGCAGGTCATGTTGTAATGTACACGAAAAATCGAAAGCGAGTAGGCATCATAAAATATGGGATTTGAGAACTCTGGATTCTGAAACGAAAGGCAAAATTCGTCAACGTGTATTCTGTGATCAACATCCGGAAGACGAAATTAGGTTCTTTTGCAGAGACTGTAAGGTACTAATTTGTTTAGTGTGCAAAGTGGATAATCACCAAAATCATACCACAGAGAATGTAGATGCTGCTGCAGCTGAACTGAGAACGTCCCTACATACCAAACTGAATGAATGCTCAGACAAACTGAGACGTATCAATGCTTCTAAGAAAATGGCAGAGGAACTTGATAAGAGGATTAATGATGCCGAGCAGGATGAATTAAAAGTAGTTGATGATCAGCGTTCATGGATAAACAGAATACTTGATCAGCAAGTGACAAATGCGAAAGCCAGAATAAAAACTGTTTACCACGACCATAGACAACAAAATGCAGTTTTCACAAGAGATATGCAGGATGAATTTAATATGTGCTGGAACGCAAAGGACCAGGCACAAACTTTAATTGATCAAGGAACAGACATCGATATAATAAATAAATGTACCGATCTTCAGCAAACAATCTCTTCAGCCATATCAAAGACCGATCAAACACCTAATACTTCTTTGGAGAAAAAACTTTTTTCACCAGGTTTAGTCAAGCCAGATGATTTGATTTCCATGTTTGGAATGATGCACCAATCCACTAAACTAAGCCCAGTAAGTATCATGTATCGTACCTTTGTTTTAATCCTTATTCTTCGTCTTCGATAATATCAGTAGAATTTGCAGTCCAGATGGAAACAATGGACGCTTTTATTTTTCTTATAACAAGTTACGTTCTTTCAGGAATGTTCTCGACATGTGATGAAGATTTCTAAATTGTACCATAGTATAGTATGTAGATTACTGCAGAAGGCTTCCCGAAAATACAGCACAAACATTTCATACAATTATATTAAATAAATACCCCCAAAATAAAAAACCCATATAAATAAACAAATTAATTTCAAACCATATGAGTATAGATGAGTCAATCGGAATGCATTGACGCAGTGAATATGCTCTAGTCGTTTCACTCATATATTATAAAGCGAGGGAAATATAGCTGCAAGACTATGTTGGCGTATTGAAATAAGGGTGAGAGATTTTCCATGTACCTACACACACAAATACGTATATATACGCTTAGTGCGCAAATCCGTTTCCACATGAAATTAGTCCGATAAATCAATCCCCCAAAATCATCGTTGATACTGATGGACTATTTGTGGGACTGCTGTCAATTTTTAATTAAAATTTGCAATTATGTTGCATGCCAATCATTCCAGAACAAACCTTAATATACTTTATACACCTACCGGTAATTGCTAACTGCCGTACCTAGCGCGAAATTCACAAATGACCACAGAACATAGGATTGTGGTTTTCAACTTGGATTTACAAGTTACAAAGCATAGGATTTGCTCAGGAAATATAATGTTAATTAACGCTAGCAAAAGTACCATTCAGCCGACAGTAGCTTCAAATTCGCAATGAATACCCATAAGTTTATAAACTACAAAAAAAAACAAAACAAAAAAACATTCAGCCGACAGTAGCTTCAAATTCGCAAGAAAGACCGATAAGTTTATAAAACGAACACCGATGTGTGAAGCGAAAACTGGCTGCAACCTTTGCAGGTTTGAACGAATATGCGATATCAGCCCCTAAGACGATATTTAATATCATCACGAGCGAGTGGCTGATGTATCGGCCTAGCATGAAATAAATAAGTTTTTAAGACAAAACAAATTTATTTGCTTCGTATAGGGACTCAATTCATCACAAGTTTCGTTTTTTTGTATATGGCAATTATCTTATTTCGGATGATGGCTGATTCGGACCAGAGCTGCTTCAAACCCTGGCTGATCCGGCCCAAATACCAGGCGCATTCGAACAATATGAAATATTAAAAGTGAAACAAAAATAAGATCACTCGACATAAAATGTTGATATTCAGCTTGAATACATAAGATAGCTATTAGCGTATTCCAAGCCGAAATCAGAATAAAATATAAACGACGAGTTGCCATCGTTTAAAATATGAGGTAAATATATCATAAATCAGGCTTGTAATAAAACTGTCGAAAACGGTAATGGATTTAGATTGACCCATTGATTGTTTAATTTTTCAAGCAAATCGTACTTCGCATTATATTAATAACTAAATTTGTTTAATGGGTTCTTGATGAGTTAAACAATGATATAACGCACTTCGGTGTTATTATTTAATTTTTTTATATACTGTTATAATATAGTTATTGTTTTATAGTATATTGTATAGTTTAACTATAAATTCTGGGTAAATTTAATGGAGTCATTAACAGACCTTGACATGCCTGTATAGGTATAACTATATATATATATATATATATATATATATATATATATATATATATATATATATATATAGAGAGAGAGAGAGAGAGAGAGAGAGAGAGATTGCTTTAAAGTAGGTTCGTAAAATATACTTTGTCTTTCAACTTTAGTAACACCACAACGTTTGCTACGTTATAATTTTCTTTGAATGTTACGAGGTCCACAAGAGTATCAGAATGTAGATGTGTAATTAAATATTTAAATATTTAAATTTAATTACGTATTTAATTTTACGGCCCACGGTTTATATTAGCATACGCGGAACTTAGTATAAAGTAAAATGCATGGACAAAAAGTAGTTATAAATAAATTAAACACAAGCATTAATATACTCAGACCAACATCTATCTATCTATATATATATATATATATATATATATATATATATATATATATATATCTGTCTGTGTGTCTGTCCGTCCGCCTGTCTGTCTGTATATATATATATATATATATATATATATATATATATATATATATATTGTTTCTGAAAAGAATAAACTATTTACATTTTGCAATGTGGATGCGGTGATCGGGCTGCTTTAAAAAATGTCTCACTACTAGAAAATGTTTTACTTTATATAATTTCATTACATATTATAACACCATTCTGACGCGAACATGTATGTATGTATGTATGTATGTATGTATGTATGTATGTATGTATGTATGTATGTATGTATGTATGTATGTATGTATGTATGTATGTATGTATGCATGCATGCATGCATGCATGCATGTATGTGCAAAGATTATAATAAGATATTTCCATATTAACTAATATATATTTACTAATGCAATTTATTATGTCTTTATGATTTATTGCCTGCAAGTTATAATAAAACATTGCTATACATTTAAACTTTTGCGTTTATTAATGTTTACCGCAATATTATTAGGCATCTGTTATTAAATTTTCCGGAAATTGGGTTTGACACGGACGCGATTAAGAAAGAATTCTTCTGTCATTAACTGGAACATGTTCTGACTAATTTATAGGAAAATGACCGAACACTATATTAAATCCATTATTTATTGAAAAAGGTATTATCTTTAGATGAGAGAAAAAGAAAACCATGAGACCAACATAAAATGGAGGATCACAAACCACATTTGAAAATTAAAATGGTCATGTAGATTAAGTAATTGCGTGTATGTTAATTGTTGCACGAGTTTTAGGGATACCAAGAGTGTCCGAGAGGTACATAGGGTTCATCGTTACGGATCACAGCCATCTCACGTCTTGTCTGCATGGGTTTGAGTCTCATGCTCGGTCGATGGTAGTACGTGTGAAAGTTTGCTTAGTAGCTAGCTCCTCGTGTGTCGGCGTTTCCTTCCGTGGCTTTCCCGGGTTATTCCTCATTTATACTGGCCGCCTTGTATAACCTATCTTGTGCTGAAACATTGGGTTAAACCCAATGATATTGCGACCACCAACAACATCAGCTTGAGTTCTAATGTAAAATATGCAGCTTTGTTGGGCTTATTAAGCATACGATATTGCTGACACTGTTAAATCTGTGATATTCTTTGATAAAATTGGAAGTGCTAATTTTAATAATTTAGAAATCGCTTAGTACGGCCACACTGCAGATAGCGTAGCAATATGATTGAGAAATTGTTAAAGCTACGCTAACATTCCAAATCTCTCTCAAAGAGAAAACAACTCCTGTCCTGAAAATTGAAGGATTTTTCTTTACCTAAGATTACACGTACTTAACAAATTGTTTGACGCTAGTAAAAATCTAACATATCGCATGATTATTTTTGTTTTTATTACAATTCCAAAAGATTTCAAAAACTTTTATTTGACACGAATCATCTTTCAGAATATCCATTTTGTCCCAGGTTGGTATACGTGACAAGTGTCATGCATATAACCATAATTGTAATATTCATAAATAATTTGTGACAAACTAAAATGTTTTGGAAAAATAGGTAATACTACTGTTTAAAATAGGTTGCATTAATACGTTATTACTTACTGCTCAGGGTACTCGTTGATTTCCGTTGACTTTACGATCTTTTCTTCAACCGATTGTGGCGAACACTACAAACTAACCAAACAAATATTGTATTCTAATTTGAGGTTTCCATTTTAATGGCCACTCGTTTCTATTTTTGTACAGTGACAAAATAAAGATCATATTTTTGCATCATTGATTGTGAAAGAAGTACAGAACAAAATTTCGTCCATGAAAAATATTTCACCAAAAATGTCGTAGGCAACTGCAACTTACGCAATGAAAACTTTGAAAGCCACAGAAGCATGGAGGTCAAATGTACAGCGCTACGATAATTGTCAAATGTACAGCGCTACGATAATTGTCGTACTTTGCGTTTCGTGTAAAGACGTTAGAGAAATCAATCCAGATTAGTCTGAAGAGCACTTATTATAAAATGAATTGTCAGAACTGTTTTGAAAAGTGCTACCAATTATCGATTTAATTTAATAGTCAAATATCCACTTAGAATATTTTAGATATTAAAATATGTATCCAGGTAATGCTTTACTTAGTCTTTCTCACTTTTCCTTTATGGGAAAACGGAGAAAATCTATGAATTTAAAAAGAAATAGATTCTGCAAGCGCGTCTTTCAAACTATCCACACGAATACATACACAGGAACATAAATTGGCATTAGTGCATGTAATAACTAAATATATCGTGGCCATTGTGTGCTTGTGTTCGAAAAAGTGGTCACCATTTGATGACTGTGCGTGATCCGAACGGACTTTTGTTTGTTTTTAAATGATATGTGTGTGTGTGTGTGTGTGTGTGTGTGTGTGTGTGTGTGTGTGCGCGTCCAAAATCAAATGCATTAGAAACGAGTTCAGATTTAACGAGAAAGTAAGGAGATGAACAGTCACTGAAGAAGCGTTTTTTTTTTTGTCTCAGTCCACTTTTCCGAGGAAACGTTACGGAGTACAGGATACGTTTGTCTGTTAATGGTCAACTTTGAGCAGTTTGTTACTGCATACCATTGAACGTACTCTTTGATAGAGTGGAACAGAAACACAAGAAACAAACAAGCGGTAGAATTTGTTACTTTTTCATTTGTCATAATAATTTAGCAGTTCAGCGTGCCAGCTATAGGTGGTGATATAAGTTATTGATATATTTTCCTTAACTTTCTTCTTTTCGTTTCTGTGCCTAATTATATACCTTTTGCCTAAACAATTAATAGTATTGTCTGGCGGAAAACGTTAGAGGTCGTTAATGCTTATCTCATGGAATAGAAAAAAAAATAGAAAGGACCCAATATCTTAGTTCCAACAGCAAAAACATTTGGGGCGACCAAAGTTTGCTTCACGTTCCTAATATCACATTTTTATATTCTTTCAGGAAGAAAGGCTTCAGAAAGAAAAGGTAAGTGCTAATATATCATTTGTTTGTGATGCGTGCTTACTTGTGAGGGAATATGGGCTCGTGCATGCATGCATGGCAATGGGTACCGTGTAACTACTGACCTGCGTTCGAATCTCCGTAGAGTGCGAATTAAATATTTCTAACATGTATGATATTATTATATATATGCTATATATAATATACGACATACAAGAATGATTTGCTTGTTTGTTTCATTTTTAACTTAGCTTTAACAATTTTTCAGTCCTATTGCTACGATATCTGCAGTGAGGTAGTTTATAGTGATGTCTAGCACTGAGGCAGCATGCCGCAGACATGTAACATGATGTCCCACCCACTCACATTATCCTGACACCAGGCCGACCAGTCTTAATACTAACCTCTTACTAACCTCTTAATGCTGAACGTTAAACGAGGCAACTGTTCGTACCATTTTTGTAAGTCTTTGGTTTGACTCGGCCGGGGATTGAACCTTTGATCTCCCGCTTCTGTGGCGGACGCTCTAACCACTAGGCCACCGAAGCGGTTCTACAAGAAAGAAATGTGACCCCTGTTTAATTTCTCATAGAAGTTAGAACGTAATGCTATCATGTAAAACAAATCAAATTAGTTCATAATTAGCTTTGCAAATAAAATTTATGCTTTTTCATTTATATTAGTATTATAACAACCTCGTAAGCAAGTGATTCGCATTTTTACGCCTCGTGCCGATAAACACTTGAATCCCTGTTCTGCACCTAAAAACCCAGCCTTGTATTCGGAGTCCATATGCCCATTTTTCAGTCGGAATATACATATATAATATCAAAATGAATATAAATATTATGTTGTGAACTGTAGTATTTAAATTGAATTTTATGATATGTACAACGGATAAAAAAATGAATTTATAATTTCATGGATGCATCTCAAAATAATTAGTATTTTATTTTTTATCCCCCACCCCAGGTAGACTGGTTTTCTAGCTGTAAAATAAACACTGGTCCAGTCGCTATATTGACCATTAATTTTGTACATTTCTGCGTTTTACTACCTTAGACACCAAGTATGCAATATTCTAAATGGAGTGGTTTTCCAAAACAAATGCAGTGATACTAATATAATGCTTACAAATGATACAAATGAGTTTTGGTTAGCTGGAAATGTTTACTTATTCATACATTACAAAAGTTGATAATAAAAAGAATTAAGAGCTTTTTGTATACCTTATCTCATATTTTTTCTTAACTGATATCGTGTTCGCGATACTCTTGTATATGCATGCAATATGAGTCTGTGGGCATTATAATATGCAAAAAAATGAAATTAGACAGCAATTTATCTTGCAAAGATGATATTGTAGAGACTTAAAATATTATTAGAGTTTTTTTTTCTTCTTCTTAAATTTTATGTTTTGGAAGGGATTATGGCAGATAAGACGAGCTTGCCGGTTTGTGTACTGACGTGAGCCCTCCATCAGAGATCTCGAGTGATTTCGAATGCCTGGTTTCCAGTCAATCTTGTCATAATGTCCTTATTAAGATGAACTCTGATTCGCTACCGAATAGTCTTTTTAAGTTTCACCAAACACAACATTATTTATGAGCTTCATTAAGTCTTTCTCAAATTCAATACTTGCGACGGTGCGCATTTAAATATACGACGCCATACACTGTTCTTCATCTATGTCCACTTCTCTGAGACAACCGTACTGCGTTCAATGTATGTTTTTCTGTCATTGATCCACGTGGTCATTGAGAGACGGTTGTCTTGATAATACTATACGTAACGGTTGAAGGAGAAGGTAGTGATAATGGGCTATCCGCCATTTTATGTTGTTGCAATCAGCAGCGTACTCAACTATTTACCTAAACAAGTACAAGTACCGTATTGCAGAACACTGCGTCTCGTTACTTTCTATCTCTTCAAGCTAAATAAAAGATGCAAAAAGCTGAAATTCAGAGATTTAATGGTTCAATTAATGATATACGCTACATTTGCATTTGCGAATGTGTGCCTGCGTGTGCTCTCTCTCTCTCTCTCTCTCTCTCTCTCTCTCTCTCTCTCTCTCTCTCTCTCTCTCTCTCTATCAATCAATCAATCAATTGAGTCATTGCGATCACATAAGTGGAATTTATTTTACCTTTCCTATTGTCAGATTTGTTCTAATTTTTCAGGACGAAAAAGAGAAAAAAGAAAGAGTAAGTATTAATATCACTACGTTTAGGAAATGAGAATAAATCACACATTGTCTAAAGTTATTAAATGATTATTATGACTTATATACTTATAAAAATAATTATTCGCCAAATACACATCATTTTTCACCAGATATTATTTTCAATTCGTTTTCTAGTTCATAACACACACACACACACACACACACGCACACACGTTTGCATAGATATTAAAGTGTGTAAAACAGTCTGCACAGTATCATAACTGTAAACATTCTAACTCATTCTCTTTCATTTCCTTTATGCAAGTGTGCTAAATTTCCAACTGAAAATGTTTCGGAGGTGGTGAAACTGTATTTCAGAGCTCAACGTGTCCGTTCTCAGAACTATAATTTTGTTTTGGCAACAGCTTCTACTATACGTTAATGATTGCAGTGAAAGTCTTCTTAATTCTACTCCTCTTGAAAAAGTGTTAAAACCGATGTTCTTTTTGTAAATGTATCACCGTCTTGTATTGTTTAGCTGGCCTTCATGAAAATGGTGCCGATCTAATGTCATATATGGCAGCCCAGATTGGCCAACATGAAAATCGTGCCGATCTAATGTCATATATGGCAGCCCAGATTGGTCAACTTGAAAATTGTTTTTAATATCGCAGTGCTCATGGACGTAAAGTAATAACGCCACGAGAATTTCCCCAGAAGACTTTTATGATAAAATGAAATTTGTGTTCATCTGGCATCCAGTATCACCAACACAACTTCCATCTTTAAGTTATTGTCACAGCTTTATCTCTTGCAATGATTATCGTATGAACATGGATTTTTATCTAAACTAATAATCAGTCAACCCATATGTTTATTTAACAAAACTATTATTGTGGAACCCTCTGTTCAACTAATGCCATGTATGAACGTTCTAATATATGCATTCTTATCATACAGTCTTATGCGGAAACAATTGTGTTTGTTTGCTTCAGTGTTTCTCATATCACTTTTTGTTCTATTTTACCAGGAAGAAAGAGAAGAAAAAGAGAGAGTAAGTATTATTAGCATGCATGTTTTCGCCTAGTAAGGTTAAGTCAAGAATTATATTAGGTTATTATATCAGTTATTTAAAAAAAATAAGAAATCGTCAGATTTTGACGTGAACTATAGTGTTATCAGTAAATCGCCCATGCACGTTTCTCTGTATGTATGCTCAGACGTCTCTAGCACATATTCCGACATTGTGTTTGATCCTTAGTTCATTTTGTTTTGTTCTTTCTTAAAAATTACACCAAAGTACTGGAAAAAATTAATGTATGCTATACAGCATGTTGTGGTATATATATATATATATATATATATATATATATATATATATATATATATATATATATATATATATATATATATATATATATAGTGACTCGCTACATGGGTTGGTGCAGCAAAAAACAAAGCTCTTGATGAGATACAATATATTATTGTATACGTATATATAAATACATATTAATGTTTCTTTTCTTCGCGTTAAAATTGTTCTTTTTCGTCAATAGGCTGAAATTGTTTGCGCTGTTTGCTGTCGCCGTACTCGATTGATACTTTTGTTTCTTATTTACAAGAGCATCAAATTACTCGAAAATAATTTCACTATAGTAAATGCTGCGGCATGTAGCGAATAGATACGAGTTTTTGATGGAACAAAAATAAAGTCTTCAAGTTTATAATTTGTACCATTCATATTCCTGAACAGAGCCACAGTGGATTTAGAAAACAGGAGATGAAGATATTTTAAAAGTTCTTCTATTCTGAAACAACACACACTTTCTCTGGTTACCATCGTAAGCACAATTTAACGCATTCATGGTACCTTCTGTCATTTCTCGGTCCCGTTGACCATTGGATGTTGGTTGACTTTATATTATTTTATACACCTTTCGGTGGCGAAACGAGCATAGTAAGAACACAACTAGAGGTACAAAATGGCGACGTGATGGAAGGGTGGGTTGTCTGCCATTTTTATTGGCTGTAGTTATCACCTGCAGAAAGATATAAATGTTGAAATTCAGAGATTTAATGTGCGACAACCACTGTGATAGAATAGTACAAACCAGAACTATTGTGGAATACTCAGGTGATGACATGTACTGTTTTTCGATTTGCGAATTGCGCATGCGTATGTATCTTCCCTTTCGGATGAGAGCACATAAAGGCTGTTTATTTCACTATGTATATTATCTCATTGATTATATTCTTTCAGGAAGAAAGGGAGAAAAAAGTCAGAGTAGGTATCGATATTTCTGCTTTTGGTAATTTTGTTTTACAAATTAGGGTTAATACATGCTTCGACTACTCATAAGTGGTATTAAAAGTAATTATTCGTAAATGTTACCACATTGGTTAACCAAAAATGTTATCTCTCATGCATATTTTATTTATTTATTCAGCATTAAATATTATTATTACCATTTCATGTCACATTGATTATCTTAATTATTGTTTAGCCCGTAATGCAATTTTCTCATGTTTGAGTCAAATAAAATTACAGTTTATAATTTATATATCTACTCCAAAGCAATATGTAATTTAGTGTCACAGATACAAAAGAAAAGTAAAGAAAAGTATATTGTACAGATTGTCATTCGAGATTGTTCACCATTACTAAGCAAAGAATCAGCCTGTAAGCAATTTCGTCTTGAAAGGTCTATATTTCTAGGCCTCCTATATAGTATGCAAGTCTTTATTCATTTTATCATCACCATAGTCAGATTGGTTATTAATGAAAGACTATTTTCAAACCCTTGTCTATTTCATCCACGTTCCTACATCGCATATTTATCGCTTTCGTCAGAAAACTACGTGATATATACTGGTTGCAGAACAAAAATCCTCGTTTGAATTAATACGTGCAAACATTCAGTTGTGTTGCTTAATCGTTTATACCTTTATTTCAAGACGAGGTTCTTATGACATGGAATTGTGCACGAAAGCACACCTTTTTTATATATGGATGTTTTGACCATTCATATTGCGATCAATGCTAAGTTTTTTTCTTCTGATATTTTGTAATCTAAACCAGTGGAAAATGTAGCGAAAAGAATATTCTAGTTAAAATATATTTTGGGCAAGCGAAAAACGTCCGTTGCATCTAAATTGAAATAAACATTTTTCATATATAAAATGTTTATTTTAATTTAGATGCAACAGACGTTTTTCTCTTGCCCAAAATATATTTTAATTAGAATATTCTTTTCGATATATATATATATATATATATATATATATATATATATATATATATATATATATATCTATATCTATATCTATATATCTATATATAGATATAGATATAGATATATATATATATATATATATATATATATATATATATATATATATATATATATATATATTTTTTGTTTCACGGATTTTAATAATCAAGGTTATGTTCTTTCAGGAAAAGAGACAAATACATGAATATGTAAGTATTGATATATCTCGTGTCAATCATTAAGACCAAGTTATATATAGTCGCATCAGCATGCTAAATTTTATTCAAGGTTATAGGAAAGCAACACTGTTAATTGTTATAGTTCAGGTTTGTACAGGTAAACGCCAAACAATCCTATTGTGCATTCATATTTGTATCTGTTGTATCTAACAAAGTAAACAAACCGATGACAAGTGGTTTTGGATAAATTAGACAATAGCAGATTGCAAAGTACAACCTTATTAAAATCTTAGTTATTGTACCTTCCTATAGTGTTTAGTCTAATCATATTAAATGGGAGAATTACACAGATAATGTTCGTTACTTTAGGAAATTAGGCATCTTAATGTTATTTACGGAATTTGAAAAGAACAGCATTTGAAATTGATGTGTAGAAGGACGCTACAAATACCATATCCTATACCTTATTTCATAGGCAGGACATTATTCATTATTTATTTATCCCTAAGGTTGGCCTACACTCATTTGGAAGCAAATAAATCATTATATGAGACATGGAGTCTGCATCTTTTCCTGTAAATTGATGACATGGAATACTCTTAAAATATATGCAAATATTTGCATCCATAATGAGGTTTATGTACCTCGTTCCACTATGTCAAAGGAGAGAAAACGAAAGTAAAGTCTTCACCCTCTTGATCAATTGGTTTGATATTCACGCAGAGATCGTAACTAAGTGCCTATTGAATACAATATCTATCCATGGACATTCTGTAAAATTTTATCCTTTTCCCTAGTGTTATCATAAAGACGGGCTGTATAAACACTTTATGGGAATATAATGGCAGCATTATAGGGGGAAATTTGGTTATTGAGATAGGTTGAACAATCATACGGAAAGAAAATCATATGTACACATATGTTTCAAAGCTCTTTTCTTAGAGTGATAATAATTAAATGACCATATCTGGGATGAGGTGTAACTTTTTGGAATGTGTTCGAAGGGAATGATTTAAATGCACATTCTGGATCTGCGCCTTCCTATCGGAATTTATCAAACAAATATATGTCCACATGTCGGATATGTTGTCCCCTATTGGAATTTATCAAGCATATGTGTCCACATATTGGATATATTGTTCCTTATTGGAATATGCCGAACGAAAAAAATATATATGTGCAGATTTTAGGCGTGGTAGATCTTATTGAAATGTGTCAGACGGAAAGAATGTTCACATTTTGGAAGAGCTGTTTGTTATTGGAATGTCTCAGACGGAACAAATCTGTATCTGAATTGTAAGTGTAGTATTTCTCATTGGAATGTATCGGACGGAAAAACCGCTGTCAACTTTCGGGATGCAGTATTTCTTATTAGCTTTTGTCAGCAAAACGTTGTCCACAATTCGGTTGTGGTGTGTCTTTATTGGAATGTGTCACACGAAACAAATTATGCTGACATACTTAGTGCGGTCTTTGAATGTGCGGGACGGAAGCAATATATATCCATATTTTGGGTGTGGTGTTTTATAATGGAATATGTTACCTTATTCCAATTTTTAGGTCTAGTCCATCTCATTGGAATATGTTGGACGGAACAAATCTCTGTCCAGAGTTTGGGCGCGCTGTTATTTTTATTGCAATGTTTAGGATGTAGTATACCTTATGTGAACAGTCGATATCCATATTTTTGTTTGATTCTTCTTATTGGAATCTGTCAGACAGAAATTATCGATATCAACATTTTGTTTCTTGTTTTTTTTAAATAAATATTTGAGCTCGTAATGTGGTTTGTGATATTTCTAATTTAAATGTGATGGACTGAAACAGTCTTTTTCTACAATTTTGGTTGTGCTTTATGTTGTTGTAATGTGTTGGGTGGGAAAGAATACAATATTGTCCACTATCTGCGTGTGATGTTTCCAAATGCAACATGTTGGAAGGAAACAAATATTTGTCTACATTTTTAATATACGGTTTCTTAGTAGAATGTGTCGAACTGAGAATAATGGTATGACTCCATTTTTAGTTTTCGTGTTTCTCATTTCAGCGTGTGGGTCGGAAACCAAACTTATGTCTGTCTATATGTTGGGTGTGATGATTGTTACTGCAAAGTGTGGGACGTAACATAGATATGTTCACTTTTTGGATGCGTTGTTACTTATTGGAATCTGTCGGACGGAAATAGTTTTATGTCCACATTTTGGATTTGGAGTTGCTTATTGCAGTATGTCATAAAGGAATATAAAATGCATTGCCGCAGCTTCGGTGAAGTTTATTCATTGAATACATGTTTGGTTTTTGGGATACATTATTTTCTTTAAGAACTGTCATACTACAACAATGAGAGAGAGAGAGAGAGAGAGAGAGAGAGAGAGAGAGAGAGAGAGAGAGAGAGAGAGAGAGAGAGAGAGAGGTCAGATTGGAATGCGGCATTGCATTTATTTTAAATCCCACATCATGGGTGTAGTCTTTATTCTTCGAATGTGTTGGGCGGCAACAACAATACATGTTTATATTCTGCCTGTGACGTTTGTTATTCGAATAGATCCCACGTAAAATGTTTGTTGCTATGTTATGTGTAATGTTTCTTATTGGAATGTGTCAGACATAATAAATTTATTTTTATTTGTTTGTTTTCTATGGTGTAACGCCACTTTTAAGCACAATATAGGCTATACATGGCGGTCAGTATTATTGGTGGAGGAAAAAAAACCCGGGAAAACCCCGGAAAGAACCACCGACCCACGAGAAACTACTTTCAAGCTTTCTCACATAACTGCATTAGCCGAATCTTAGACTCAGACAGAGGTGAGATGGCAGCGCTATAGACCACTCGGCCACTTGGGGCACCTACATCTATTTTTATATTTTGGATGTATTTTGTTCTAATGGGAAGTTTTCGGATAAAGATAATGGACGTTTACAATGCCTTAAACATATTTTGTTGTTTTTTTTTTCTTCTCAGATACAAAACATATTGTCCCATATGAAATTTCTTTACAAGTGAAATAAGCTTTATTTGCATTAAACGAAGTAAATTTCGCCTTTTCTAATATCATTTTTTTATGTTCTTTCAGCGTGCGAAATATGGATTTGTAAGTACTATTATTTGTACGTATATGCATTGTCAGATAAATGTAACTTTAATATACATGTTCAGTTACAAGTAATCATAACACAGATGTATTATCATTTAATTATCATGTAAATCCATATCGTATTGAGGATCATATATCAATGACATTATTTTGCATCACATTAGGTTTTCCGAGTGGTTTTTCTATACGTATTACGAAGTCAACTTTTGTTTGACTCTATGCCACATTATACATTTCTATACGGTACTTATGATAAAGTCCTCGTTTGTTTGAGACAATGACACATGATACATTTATTTACCTATGACAAAGTCCTCGTTTGTTTGATTCAATGACACATGATACATTTATTTACCTATGACAAAGTCCTCGTTTGTTTGAGACAATGACACATGATACATTTATTTACTTATGACAAAGTCCTCGTTTGTTTGAGACAATGACACATGATACATTTATTTACCTATGACAAAGTCCTCGTTTGTTTGATTCAATGACATATAATACATTTCATCATACATGTTTATAGTTTCTACAGCGGGAAAAAGGAGTACAATATAATAACATAAATATAAATAATAAGATTTATATATAAGATAGCGAGTATGTCCATGACCGCCCGTATATCTGGTGGTGGAAGAATTTGGACAAAAACAGGAACAACAACCAACACACTTGAAAGTAGTCAAGCTTTCTCGCAACCACTTGTTGGCCAATCTGAGACTCGAACCCACGCGCAGAGGTAATATGTCAATGGTCTGTAAGGGTCAGCGCCTTAGAAATATGTCACTCACACACACGTATGTATGTATGTATGTATGTATGTATGTATGTATGTATGTATGTATGTATGTATGTATGTATGTATGTATGTATGTATGACTATATCCTCTTTAGCAGAGATTACATTCGGTTACATTCGTTTAATACCATACAGGATAATTAAGATAACCAAATACAGCAAGGAATTGTGTGAAAATATCAATTAATGGATATAGAAGATAAAATATATTAATACAGATAAATATATAAGTATGTGCATGGTATAATGGAGCTAAATATCGTTTAACTTACAACGTCACACTTCTTTACACAATGAAATATTTTGCTGACGTTACAGTTTGTCTTACTTCTGCCATATATTGCTACACAAATCTAGAGATTTCTGCTATACTTGTTCTACTCGTATACAAACTAGAACAGATAATACCCAGTCTGTTCAATTATAGATTTTTCTTTGTTCACACATAGGAGAACAGTATCACAATGTTTTACAGATTTAATCTTTTTGCTAATCGTGTCATACAATAATTGATTAAGATAAAACAGAGTTGATATAAACAAGGACACGGTGCTTACAATTTAAATAACCTTAAACATTTAAAAGTATAAACCACTCAGAACATAACAAGCATGAGTATTGTCTCCACGTTGTCATATGTTGTGATGAATGTGGTTTATAGTTAGGTCCTATAAACCAATCAGTATATTGTCTGAATAATGTTACAGTACTTCAAACTTTTAGTTTTGAAAAACCTGATCATTTCTATTCTTCTACATATATTAGAAGAAACAGGCGACCTTTCTTATGGAATATCCGGATAACGTTAGTTCTCTCTAGGAAAACTACACACGTAATAACTGTTTTACACAGTTTGTTATATTTTGAGGTGTACACATTTGTGAACTGAAATGAAATGATCCGGTATATAGAAAAAAAAAACTTCCAAGGTAGAGGAGATATACAATGTATGACGGACATCGTTGCAGAAAAGTCGATTTAGCTGTAAAATTCTTTTGAAGACGATTACTTTTGCCTATATTCATTCTAATTTAATAAAACTTCGATACAGTTCTTGGCCTACGTATATACTTATACACAAATATGCGATGAAATTAATGCATGCTTGATAACTCTTGCTGTACATTCTCACTATAGTCAACTAACATAGTTATTATCGAAGCTAATGCTGCCGTTTAACTAAATTGTTTCAGTTTCTTGGCATATTTTGCGAGCCACATTTTAGAAACATATGCCTTGACGATGCTCAGTATAAAACTGTAAATTCGGCCTAAAGAAATCTCCCGATTTACATCCGACAGTATCTGTGGGACTACAGCGATACAATTAAAATAGTTTCAATGTGTAAGTCAGCTATTATATATACTCTGCCCATCTACGTTCCGTTCTTAAACAAAAAATTAGCCAGCAGGAACATCATTATATTCATACTTACGACGATTTCGCTCGTCCGAAGCATACGATCGGTTTTGAAATAAATTGAGTTATCTCTGAAGTGTCAGGTAACCCATTATCATTGATTATTGTCGGGAACATTTGACACCTGTTAATACCGTAGTGATATAATGAGTCACACATCTAAACACTTAATTTTTTTAAGGTTTTCTTCAAATTTTTATACAATACACTATATGTTCAGGTTTTTTTTTTTACTTTGTCGTTAACGTTATAAATTTATAAATTATTTTTGATTAGTTATTAAGTAGTGATTGTTTTTAGTTACTGTATTGTAAACAAGATTCACGATTCACCATCAATACTCAACGATATAGTCGTTCCCAAACGAATTACAAAGCGAATAATATATGCAGTGCCAGGCATTACTAAATATGTGTAAACTATGGGAATACACAAGCTGAATAAACTGAAATGACCGTAAAATAGAAAGATGGCGCTAGGTAAATTAATAAATTGTATGGATAACATACATGTACTCACTTTAAAGACTGAAGGAAACAAAACTTAAAAAGAGAAATTGTACTGAGCAATCCTTCAATCAGGACGTACGGACGAGAATTGAGCAATCCTTCAATCAGGACGTACGGACGAGAATTGAGCAATCCTCCAATCAGGACGTACGGACGAGAATTGAGCAATCCTCCAATCAGGACGTACGGACGAGAATTGAGCAATCCTTCAATCAGGACGTACGGACGAGAATTGAGCAATCCTTCAATCAGGACGTACGGACGAGAATTGAGCAATCCTTCAATCAGGACGTACGGACGAGAATTGAGCAATCCTTCAATCAGGACGTACGGACGAGAATTGAGCAATCCTTCAATCAGGACGTACGGACGAGAATTGAGCAATCCTCCAATCAGGAGGTACGGACGAGAATTGCCAGAGTGTACGTGCCATGAAACAATTGTACTGCGAAAAGAAAGATTCTTGAACTATTAAAAATGTCCGATGTGTTTCCTTTTTTGCTTATAAAATTACAAAGTAGAGTCAACACATTATTTTAATGTATCATGTCTAGCTCATGCTGGTTGTGTGTGTGTATGAATATATATATATATATATATATATATATATATATATATATATATATATATATATATATATATATATATATATATACCATGCTTAATACGTCTTTAAGACAAAATGACTAGAACAAACCTTGCAGAGTAAATTTTCAGATTTTTTTTCAGGTTTTTCTCTACAAGACAGTTGGAAATTTTAATACAAATATCAGTAAAACAGAGTATTTTTCATACATACATATGTCTAAGTTCAAAACGTGGAACCATTTGCAAAGAGAACAAAACTAAATGAACATATGATATTAACTAATTCAAAAACCAGAAAATACAATTATACACACTGATGCGGCTATATGGTGCTCTACGTAGATTGTTTAAGTATGGCTTCTGCTAAAATGATAAAGAAACAATTTTATTTCAAAACACAACGTTTCTCCAGTGATATATATTCTTGTGAATTAATGTTTCAACAGACAACATCGACAGTGACATAAAAAAAAAATATGCAGTTGAATGACACAGGCAGTTGCAAAGGATAATATATTTGAATTAACATTAGTAAATAAGAACGATGTTGGCTTGATCGAAGATGAGATGAATAGTATAGTAATACAGGACATGTTTGACTTATAAGATACATTATTTCCTTTTAAAACTGTAATATGTTAACAGCATGTGTGTGTGTGTGTGTGTGTGTGTGTGTGTGAGAGAGAGAGAGAGAGAGAGAGAGAGAGAGAGAGAGAGAGAGAGAGAGATTGGAAAGTGACATTGCGTTTTTTAAAATACCCTATCTACAACTACAAATTTGCTATCATACCTATAAAATATTGTAAACTCAAAACACATATTACGTAAGTAATAGTTTGACAAGGAAGTTTAATGTATGCAAATCATAGTTTATTGTTACCTGAATATTTCTGGTTTGTAAAATAACCAGAGGTAACGGTCACAGTTGTCTGTCATATTTGCCATCTTGGAATTTGAAAAGGTAGACTAGCACAATGCACATATCATTATACAGTTGATATTGTGTGTTGGCATTTGTGATTATGTGTTTTCTACTGAATAGCCCAAATGGTGGAAATGCAATAATTATGCGTTGGTCTTTTTCACACGAGATATGATGTTTGCGAGCATACACGAGATGTATGTTTTCTAGATTTGATAAATAATGATTGTATTTTGTATTTAAATTTCCTGGTATGAGACATGTTCCATTTATCTCTCATATTGACTTTAACTCATCGGAAATAATCATTGCTGCTGAGAAAAGAAATACCTAACAAAATAAGAATATATGTATATATATATATATATATATATATATATATATATATATATATATATATATATATATATATATATATATATATATATATATATATATATATTTATACCACATACATTAAAAATAACATGGCATTTAAAGTGTTGGTATAAAGCAAATCTATATACCAATACTATTGGTATATCAAATAGTGATCCGCCCATAGCGCAATAATACGAATATATAATCATTCTTTCTACCGTAGGCCTATAGCTCTATGAAGAATTTCTACTCATTCATTAATCATAAATGACATGAAATTAACGACACAAATAGTAATAGTCCCTGTTTTCTAAATATTAAAATGGTACACAATTTTATCGGAATCCTGTCTTTTTCCTCTCCCCCTGTGATGCAAAATAAGCACAAATCTGGAGTGAGAGAGAAATATATTGCGCTGGACGAAAACATTAAAGCTGAACTTGTACCAAGTAACCCACAGTACTCTGTTTCCTCGTAAACCTATGCTTACGCTTTCCTTGGGATTTATCTATAGTATTCATAATATCAATGATACATAGTTGCAATCGTCAGACGACACACAAGGCCTACATGTTAAATTTGTCGGTTACGATGCGCACATACTGTATTGTGTTTTAAGCCTTTGTTGTTGTTTCTGAAACCCGTTTAAATCGAGTATTAATAATTAAATATAAAACTGTCCAAATGGTCGCCAGCCCCGCCCCCCTCTCTGGAGCAAAAATACACGAAAATACAAGCGTTGTGGATTTTTGCTTGTGTCATACGACGATGTCTCTGGACCTATGAATGATGGCAATGTTAGTCAAGACGTACAGAGAGAGAGAGAGAGAGAGAGAGAGAGAGAGAGAGAGAGAGAGAGAGAGAGAGAGAGAGAGAGAGAGAGAGGTTTAGTCTGTAGAATCGCTAATTAAATCAAAAAGATGACTTAGCTGAACTGTCAATATATTAAAATATTTTAATTACCTCTTGTTGGTTCGTGATTCCAATTCGTTTATATTCCACGCGAATTTCCATACGACAGTAGGTCAATGAGTACATGCATAGTCTATAATAAGATCACCGTGTTTGCAGTGCACTACTTTCTTCATTAAAAAAAACAACACAACAACATATTTTATGTTTAAATAATGCGTGTGTCTTATATTGATTTAATAAATGTGAATAAAAAAGGAAAATGAAAAAGAAAACAATCAACTTATCAATTTGAATATGTGATTGTGAATAACAAGAAAAATCGTAGAACTAGATTTTGTAGCAGACCGCAACTTGGTTGTAAGGAGGTCATTTACTCGGGCAATATATCAGGAGCACATCGTAACTCCAACTTGCAAATATTTGTATTTGTATGTGATATAAATAAAATATATGTATAGTATGTACGCTGTATCATTGATATACCACTCGTTGTATAAATTTTTCATTAAAAGGAAACTCGGACAAGCCTCGTTTCCTTTTAATGAAAAATTTATACATCTCGTGGTATATCATTGATACAGCGTACATACTATACATATATTCTATATATATATATATATACATATATATATATATATATATATATATGTGTGTGTGTGTGTGTGTGTGTGTGTATACAAGTGAATTGATTGTTGTTTCATGTAAGTGGATTGTTCCTGTCACTTTGGATAGTTCGAAAACTATCGCAGGTACCTTACGTCTACATAATTCAGTTCTTATTGTTCCTTAAGTCTAATTTTTTGTTTGTTTGTCGCTGTTTATTGTGAACAGAAAATTTACGGTCTTTTACAGTCCATGTCTTTATACGTTTAAGCTTCGCTTACGGTTAAGGAGTTTTAAGAAAATAATTTGCTTATTGTTTTTTTATAAAACGTGTGTGCTATTGTATGTATGTATGTATGTATATATATATATATATATATATATATATATATATATATATATATATATATATATATATATATATATATATATATATATATATATTGTATTACAAGGTTTTATTATCTGTGAAATTGTAAACAATGATTTACATTATCTGTAGAGTATAATATCGGCATTTAATTGTTCATTTCTGGCTAGTATATATAATTTTACATCACCAAAAAGGAGTCTAGAACCTATAATGCGTTTAGTTTCATTTTTTCTTACCCCCATCGCATGTATAATATTTGTTAAAACTGAATTGCGCTACATCCTCAACATGTCTTATCAAAACATATATTATATACAGCCAGAAGCAGCACAAGAAATGCTTTTGATAACACATTCGTTATACTCTTTAAGTGGGATGAAATTCGTTATACTCTTTAAGTGGGATGAAATTCGTTATACTCTTTAAGTGGGATGAAATTAGTTATACTCTTTAAGTGGGATGAAATTCGTTATATTCTTTAAGTGGGATGAAATTCGTTATACTCTTTAAGTGGGATGAAATTCGTTATACTCTTTAAGTGGGATGAAATTAGTTATACTCTTTAAGTGGGATGAAATTCGTTATACTCTTTAAGTGGGATGAAAATCGTTATACTCTTTAAGTGCGATGAAAATCGTTATACTCCAGAAGTCGGATGCAACACGAGGATTTTGTTTCATTGATATGTTTGACATCCTTAACGATTGCATATATTTTGGGCAACAACTTCCCTCGATATGTTCTGATTTTCACCATTCTGCATTATTCTGTATTTATCAAACCCTATGTGTTTCGCATACTTTTGTCCCGTGCAGGTATTTCAGCACCCTAAATCAAAGATACCCTAAAGATTAGTAAGGAAAGAGGCATTTAGTGAGAGTCAACATCACCGTTGCATTTCTTGCGACCGAAATTCGGAGCGCTGGAAATATTTCAGTGAATTATGATGAACGATTTGTGTTATCGAAAATTAGATTTTGTAGGAAGTAGCTTAACTTATGATGAATGTATTGGTGAAGATGGCACAGTTGTTTAAAGAAAGCAACGACACAATGTACAACGAGGTTCCCATTTCTTAAAAGTGGACATTTTGGAGAATATCTGGGTAGGAATTATGTTCCGACCTTTGTTAAATAACAACTTCTAGTACACGTGACTTGATATCGGATGGATACAACCCTTTTCCTTTTAGAATATGATTTTATGTGAAAATGGCAGAGAGAGAGAGAGAGAGAGAGAGAGAGAGAGAGAGAGGCGGAAAAATGGGGAGAAAGTGAGGATAATTGATTTTAAAAAATTCCCGACAGTGAAATGGCTTTAAAATTTGCACATATTGTTGAATGTCGGGAAAAACCCAACAATTTTCCGCCAACACTTGACGGTCGATACAATCACGTAATTGAGTCGTAACTCATCTTATGAAGTTAATGTGCAATGTGCAATCTGTTATTTGTGTGCTTGCAATAAACATACATGCTGAGTCAATCCAAGCGCTCAGTGAATAAGATTCGTCTAGTCGACTTTATTTTCAACGTCTGCTCCATATCCATATATTTTCTTATATGGAAGGTATGAAAACCAGTCTAATATCACAAGAAGTCAACATGGTAGTGGCAATGCGTAGCCGCTTTCCTGATAATGCTAGCAAACGTTAAACATTGTTAGATCGAGTGATACATATATGAAATTGATATGAAAATTCCTTATTTTTTTCAGATATTGTCACTATTAAAATCGTTATGTTTTGAATCTGCTGAAAAAGAAGTATCTTTTTTCACTAAATAAAATTGAATTTTATGTTCAACAAAATTAAAAAGGAGTTTGTTGTTGATATCACGTGACTATAGGACTTCCGATGTCGTCGTTTGAGATTTGTGAAGTGATGTGATTAGTAATGAAAATGGCAATACCGGCATATATGCCTTATATTCGTCTAGTCTGTCAGCAGATTACCGAAATAAAGATTATAAATAATACTTTCCATTGGTGAGAACATAAATCATTTTCATATTGATTTCTAGCAGGTATAAGTCAATATAGCATAACTGTAAAACTTAAAGGCCCACTAGTAAGCGACTACAATATGTCGCTACGGCACGGTAGCTGCAAATTGCAAATATTTTATATGCATTTGCAATGACCCCACACCCCAACCTAAATTTCCAAATATTAAAAATCGGGTGGGAATATTAGCAGAAAACCCGGAATAGAAAAGGGACTGATATTCGTTTTAAGCCGCATTTGTAGTCCAAACGGTTGAATCTTAGAGCTGAAATGACTAATAGTCGTACCTTGCATCATATATTTAAAACAAAACCCGATACGAACCACTGTATAAGTACAAGTTCAGGACAGGCTTAACAATTTATAAGAAGACAGATTGATTTTTCAGAAAATATAATTCTTGTTTATACAACGGTACATATTTTTGAAGGTCTTTTGTCAGCATTTAAATCGGACGTTTTTAAAATGTTTTTTTTAGACGATTTAATTTTAACCAGATCGTCTTAAAGAGATTAGGTCTTTTGAAAAAATATTGTTTGGGATTTTATTGACACAGATAAATTCAGGTTAAACCTTGCTTGTTACAAGACATGATTCTAATTATTTGCGTTTATTGTTTTGTTATAAAGTAATATGCAATATTTGCTTTCTGTAAGATGCAATATATATATATATATATATATATATATATATATATATATATATATATATATATATATATATATTGATCTAGAATTTTTTTAATTGAAGGTTTGAAAGGTAACAAAACTAATTTATGTACATTATGATGTTTCTACTTCGCAGCATAATCTAGTTCAGCAAAATTCAGCAAAGTAAAGTTAGAATATTTATTTAATACATTGAAATGACTTTACATGCCAATTTATAAGAATATAACCAAACTTGTGTCGTGTTCATCTTTTCTGACTTAAACGTTTTGGAGAGTCTTGAGAAAGAAACATCTTTAGATTTTAAAAAAATGCATGTTGGATACTCTGAAATGTTATGTAATGCCATTCAGTAATGGTCATACGTAAAGATTGAAACAATTAATTTCATCCTGGAAAAAACCGGAAATGACATGTAAATTTATCTTTAGAAACGAGTGGTTACGGTGCTGTAATGTACTATATTATACGATGCTGAATTATACGGAGTTTAAATGGCCATTAGGGATTGAAAAAAAAGTGTACAAGTTCTTATTAGTCAAATAAAATTCTGGTTTTCATTTATATTTTTACGCATTATATGAAGTGATCTTGAAATTAATTCACAGATGAGTCAGATGACCCATATAACAGAGTATATATGGTCAATAAGAGTGACAGCTGATATATATATATATATATATATATATATATATATATATATATATATATATATATATGTGTGTGTGTGTGTGTGTGTGTGTGTGTGTGTGTTCATTCACATGTAGAAGAGGGGTGCATTTTATTGTCAGAAAGAAAGTGAATTAAAACCATGGTTCTGTATTATTAACTTGTTTAAGGAGATGGTACAATTGAATGTCTATACAACAGCCTACTCTTTTCGACATCGATAAAGTCGCGTGGAAGATAGAAAAGTGTAAATACATGATTCCCAAGGTCAGTCTTGCAAATATTACAATGTCAAAGTATATCGGTATATACTTAAAACAAAGAGAAACTCTGATGCTGGCTACTTACGTGACGTTGTATTGAACATAACTGGTATTAGTGAACAAACCGTTTCTATGTATTGACAGCATAACATAACTATTTGGACACATATATAATGCTAGTCATTCTTTGTGCGTCCCCAACATACATTTATAAGAATATTTCATACATGGCTCATATACGGGGCATACTATATATGTTTTAGCTTTGCACCAATGAAGGTCGACAGGATATTGCGTTATAATTTACCATGCATGCAGCAGGGCGGAACCGGTGTAGTTTATTCCGTGTTTGTTATTAACAGTGAATAAGTCGTTACTTCCTATATTACATTAGTATGCAATATATATATATATATATATATATATATATATATATATATATATATATATATATATATATATATGCGCGTGTGTGTGTGTGTGTGTGTGTGTGTGTGTGAAACAACAGAGTGGTTTAAAAAAGACGAACATATTTGTCAAGGAAGATGTGTTGTGTCGAGTTAGCTTTATAGCTTTATTTTAGTGCTTACACGTTACGTTCACCAAGAAAAGGAAGCATTGTAGTTCAGACGGATACCAAGGAAATGTGTCATAAGGAATCTTATGAAAGTAGCTAACCTTGTTACATATATGCTGGTCTGCTGTGCGTGATGAGACAGTTATAGTTCAGATGGATACCAAGGAAATGTGCCATAAGGAATCTTATGAAAGTAGCTAACCTTGTTACATATATATGCTGGTCTGCTTTGTGGGATTAGACAATTAGCTGATTTACAGTTTTGGAGCAGATAAACTTCGTTTTATATTCTTAATATTTCACCCTGCTTAGTGTGTAAGATATGTTCCTAATTTGTGACGAAACTATTATTTAATGTGAACTAAGTTGCAATGATTGTTGCAACTATTTTCAGGTCTCTTTTTTGATGCAAGGCACAATAATAGGGGTAATTTTCCTTGGTATTCTTTGAGGTGGAGCGTACAAAAATGTCTTCATGATAGTTTGTATGCATGTATTAAGAAAAAACAATCTATAATGTAACATAATTTTTTCACAACAATTTCAATTGTTATGGGTTTATCCTTTAAACTACACTCAAGGTTAGATATTGCACTGTGTGCAATACTATTTACCTGCTGGACATGCGGATAAAGGAATGCCATCGGGATAAAGCACATTTTGAAAACTGTTAATTCTATGTTCGGGGGACCCGAGTGGCCGAGTGGTCTAAAGCGCTTTCCGTTACGGATCACTGCCGTCTCACCTCTGTCTGCGTGGGTTCGAGTCTAAGATTCGGATAATGTAGTTATGTGAGAAAGCTTGCCAGTAGCTTCTCGTGGATTGGTGGTTCTTTCCGGGGTTTTCCCGGTTTTTTTCCTCCATCAATAATACTGACCGCAATGTATAGCCTATCGTGTGCTGAAAAATGGCGTTAAACCCTAAAATAACAACAACAACATTTCTATGTTCGTAACGTCTATTTAACTGTGTTCCGTATTTACTTTCATGTAGACGTCTAGAACAGAACCATTCTATAACCATTTAAGACTTTAAAACGGCTCTTCGCAATTCATGTTTCACACGAGTAGAACCCATATTGTTATTAGAACTGATGTTATTAATAAACCGATTATTCGATAAATGTGGAGGAGGATATTGCTTTTTCATTTGTTTTAATAGTGTTATTGATTTTGTTTCTTTGAATTACCTTGGCTAATTATTAACCCGGCTTCCAAAGTCATTTTATGTAGGTTGTCAACCTCAACATTTATTAATGTCTCAACCACACCGTGCATATGTAGTAAGTTTGGTACGAGTCATGAAAGAGCGTACCATTTTGTTGCAATATACGAAACCCTTTATTAGTAAAAGTGTCTGCATAGTGATCCATGAGTAAAGTTGTGTTCTCTTTCTTTTCAGCCTTGGGTAAGTGTCTACATTCACTATGCACCATGGTTAAATGCAGGCATGATATTTCCCCGCAAATATTATTGCTTTTTTGAATTATCCTTGCAGTTTCACGTACCCGAATGCCATATGTATCAACCCTATCTAATTTTGTTAATATGATGATGTGAAAATGAGGGATAATAAAAAAATAATCATCTTTACATGCTCTTATTTTACGTGCTAAGAAAATTGCTTGATGGCAATCGATGGAATATAATAGTATTGTTTTAGCTGTATGATTACATCGTCAACTTTATACATTGCAGCTTGTTTTTAATGGTGATTATTAAATAAGGCACAGATCGTTGCAACTCGATGCATTGTGGACATCAGTCACAATGAATACACGATATTAAACTGTTCTTTCCCAATGAGCCATTTTTTTATATTAATTATGAACGTTATACCTGTTGTAAGATAATACATGTATGCCCGGTCACAAAAAGCACGAAATAAAAGAGAATGACTATAATATAGATATAACAGTAAATGCATGTGATATTTATTAAAGATAAATCATTTACAATAGAACATAAAGAATATATTTTAGAACAATCCCCTACCAGCAGGTACATTCTCATAGATATAATTTACATATTGATACAGGATGCTATCAGACATATATAATCCATACGGAATTTACACGTACTTGGATTTTGTTTGCTATCATATAGAATTAATCTGTACGGAATTTACACGTACTTGGGGTTTCTTTGCTATCAGATAGATTTAATCTGTACGTCACGTACTTGGATTTTGTTTGCTATCATATAGAATTAATCTGTACGGAATTTACACGTACTTGGGGTTTATTTGCTATCAGATAGATTTAATCTGTACGTAACTTACACGTACTTGGGGTTTTCTTTGCTATCAGATAGATTTAGTCTATACGGAACTTACACGTACTTGGGGTTTTCTTTGCTATCATATAGAATTAATCTGCACGGAACTTACAGGTACTTGGGGTTTTCTTTGCTATCAGATAGATTTAATCTGTACGGAACTTACAGGTACTTGGGGTTTTCTTTGCTATCAGATAGATTTAGTCTATACGGAACTTACATGCACTTGAGTTTTCCTGCTATCAAATAGATTTAATATGTACGGAACTTACACGTACTTGGGGTTTTCTTTGCTATCAGATAGATTTGATCTGCACGGAACTTGCACGTATTTGGGATTTTCTTTGCTATCAGATAGATTTAATCTGTACGGGGGACCCCGAGTGGCCGAGTGGTCTAAAGCGCTGTCTGCGTGGGTTCGAGTCTAAGATTCGGCTAATGTAGTTATGTGAGAAAGCTTGCCAGTAGCTTCTCGTGGGTCGGTGGTTCTTTCCGGGGGTTTTCCCGGTTTCTTTCTCCACGAATAATACTTGTCGCCATGTATAGCATATATTGTGCTGAAAAAGGCGTTAAACCATAAAAAACAAAAAAATAATAATCTGCACGGAACTTACACGTACTTGGGGTTTTCTTTGGTATCATATAGATTTAATCTGCACGGAACTTACACGTTTTCTTTGCTATCAGATAGATTTAATCTGTACGGAACTTACATGTACTTGAGTTTTCCTGCTATCAGATAGATTTATTCTTTACGGAACGTACATACTTAGTCAAATAAGTCCGATGAAAAGGGGAATGTATAGGACAGGCGATAATCACTCAAAGGATGATGGCAGATGAAAAACACAGACCTAGTGCTACATTTATTGTCATATAACACTAATATTGCACACACTCCCATATTTCCTCCCACGCTACCTCTCGCGAAAATAATACAATATTTAACGAAGTAAGATTAATATAATCGGATTAAAGTCCTAGTATTTAGCTCTTTTAGTTGTACGATGCTATAACTGCAGATCTCAACATATATTAGTTTTCATGCTTTTTCGAACCCTCTTCCACCATCCGGAAGAGGGGCCCCGGGTGGCCGAGTGATCTAAAGCGCTCTCCGTTACGGATCACTGCCATCTCAACTCTGTGTGGGTTCGAGTCTAAGATTCGGCTGATGTAGTTATGTGAGAAAGCTTGCCAGTAGCTTCTCATGGGTCGGTGATTCTTTCCGGGGTTTTTCCCTGATTCTTCCTCCACCAATAATACTGGTCGGCTTGTATAGCCTATCGTGTGCTGAAAAATGGCGTTAAATCCTACAACAACAACAACCATCCGGAAGCTTGGTTCGACCATTATGGAGACGAATACTCCCTCAATTCCAATGTACGCTTTACATGCTAAAACATTCAACGAGCTCTGTGGGGTCAATGACCCCCTTCCTGCACTTCAAAATCCGCGGTTCACCGGCCAAAGCGGTCAGGGAGAGAAACGTGGTCATATATCACTTCCTGCCTGTATGCATGCCTGCCTACTCCGCAACTTATATCAGTTTTTTTATTTTATCAAAACACCTGAATATATGTATAAAAACTTTCTATCAGCGAATACCACGTGGGTAGTACAAATTAACATTTTCTTTCATTTATTAGCATGTGCATAGTACAAATTATTAATCAGTGACTTGTATGTGAGTAGAACAAACTAATTTGTTCTATAACTATGTAACGTGTGAGTAGTACAAATTATTTAGTATCACTGAGTTGTATGTGATTAGAAGAAACTAATTTGTTCTATCATTATATTGTGAGTAGTACAAATTATTTTTTGTGAGTGGCGTGTGACCAGTACTAATTGGTTGTATCAGTGAGTAGCATGTGTATACTAGAAACTATTTGGCTATATGTTGGTAGCATGTGAGTAGTAAAACCTAACGTTTTCTATCGGTAAATAGCATGTAGTTAGTAAAAACTAACACTTTATATCAGTAAGTAGCATGCGAGTAATGCAAATGTTGTACAGTCTCCAGCTGCGTCTGACCTAGATACGTATTTACAGGTTTAAACAATTCGATTTCCAGATTGGTAAATAATGTACCGACCGCTCCAGTGGCCTAGTTGTTAGAGCGTCCGTTTCGGATGCAGGAGGTCGCTGATTGGAACCACGGCCGAGTCATTCCAAAGACTTTCATGTGGTTTTATTAGCCATCTTTAAAAACCCAACAATATAGTCCTACTGATGCTCAGTTTCAAATAGAATACTTTTTTTTTCACATCTCACCGCTTTTCAGATAAATCGTAAACAACAGCTGTCAGGTTGCGGGTTGGTGCGTTATTCGTTTATATTATTGTATAAGCCCCACTTGTCAAAGGATAAGTGTTAAGTCCCACTTTGTTAAGGTGTATTGTACAATACACAATACGAACAACTATAACCCTTTCCCTTTTGGTACTCGTTAGCTACGAGATGACCGCCCTCGATATAATTGCCAGGTTCGAGTATGAGAATAGATATAGTAAACTGAGCAGGTATATTGAACAAACAACTACGAGCCCTCGTAAAGATAAACAAACAATTTAATCAAGTACATACACAGCTATGGAAACTTCCTTTCATTAGGAATACACGCTTTTTAGAAATAAAACTTTCACCGAATTACAATAAAATTTGAAATAGATTTAAACAAATTAGCCGATCTATTACAGATAGCTTTAAATCATCATAGGATCGAGTGGTACAATCGAAGTCAATGCCTTATTCGATTTTCATAACCTGCTATTCCTCGATCCCCGTTCACTGTTCAATTCAATGTTGTTCTAGAAGACATTATCATGCGCTCACTGCAATTCCCGTTTCTCAATTCCTTTTCCAAAGTGTACGTCGCAATTTACGTAACTTCACGATGTTCCAAAAACCTATTTTCTCCCTTTCAAAAGAAATTAAAACAATCATAAGCCTCTCGTTACAATTGTTACAGTTGAAACTTGTCATTATTCCTGGTTTGAAAAATCAGATATTTCTATCAGTGATAACAACTTTACGGCTAGTAATTAACTACACATGTTCTCAAATGACTGTAGTTAAACAAATTGCTAATTATACATCGAGGCTTTGAATTCTTTCCCCACCTTAATTTACACAGCACATAAATTGAATACACTGTCGCTAAATCATCTATGAAATCTAAACTCGGTGAATTCACATCTATTCTCGTGAATCATTAACTAATGTAATACATTAAATTCTTAGAATCTAATCATTATGCAAACAAAATAATAAATTCAAGAATTAACGTAACACTGCCTATTCATAACTCAGCATAGTGTTTTACGACATAAATTAACACTACGTCATTCTTAGCTAAGAATTAAGGTAAGAATTCCGATTCTTAATTCAAAAGCACATTATTATACAAATGTATCAAATGAAATCATGCAAAATCTTTCGATTCATAATACAAAAGCACAAATAAAATCGTGTAAGACCTGTAAACTAAAGCAGGCATTATATAAATTGCATCAACACATTACATGGAATTGTGACAGCATACCGTTGTGTTTTTGTGTCATTCAACCGTTGGATGCTTTGGCGGTTTTTCTGGACCACGATTCCTTAACGGACGTATTTCTCAAATAATATCCGGAGTCTTAGTAAATAATTCAATCTCTTGTTTCCCTCTTGCAGAAAAATTCAGAGTAGCTATAGTTTTCAATAAGGCGATATTAAGTCCTACGAAACTTCGTGTGAAAACACACCCATTTTTTTAACAGTGACCAATCAGAATCAAATGTCTTTTCTCACGCTTTTCTCTAAGAGTCACTTACGTCTGGTCAGCATGACATGTTTGTTTTTAAGTAACAGAATCCCTGCGTTTTCTCAAGTCTTGACACTTTTAGTGAAAAATGAAACGTTAAAATGTCGCTAGCAGTCAGTCTGATTGCTGAATAAACAAGGTAGTAATTAGTAACAAAGGTCGCACTCTAAATGCGCACTCATCACTAACTATACAGAACCCCCTTTTGAAACGGCGTGTCTCCATAAATCTAACTAATGGTTATCTGGCTTCTCCTAATGTTTTATTAATCGATCTCCTGAAATTTACTCCCTTCACAACAGCTTAGACTTTATATAAGACATAGGCCAATCGATATAATACATTGCAAACATGTATTCAAATTTGTATGGAACAATATATGTTATTCATATTAAGCAGAACGAAGTTGATATTTGATCGCCCTGTTTAAGATCAGCATGTTGCTAATAGGAATTTGAACATCATGTTTTCATTATCTCGTTTGCCTCTGTTAACTGAATCACGCATAATTTTTAATTAAGAGCACTTCATGCATATAGACCATAATTACATCAACAAAAAATAGATTTTTTTATCACTTTACAAATATATGAATGCGCTTTCAGATCTTTGTGATCAAAACTCATGAGTAATGGTTGCAGAATATCAAACATGGTTTAATTATAATGTTTACGAATAAAGATACACCACTATATATATGTTTTTTTTTTCTTTTCAGAATATGGTAAGTGTCTACATCATGATAATTTGACGTAAGTAAATATACCTGATGATTATATGGGCTTTTACTTGCATTATAACAAAATATTAAGTTAAATGTTTGACATGAGGCATGATTTGGTCAGAAAATATTATCACTTTGGTTGTAAATTCTTTAGTTATCTCTGCTGTTTTATGTAACCCTATATAGAGACAAGGTTAACCAATTTTATAGTCCATGTTAATGTGACCATTATTTCAGTTTTATGTAAAGATCCCACTATCATGGTACTAATTTTGCATCATCTTGTACTTGCGGTAATTTATGCAGAGCCAGTATACTTATGCAACCCTCCTGGAGGGAAGAATATCAACATTATCTTCCGACCAGCTATAACCAACTATACATTTTAATCTCCATTACCTGATATGTTTTCGTATCAATTCTGCTGACTGTGAACTTTCCCAGGGTGAGCTCAAGGAGCAACTATAGAGAAGATGATTCGGAAAGAGCCACATTCAGGAAGCTATTAACAAAACTAGACTTATTGACATAAACCCACAAACATATCACCTTATTGATAACTTTTCACCCTAAACATGCAGACTATCATTTGGTAGCAATTGAAGAATATTGAATCGGAATAACGTCTGAGAGATATATTTCCAGAAGTGCTGATGGTTACATAAATATACTAATCTCAAAGATCATCTAGAGCATGTTAAGGTAAGATCGGACAATGCCACATATTCTGGAACGTACCATTACAAGGACAAGCGTTGCCGAGTTTGCAGTCATAAGCCTTAGACTGAATGTTTTGAGAATTCGATAACAGCAACAGGAGTTAGCTACACTATAAATTAGAAGCTTGTTATGTATATAAATAAAACAGTTCAATCTATCTTCGGACATGTGAGATAAGTGTCATTTAATATGTTGGTTGAATTGTTGAATTAGGAACTAGAATTAATAATCAAACACGCCACATTTGCAATGCACTGAAATCTAAAGTGGCCAAATATAATAACACGATGGGACATCCAGAAAAGTCCCTTGAGATGCTTCCACTTAAAAAAACCTGGGGTATATCGATCTTGAATGCACGCGTTGAGTACGATACTGGATAAAACAATTGAAAACTATCAAATGTATAGCCGTTCATCAGTTGTTCACCGGTAAATAACTTCTAATTAATATACCATTTGTGCAATAGATAACTATTATTCTTACAATTGTTTAGAAGCCGACTGTTTCGGATATAAAATGTACTATTTATTTATGGATTCTGATGTGCTGAATTCAAATATGACAATTATAGCAACCAATTAGCTACTTTTTTAAGCTTTTAAAAAATAAAGGGTTTAGATTTTATGTTTATCTGCATACTTTATTGATATTAGTTTTAATCATAAATTGTATAACTACGTCTTTCCATGTGTTTATGGTTGCTTTACATGACAATATTTAATCTGTCATGTTTATGTAACACTTTAAAAACAGCAAAAGGGTTATACAACAAATGTTATAATTAAACAACGGGCACAAAACTATTATGTATATGTACATAGGTTATTCTTTATTTGGTGTCCTGATAGCGTTTCTACATTCTTGCAGTAGTTGCATGCCTTGCTGGTTCCGATAAATGTTTTTGCCACTAACTGGAAGGGTTTCCTTTGCGTCCTTTCTTTGCCACGCAGTGCACGGTCAAATGCACCATCTCGAGGAAGTTGACGAACATGTGGACCTCCATATATACCCCCCTTTCTCTGAGCTCCACTTACTTTTCCACGGAGGTACTTGAATGCTGCTTGTGTATTGTTCGTGGACCTTAAATGTTCTTCATCATATCTCGCTTGATGCACAAAGGCGGTAACAATCTTTTTGTTTCAACATGTGGTGGATGCTAAACACTTTCATTCCCAGGCTCCAATAACTATTAGAGTGACCAATCTCTATTTTTGTAGTGGGAATCAATCGCACGATTACCCATTCGCAGAGAAAACATCAGCACTTTGCCCATCCGTTCTGCAGATAATGCAAGAGAGAAGAACCTTTAACTCGCCACAACTTGATCATTGATATTGGCCATAGTTTATGCATCTCAAACGTTGTTTCATGTTTTCATAGGTTTCTTTAACGGCATGACCAACTGGAATTGATGGCAAAATATTGCTCTTATGCAGCAAAACAGATTTAAGAATAATCTTTGATGCATCAATGAACAGTCTCCAGTCATATGGAGCGTGACCGATGTTAAGGGCTGCCACCACGCCATAAATGTTGCATCTGGCTACAAGATCACCTTTCATGAAGAAGAATGGGACAAGATCATATTGACGGTCACGGAACATGGAAACCCTAACATCACCTGCTAGTATAGTCTACTGTTGTTGTCATTCTAGAGCTAAACAACTCAGCCTTACACTTGAATAGTTCAAAATCGATGACAATGTCATTTAGAATCATCTTTGTTATGAGTTGTTTTTCAGAGGATGAGGATGAGAGAACTGATGGAATGTTTGGAACAAGCAACGTCATTATTATATAGATTGACACACCTTTCCAAACTGGAGGCACCACGCATAAGTAACAACTGCTGACATGTTGGTTCTCTCCAAATCATTGGCACTGCAAACACATATATTGTTTCTCATGTTCAATCACTGGTGAAGATATGTTGTACAAATATTGTGGAACATATGTGGGCTCATCTCTTGTCCTGGTCTCAAAGTTTACAGTCAAAATAAAGATGATATACTTTCTAAACCATAGTGGTTATACTGCAATTTTATGACGCAAAGGTCACTTCACATTAAACATAGCAGAATATATCTGCATTATTCTCACAAGAACGAAAGAACGAAGGATCTCTGTTCTCTTTGATTAACTAGAAATGTGTCTATTTTCAAACTCAGACAATTACAAATAACAGAGTACATTACTGTCTGCTTTCTATAGCTGATATAGGGTACTTTGGTTAGCAGAGTGATGTTAGCTTGCTTATGACTGTGTCATCCATAACTTCTAGGAATAGCAAGATACCATTTATATAATAATAATACTAATATAATAATAATAATAATAATAATAATAATAATAATAATAATAATAATAATAATAAACAATAATAAGAATGAGGACTTTGTATAGCGCCTAGTCTGTAGAAGCTCTAAGCGCTTTACAGCATCTAATATGGTATGAAATACAATACATAAAAACAAATAACAAAACCCATAAAATTGGAAAACAAAAACATGCTGGAAACATATAAGATACAAAACATTATTATGTCTGTACGTTTGTTGCTGCAGTCAACAAAGGTGTATTAAAACACCTTAATAGGGACCCCTGTGTCGTTATGTCTAACTTCAATGGGCAATTCGTTCCACTTCGCCGGGCCCTGGTATGCAAAAGATCATTGTCCATATGACTTCGTTTTCATAGTGGGAATAATGAGTATACGATTATCAGAAGAGGAACGTACGTATCTTGCTGGTGTTTATACATGGGTGATGTCGGATAGGTATGTTGGACTGGAGTCAGTAAGTGAAACATAGCACAGATAACACATTTTGTGTTTGATTCTGTATCGAATTGATAGCCAGTGTAGTACTCAAGCTGCAGTGATGTTGGAATAGGATTAAGTTCTCAAGACTTTGGTGCTTTCGTTATCACGATTGTCCGTGCTATATCTATAGAGACAGGTTCAAATGCTCATAATGCTTGTCGCTGAACTTTTGTATCATAACTGTATGATGATGAGTCAATTGAAATTGTGTTGTCAAGCAAATCTTTAACGTTTGTACTTTGTCACGGAAGAAATTTGCAAATAGGTCCAGAATGTCTACTGGAGAGAAGGTAGTTGGAAGTGGTGTACATTTGTTCCTTGACATTAGTTTTTTTGTAATGTTTTAAGAGTATGTGAATCATACATATGCAAGCAATGAAAGTAAATTGAAATAATCATTGAACAAATTTAAAATGCAATAGATGTTAGTATTATTAATCAAAGCTTACTATTAGATCATATTAATCAATGAAATCGTTGTGGAATTTTGACGATATTATTTTTCAAAGTTAAAAATATAACAGATTGATAAGAGGAAGAACAATGAAACCCTTTCAAAATTTTCAAATCTGACAAAGCAGACACGGAATTGTTTCATAATCTTCTATTTTAATGACACAAACACATAAACGCATCGAATTAAATTTCATTTTATTCCAAGCGTACTTTTGTTCTCTCTCCCTCTCCCTCCCTCCCCTCTCCTGCTCTCTCTCTCTCTCTCTCTCTCTCTCTCTCTCTCTCTCTCTCTCTCTCTCTCTCTCTCTCTCTCTCTCTCTCTCCGTTTCGATGGGTATTATCGTTTTTGTTAATTATTTCTTATCTTTTTATAAGACAGTTAACTCAACTAACTGTTAATTCCGTCTTAGTTAGTTTGTGCTTAATACAGTGTTAATGACTGTTGTCCTTAATATATTGAACGATTATTTAACTCTCGTTTGCGAAATCATTTGCTGCTCATCTGGCCTTCACGCATTCGTCGCACGATTTTATTTCTCCAAATATTATGGGTAACGTATGGTCATCGACATCCATACACGAAGCACTATATTGTGTCACTTTAAAATTGGTTCCATTGTTTGCTTCTATACTAGAACCACACCACAACATTCAGTTTCTATCACACAATGTTTGAATGAGTCTAAGCCACACTAACACTGGAACAAAGGCAAGTCCATTTTTTATGCATCTATTGACCGCATCCAAATATAAAAAACACGGTGACTGAATCTCTCATGTGGAGCAATTATCTAATCTCCTGGAATATGAAAACATATATTCCATTAATGTTTTCAACCTCACAGTCAGTTAACCAACCCACCCTTAAACATAGTCACATTTGTGACTGAATTCTTCATACACCAAATGATAATATTCAACTGTCGTCCCTGGTATCCTAAAAACTTGCATCATATCACCTCTGTATTAAATGCCAATATAATCCTCTATCTGCGAAATAGAACCAAGCTATTTGACCTTCCGGACCGTTTACAATATTGCTCCGTGACAAAGTACAAAGCATTAGAGATAAGCTCGAGAACAAAAAGTTGAATGGTTTCATCGTTCTCATGTGAATTTGATCCAATTCCAACATCACTGCTTCTTCAGTGCTTAGATCAAGTATTGCATTCACTAACTAATGTTATTATTACTTCTCTCTCAACTAGGGACTTTCCATCATTGCGCTGATGAAGCCATCACTCGACCATAACGATTTAAAGACCTACTGCCCAGTTTATAATATGCCATTCATATTAAAGATTAATTAAAACGTTGTCCGAACCCAACTTGTATCTGATCTGAATTCAAACTGTCTTTTTAACAATGTACAGTCTACATATCGTCCTTGCCACAACACGTACTGTTCCAAAAGAAGTTGTTTACATTCTATCTGCTTTGAAAAGCCGAAAACATTTCAGACAATATGCCATGAAATTGTATTACTTTCACCATCTCCAGCATGTATTTGTATTCATGATATAGCCTTATTGTGGTTCAAGTCCTACTTGGTCAGCATGACACAAATTGTGTCCGCTAGTGTAAAACACTCCAGCCTAATTGATATATACTGGTGTAACACAGGGGTCTGTTCTTACGGATCTGTTCTCTTCAATAAATACATTCAGCCGCTCTCACTAATTGTATGCTGATAACACCCACATGTACAAATCAAGCCATCCAATTGAAGTTGATGATACCATCCATGGTGTAGAGAGGGGCATTTCGGATGTGAAGTCATGGATGACATCTAACAAGCTACCGATTAATAATGATATAACCGATGCCATTCTGGCCACAACACAAACACTTTCGCATTCACATCCTTTACCACAATCAATAAATATCATCAACATTAAATTCATACAGTCAGTACGAAACCTAGAATCAAACACAACATTTGTTATATGTGCTACATTTCTCCGACGGACTCCAGTCCAATATACATATACAAGCTCACATATGTGTACACACCTACTAGATACTTGCACTCCTCTTGTGACGATTGTACACACAGTATTTCTACTATGAACACAAAGGCATATGTACCACGTTTTTTGCATAGCATAGCCCAGCAACGTGGAGCAAAATTGTCAACTGAACGTAGACACAAAGACAATGGCCACATCCATGAGTGCTCTTAAAACTCACATATTTCGATTGCAAGAACAAACATCAAGCCATAATAATGTTTCCTAACACAATTTGTGCATGTTTACTTTTTTCTAATGTCATCATGTTAGTTTTTGTTATTTGTTATTTATTTTTGTAGTCATATCAGTATAGATGTTGCAAACATCTAAGAGCTTTTAGAGATTGGGCGCTATACAAAGTCCTCATTATTATTATTATTATTATTATTATTATTATTATTATTATTATTATTATTATTATTATGGCCGTCCTTGTATAGATAAAAAAATCGGCTCACTTCACACAATCCATAGTAGGGTTCCGATATCGGCTTGCTTTGCATTAAAATAACATTAATATTGACATCGTGTACAAAAAGAAAAGGAAATCATGTTCACCTTCTGAGATCGGCCTGCATTGTAATTTAAAACCTTTTGTCTGCCATGTCATGTTGGTAGGTTCAAAGAAGGAGTTTAACACTCGCTGCTAGTTATTTATTAACCACCAGAATCTTTAATACAACGGAGCATTGATGTATGTGGGTAAACATAGTAAGGATACAGTTGTTGCCCAAAGTGGCGATAAATTCACGTACACTCAAGTTAATGTGTTTTCAAATAATGAGTGTACCTCTGACATACTGACATACAGTAGTACTTTGATATAAGTCAGTCTTGATTATTTTGTACCTGACAATGTGTCATGAGTGAATGGAATCTTTAAGATATCGGTTGATTATTTCCCTTTTGCGAATTTGTTGGATCCATTTTTCAGTCGGATAACATGTCCAAACCTTTGAGCACAACAGTACACAATTTGTGTTACAATGTTCACGTCAATGAACAATGTGACAAGTGTTATCGGACATAATTGATACATGGTACATTGTGGAAATCTGTGCTATATCTTCGTTCAGATTTTGTAAATATATTTTATTCTTTAATGCTTATGTTGTAAACAGGAATAAATGATAACGATACAATGTTAGTTTCCTTGTATTATCAATTAAGAGTTTTATTTATATATTGTATTGCAACGTGCAGTGGATGGGAGGCACCACGAATGCAATACAAATTTATTTCTTAAGTCTTGAGACATAAGACCTAACTAAAAAAGTTTCACCATAAGTTCTTGGGCAGGAGAAAATAATTATGATATCGTGTCCAAACATATATGGTAAATACCAAAATTTGCATTCTCAGAATGCTTAATAATAAAACGAAATTACATTATCTTAAACAGCTAAGTGAACATTTTGTTCACTCTTCCAAACCATGAATATAAAAACAGATTTTCTGAGCAATGCACAAGTGTTCCCAAGATATATCACAATGGTATCACAAATTTTGCTGTGTTACTAGTATTGTCTTATATTATAGCCTTCATGTAATGTGATTTCGATATATGCGATGAAAGAGCATGAATTCGTAACAATATATGAAACGGCTCTAATTTTCGTGTGTCGGAATGCTGTTACGTCACTAATTGTATGTTTTCCTTCCTTTCAGTTTGCGGTAAGTAATCACATTCATTATGAACAGGATGTTACGTAAGCAAATGTACCGGATCATTTAGAGTTACTGCTTTACACATGATCAAAAAGGTCAAGTTTGTTGAAGTTTAACGTATATGAAGACGCTAATTTTGCCCCGAGAAAATATTATTTATATTTAATTGGCAAGATGCTTCTGCAGTTCTACGTAACAATATATCTTTGCACATTGACAGAATGAATTAAGCCACAATACTAATATCACATTTCTTAACATTCTCTTATTTCTAATTAGTAAAACAATACTAGAAAAGAGTCCCTTGTAATGTTTTTATTATGATCTTAACTGTATAAAGTATCATCCTGAAATTTAGCTCAGATTATTAAACAAAGCAATGAGTGTTGCATGCCGATATATTTTATACACGAATCCTAATGTATTTCCGAAAGTAAACATTTGTTTCCAATCGGAGCTATTTTAAAATACGAGGAATTATTCAAGGCATGTAGAAGTATATGCATGCTAGGGCGACACAACGCTTACAATGAGGGAAACGATTGGAAAAAATATATACGATATATTTGGCGAGAAACTTTAAACTTTAAATGTGTATTATACATGAAACAAATTAATATCACTTTATAAAGAAATAGCCTTTTAAATGTTATAGTCTGATAACGGAGATTGTCAATTATATCTTGATTGACGCAGAGGTTAAGATTGCTTTTGCAGCAATTAAACAAATGCATGCAGTTGTGGCTTCTTGTAATATTGTTACTCTAATCAATAATAGCTGGTATAAATATATGCTTATATTCATGGGCTGCATGACATATGCAAACGTAGTATACTGGCTGGTTCTTTTAATAATTTAATTATTCATGTATAAGATGCCAGGTACCCGGTCACACATATTACATACCAACCACGGAAAACAATTAGAAACTTTTAATTCTGCCCTAAAACATCTGTTTTGTCTTGTTTTCAGTTCCAATCAACTTTTTTTTCTAAAGTTACAAAAACAAAGTTTTGTGGGATAGTTTAACATCATAAATGCCAACTTTGTTTTTCATATAGTCGAAATTATCTGTTATCTGTAATGCTCGTACCGAGTAATGGAGAAAACTGGATATCCAAAAACTGATGCATAGTCCCGAGACGGATCTAATGACGTTGCACTGTTGTTTTTTTTTTTTTTTGTCCACTCATCTTTCCTTTAACCGCTCCGGTGGCCTCGTGGTTAGAGTGTCCGCCACTGAAGTTGGAGTTCGTGGGTTCCATCCCGGCTGAGTCTTACCAAAGACGTACAGAAATTGTACTTAGCTTTTCAGGACTGGTCGGCCTGGTGTCAGGATAATGTGACTGGGTGGGACATGTGCTACATGTTTGCGGCATGATGCCCCAGTGCTAGACATCACTATAAACTAATGTTAAAAGATACGTAAAAAGTCCTAATCAAACAAACAAACATACTTTTCCTTTATTATGCTTTAAAAACTGAAATGGTAAATAACATAATGACGTTTTCTTTTTTCTTAAATTATTAAGATTGCCCATTAATGAGTTTGAGTCACTAAACTCCATGGTAAATTGGTTTGTTTTCAACGATTTTTGCCGCACGTCATTTGATAGACAGTGCCGAGAAAACCTTTCTAAGGGCGTTTTCAGTGCTGGCATTGAATGATATATGGAATACACGTCTTATCCTATACCAACTCGTGTACGGTAGCTAGAAGCAGTATCCAGTCGGGTTGTTGACATTAATGTTACCTATGAAATTTACCTTACTACATATATTGTTGTAACATACTAACAAGTGTTTTTGCACATAAAGTGTCGTTAATCATTGCTTGTTTGAATAACGTGCATTTTCTGCGTAATAATGAGTTTAACAGTAGAATTTAATATTACAGGAGCCTTTACAGTATGCCCTTAGAAAATAGACGATAATGTATATTTTTACTCGCTAATACCATAGATAGCCATTGCTTGACCACACTTTGTTTGTATGCACTTGCTAACACCAAATTCCATCCTAATATGGGTCTCTTGTCTTTATTTTGTTATTAAAATGTATTTAACATAATTTCTTGAATCCAGAACATATTTGTATTTGTTGTGAATATTTACTAGTGCATCAGAATAACATCCACCATACATGTTTGGTTTGTCTATGCTTTGCATGTTTAACAGCATGTGCTTTATAACTTTTACTATGATATGTATTATCAAGTTTGCTTCTTAAATCAGGCTATTAGCAACTGTGATATATACGATTTTTCGTTGATTAATTATTATTCACTCTATGCATTTGCCTTATTCCTCAATTATTATGGTGACATTAAATGATTAAAATGGTTGGAATCATTCTACAGTAACCACTAAATTTGCCGAATTGAAATACAATCCTTCAGGATATAAATCTTTGTTCTTGTGAACAAGACTCCTTTGAAACCAAATCTTCTGAATGAAAATGTTGCATTTCTTAATGTCGTATCACAAGGCAAATGCATTAGCATATCCAAATATACTCGCAAGGGAGCGCATCTTTAAACGTTGCAATGCTTAAAATAACAGCGAAGTTATCTGAATAATCACAAAGTGTTCCGAGTACAATCACCATGACCACCATAATGTCGGAGACTGATACAATAGACAAATTGTTACACACAAAGTTACACACAAAGTTCTGTTGTTGTGTAATTATTATTGTCTTAAAACATCTCATTCATTTGACTTGATTTCTTTCTAAGAAAAGAAAGTTTTTCAAGTTTCGGTACAGCACAAGAAATCCGATTTTACGACAATGCTACTGAATAATGATACAAAACTAATTGTATTCTTCTTTTCCTTTCAGTCTTCGGTAAGTGTTCACATTTATATTGAATATGACTGAAGTTACGTAAGTAAAGGTATGAGTGTTACAGGGTGGTTGGATACGTATATATAATATTATATGCTGCTCAACTTGTTGCGGGCTTGGAAGCGTGCGTATATATTAAATATACTTTTTATTTTTATAACCCACACATTGCGGTACTCGGTATCATGAAAATGAAGTTTACCGTATCCCTAATAGTCCGTTTGGTTACTTGTAAAAGCTAAATGCTCAATTAGAACAATTCTAACAATGCTTCTTGACCCTAGTACAGTCGTACGATTCATACACCGATACACTGCACAGTTTCACCACGTCCCTTGGGTTGGACCACTCTTGTATCGGCCTCTCGGACCCTTGATGGATCTACTTCATGTCCAGTGAGTCATACGTATACACACGTACAGATATCATACAGCACCCTTGTATTAGCTACGTCTACAATGTGTATGCCTTTTTAGTCACTCCAAACATATAACGTATGTATCAGATACATACGACAAGAGACTGCTCATTAAATCTGTAATCGTTTTCACTCAGTTTTCTTATTTCCCTTTTGATCATGAAAATATAGCATGAAATTATTTCAAATATGATTGATTAACCATATTAAACACGTACATTCTTCATTGTAGTTATTTCTCCTGTATGTGACAGCTAAATATCATTATTAACATGATCATTTATGATATAATGATTATGACTTATTTTATATTTCATAAGATGAAGTGAATAACATTTTTATACTTAATTAAGTGCTTTCACGAAATTTAAAAAGAACAATAACATGTCTTTTTTAAAATGTTTTGTAACGTAGAATGGTAACGTATGTGTTGTAGTGTAAAACACTGATATATTTTAAAGTTAAAACAATTTAAATGTACACTTTTGTGTGCAATTAAAATGGACTGAACTTATATACAGTTTCACATATGATAATGGCAAGTAGAACGATAGAGACACACTTCAACAGCAGTTGTTTGAATTACATAAAGAAACATTTCCAACGCTGCCAGCTAGTGTCTTTATTTTTATATCAACTGATACACGAAGACAAATTATTGAAGTTAACATTCCTGGGAAACCAGAAAAACAGACTCTTATGTTAAATGATCTTGTTTTGGTCGATAACAATGTTGTCGAAGATGCATTGCGCGCTAACAAATCTCCCTGGACGCAAGGATACGTAATGACGATACACTCTTCTCAGGAGTTAACCATCTCTGATACAGTTGTTTTGATCTTAGATGATCGCATCGAGTGGTAGAATTTATTTATCTCGCAGTTAGAAGAATAAATCAACTTCGTAGAGTCGTTTTCGAGTCTAATGACACTAGCAATAATGCAATTGTCATCGATGATCTAATATAAAGAAACCTCGCTAGTTATAAACAAAGCGATAATTTTTTTTTATATAGAGAATTTGATATTGATGTTGAATTTATAATGATGCTAAAACAACAGCAAAGTAATCACTGCGTGAGCTGTAATTTCGTGTTGGTCTAAAGACAAAAATCCACGCCAATATACCACAGACAGAAAAGATAGCAGTCGTGATAATACGCGAGAAAATATGTTGACCTGTCTTGAGCGTCATAGACGCAGAGGTAATAGTTAAGTGATCGTTTCGGTAATTCTGTATCCTCGGGTATCACTTGTAACTGTTCACATGTAAATCCACATTGAGGAGAAGTTGAATCTAATCTATAGATTGCGTGTCTACTCGTGGATCTTGTTATGTTAGATATTTTATGTGCGGTAACACTCCAAATAGAATCAGTAGCTCTTTGTTTTACCACTTTCGACCTCACCTGGTTCACACACACACACACACACACACACACACACACACACACACACACACACACACACACACATATATATATATATATATATATATATATATATATATATATATATATATATATATATATATATATATATATATATATATATATATATATATATATATATCACAGTGACATTGCCGAGTATTTTTTGTTTTGAAAAATCATTTTGTGTGGGTATATATTTTATTTTTGATCGCGTTATTAGGTTTCGTATTGATTGTTAGTGTAATTTCATTACTTAACGAAACTATCACACTTGGTAATCTTAGATGATTACGAGATATCATGTCTTGAATAAATTCCTTCGCGTATTGATATCCAAATAACCGCTCAGCAAGTGTTCGATTAAATTGTTCAACAGTTTCCTGATCGCGGTGTGTTGCAGTATGTCCTCGTCTGTTGGTGACATTATGTTTCTTTATTAATGATAAAACTGCACCATGACATACCTTGCCAACATCAACCTGTAATAGATTTAGACATTGCAAAGGTCCTCGTCGATAAATTCGTTCAAACGCAGAAGCTACTTCTGATGCCGCCTTAGTCAATAATGGCTGAGCTTCTTTTGATGTACTCGCAACATCAACTACAGTTAAAGCGTACTTGTAAGTCCATCTTTTAACAGTATCATGCGGCAGAAATAATATATCCGCCTGATGAACTTCATATGGAACGATGACGTCAAAATGTATGAAGTGAAATTGTTTAGGTCATGTTATATATATCTGCCATATCGCCCGTCTTGATAACCAATCTGCAGCAGTAACTTCTTTCACTGTTGCCGCTTTGGCGAGTTTATTAATTGCGATTTACCCCTACAGTATCCCCCTGGATGCCTTGGTGTGACAAATAGACACCGATACAATTAGTGTATGGGTCACTCCTCTACATACATGTGTGTGTATGTGTATTTTTTTGTTGGGTTTTTTTAGGGGGGGGGGTCGGTTAGTAGGAAGCTTTGGTTTGACAAATAGACACCTCTAGAAGTTGTAGGGTTCACCCTCTCTACTACGTATGATTTGGTGAGCTGCAGTGTTGAATACGTTGCGTTTGAGTTAACGACACGGTGATTTATCCAATTAGGTTTGTCAGAGATAGCTTTAATATGATCCAGCACTTGTTTGATATTGTATTTTATACTTTTCCTTGTTTGGCTTTACTATTATCTGTATTCATAGATCAGTGCCAGGCAGTTATTCGTGTGCGTCATGGAAGTCTTCAATGAGGTCTTGCTTTCCCCTTCATGACGTGTCTACGTCCATATTGTAGTTGCTTAGCAATTGCTTACAAATCAATGCGGTAAAAATGAATCCAGGTTTGTTGATGCACTTTGCAACAAATGTTGTCAAACAGACGGTCCACGAGTTCATCATTATGTTGCTGGCCTGTTCAAATACATCCAGGCATAACGCTGTGATGGCGTCAAATGCAGCCTGTCAATGACTTACTTCAGATGCCACATGACTTCTTCTGAAATATCCACTTCACAAAAGTTTTAGGTGCTCAACTTTGATAATTTTCTAGTAACTTCTTGTACATAATCTCACCAAATCCTAAGCAAACAAACTGTAAAATGTAGAATGTCTTCTTCTTCCTTGAGCTAATAGCGGCCGTGCTGGTTAAATATTTGGCCAGTCCACTGTATATTTGATACCTGTTAAGGGTTTCTTTGGCAATTAATCAATAGTTCGAAACGTAATGGCAATGCTACCCGGTTATTGTTCTATTTCAGTTAACACAGTGCAACTTTTCACGTAATTGTTTCACCTGCTTTGAGGGTTTACGCTAAAATTGGATCCGTGTTGCAAATGTTTCTTGGAACACCGTTGCGATGTCTTTCCGTAAAGTTGTTTTGCTACCTCAATATATCTTGAAGACGTTCAATGAGTGCCGGGTAGAGTGCTGGCAGGTATTCACGGTACCCGTCGGCTAAATAAGCTATGGGATTATATTCTGGCTGCGCGATGGTTAGAAACGACACTATTGTGTGCATCACATTTGTGGTAAATGCATTCCTGTGAGAGAAGATGTTGTTGACCAATGGAACTTGACATTCTAGTGAAGTCATTTGTGAGGAAAACATATGGGTCCAGTTCGAAACTTATCATAGGTGTGGTCAACATCTCCCCATGTCCATTACATGATTTGTGACCCTTGCACGTAAACACAACGACATATCACCAGCATGTTGTATATCCTGTATAACATTTGGCATATGTGTATCATCGTGTCGCATAAATCATGTGTGCCTTTTTCTTTGCAAGCTCTCGAAAAACTGTGGCTAATTTGTTTTGTTCACCGGGAAGAGTTTGTTTGTTTGTTTGTTTGTTTGATTAGGATTTTTAACGTAGCTTTAACAATTTTTCAGTCATATCGCTACGATGTCTGCAGTGAGGCAGTTTATAGTGATGTCTAGCACTGAGACATCATGCCGCAGACATATAGCATGATGTCTCACCCAGTCACATTATCCTGACACCAGGCCGACCAGTCCTAACACTAACCTCTTAATGCTGAGCGTCAAGCGAGGCAGCTGTTAGTACCATTTTTGTAAGTTTTTGGTATGACTCGGCCGGGGATCGAACCGACGACCTCCCGCTACCGGGGCGGACGCTCTAACCACTAGGCCACCGGAGCGGTTCACCGGGAAGAGAAATCCTAATATATATCTGACACGCTGAAGATACATCTCGATACACCATTTTGTAAACAACTTGGTAAAAATAGCTCCCTGAATACAATGGAACTGGGAAAGGATGGAACATACGAATGCGCGATTACAGACCAAAGCCAAGGAAAAATCTATAAACCGCGCCGTTGCATCGTGCTACATTTAAAACATCAAGTGATCAACGTGCAAACAACAAAACACAGAGCGGGAATACACAGTGGATCTCTCCAATGTATTTATCCGACATGAATGTCAGAAGATCTGTTTTTAGGCGAGGAACTTATAACATGTATATAGAACCACCAGGCATCCGACTTGAAATAAATCAGCCAAATAATAGAAGTGCACTATCATTCTAATGATATGATGTAATGTTGATGTAATGTTGATTCAACAACTGCTTTCCCATAGTGAGTTTCTAATTCAGATAAACCTGTATATCTTTGCTCTAAGGTTATGATACATGATACATGCATTATGACTTTTCTCATATATACATCTATATATATATACATCTATATTATATATAATCCTATATCAATAGGAAGCAGCTGTATGAGAAACACACATTTTATGATTCACTGTATGAGGACCACACATTTTATGATTCACTATATGATAACCACACATTTCATGATTCACTATGAGGACCACACATTTTATGATTCACTGTATGAGAACCACACATTGTATGATTCACTGTCCACCCTCTTTGCTGCTATATGAGAACCACACATTGTATGGTTCTCTGTATGAGGACCACACATTTTAAGATTCACTATATGAGAACCACACATTGTATGATTCACTGTATGAGAACCACACATTTTATGATTCACTGTATGACAGCCACACATTTTATGAATCACTGTATGAGAACCACACATTTTATGATTCACTATATGATAACCACACATTTCATGATTCACTATGAGGACCACACATTTTATGATTCACTGTATGAGAACTACACATTGTATGATTCACTGTCCACCCTCTTTGCTGCTATATGAGAACCACACATTGTATGGTTCTCTGTATGAGGACCACACATTTTAAGATTCACTATATGAGAACCACACATTGTATGATTCACTGTATGAGAACCACACATTTTATGATTCACTGTATGACAGCCACACATTTTATGAATCACTGTATGAGAACCACACATTTTATGATTCACTATATGAGCAGCAAAGAGGGTGGACAGACCGAAACTATTTCAGACAAAAGCAGAAAAAGAAACGAAACTAATTCAGACAAACCGAAACAATTTCAAACCGAAACCATTTCGAAGACAGAGTTTCCAAACCCGGCACTGTTGGCGCTGCGGAGACAAACTGTTATGGTAAAATCGTTTACGATTTCACAAACAGACTAATTTGTAAAATCTCTCCTCGTAAATCAATCATATTATTGGACTGGTCAGTGAGTTTAAAATTAATTTGCAGAATCATTAATGTGTCATCGAGGGAGGACGATATCATCGATGATAATTGCGAGTACGCGGTTGACACAACCAACATTGTATGATTCACTGTATAAGAACCACACATTTTATGATTCACTGTGTGACAACCACACATTTATGATTCACTGTCCACCCTCTTTGCTGCTATATGAGAACCACACATTGTATGGTCCACTGTATGAGAACCACACATTTTATGATTCACTGTATGAGAACTACACATTTTATGATTCACTATATGAGAACCACACATTTTATGATTCACTATATGAGAACCACACATTTAATGATTCACTATATGAGCAGCAAAGAGGGTGGACAGACCGAAACTATTTCAGACAAAATCAGAAGAAAAGAAAACGAAACTAATTCAGACAAACCGACACTATTTCAAACCGAAACCATTTCGGAGACAGAGTCTCCAAACCCGGCACTGATGGCGCTGCGGAGACAAACTGTTATTGTAAAATCGTTTACGATTTCACAAACAGACTAATTTGTAAAATCACTCCTCGTAAATCAATCAAAATATTGGACTGGTCATTGAGTTTAAAATTAATTTGCAGAATTATTAATCTGTTATCGAGGGAGGACGATATCATCAAGGATAATTGCGAGTACGCGGTTGACACAACCACACATTGTATGATTAACTGTATGAGAACCACACATTTTATGATTCACTGTGTGACAACCACACATTTTATGATTCACTGTATGACAACCACACATTTTATGATTCACTGTCCACACTCTTTGCTGCTATATGAGAACCACACATTTTAAGATTAACTGTATGAGAACCACACACTGTATGATTCACTGTATGAGAACCACACATTGTATGATTCACTGTATGAGAACCACACCTTTTATGATTCACTGTATGAGAACCACACATTGTATGCTTCACTGTATGAGAAACATACATTGTATGATTGACTGTATGAAAACCATACATTGTATGACTCACTGTATGAAAACCACACATTGTATGATTCACTGTATGATAACCACACATTGTATGAGTCACTGTGTGATAACCACACATTGTATGAGTCACTGTATGAGAACCACACATTGTATGAATTACTTTATAATAACCACATTGTATGATTCACTGTATGATAACCACACATTGTATGAGTCACTGTATGATAACCACACATTGTATGAATTACTGTATAAGAACCACACATTGTATGATTCACTGTATGAGAACCAAATATTTTATGATTCACGGTATGACAACCACACATTTTATGATTCACTTCTTGAGCATGTAAAGAATATACCAGGAGGTGCTTGCTATAATTTGTTGGTTTCAACTGCCTGTGATTATAGCTTTGTATAGATGATACATACAATATAGAATGTATTTAGTATATAATGTAGATCTCTTCGCTTATTATTGTAACCCAACATCCCCAAAATAAAATTGTATTGCCTCGATGGAATCGAATGCAAACTGTTTCAGACTTCACCTGATAACAAGTACGAATTTGTTGATTAAAGAATTTCGCATTTGTCAAAACTGTATTTTAAAATATTAATTTACTAGATATGTGTGGGTCTGTTAAGTGTAGGTATGTTATTTTGGAGAAACATCAAATATCAACAAATGGTTTGCTTCCGTGTTATTAGGGTGTTCCTTTTCTAACCTTTTCATATTACTATTGTCTTTCAGGACGCAGAACTCAAAGAATTGGTAAGTACTAAAGGATGATAAGCTAATGGCCTAATCGGAGTGAATACTTATAACTTTTGTACTTTATAAGCATAAACGTATATGTTGGTACGGATTCATAAACGTACGGCCTGGTCGGAGTGAATAATTCATAAGCATATATGTTGGTACGGATTCATAAACTAATGGCCTAATCGGAGTGAATAATTATAACTTTTGCACTTTATAAGCATAAACCTATGATATATATTGATACGGATTCATAAACTAATGGCCTAATCGGAGTGAATAATTATAACTTTTCTACTTTATAAGCATAAGCATATATGTTGGTACGGATTCATAAACGTATGGCCTGATCGGAGTGAATAATTCATAAGCATATATGTTGGTACGGATTCATAAACGTATGGCCTGATCGGAGTAAATAATTTTAACTTTTGCACTTTATAAGCATAAACATATGATATATGTTGATACGGATTCACACCTATTATATATTCTACAGATAGAGTATTGTGTTTCAACGTTGACATACAGGTTGTAACAGGAAAAATAAATCGTAAAGATTTAGTTGCTAATATTATTACCAACATTTAAACATTAGCATCGCTACAGAAAGAGAATATAATTATTAAGAGAAATGAAGAATTGTTGGTATTGTTTGATAATTGCAAACAGTGGGTGAAATAAATTCTAGGACCAATATTTTGATATTATGGCATACTAAAAGGAATTATATTTCGGAAGCTGTTGTTTTTTGTGTGAGTATATTACCATTTCTAGCTCGTATCGGTTTGTTTAGATAAACATACATGTTTGCTTGTATGTTGCCCAAACGATACTTTTATTTGGAACATATCAATTTTGAATATCACTATTTCCGATGTTTGGATTAACCCCCAAAATTATATCTCCGAACTGATCCTAAACTTTGTTATCAGATGGAATGTGAAATGTTAAGAAGTACCAGCTTCAGCATTATGATTGAGTATTTGCTGTAAGTGACATGGAGTATTTATTCCCTTATCAAACAATACTCACAGTTCTCGAAGCATTATCACCTTTATTTTACTAGTGAATAACCTTCACCCTAAAATATTGCATAGAGATTAAAACTACATATTCCGCTGCTTTTTAAATTCCAAACATGTAACATTGATGCTCGGTCAGATCCAACAAGTCTTTTAAATAAACCATGATCCATAATTTGCAATGATGGTTTAGGCAAAGCGCAGATAATATATAGAACATGACAGTGCAGAAACATATTGATATATTGCATTGATGCATTATAAATCATGTTAAGTACAATAGAACTCCCGAGTGTACGGTTTTCAATCCAGTGATGATCACTATAATATAAAAGAGATTTTTTTCTTCATATAATAGCTTGACTTCTTAACTACCTTGCTTATTGAACTGCCTTGCTTATTGAATTGCGTACGTAGCATGTAGTTGTTCAAACTCAATAGCTAATAATTTGTGGATCAGACGGATATTAAACAAGGTGCGCGTGAACTAAAATATGAAAATAGTTTCTTCCACATGATACAATGATTTCTACATCATGTATATGAAGAAAAGATTGCAGATTGCTTAATTAGTTTGTTAAAAAATAAGTCTATTGAATTTGAATTTACAGGTTAAAGTCCATATTCATGGCAGCTAAAAGAACCTAAAAATGGTTTCTTTACCATGATATTATTTTTATGTTACATATCTGCCTATGGCAAATATATTTTAAGACAAGGAAGCCAACTTCTTTTCTGGAAAACGGAAACATGGCAAAATCACTTCGAATGAACGAAGACTAGCTTATGCAGATACTATTCGGCAATCTACATGAAGAAATATTAAACATCGATTGGGATGGCTGTTCCATTCTCGGTACAAATAATAATTTAGTCTAGCGATGCATTTCCCTTCATATTCGTTTAAATTGCGATTTATTATATCGTGGTGTTTGGGGAAATCTGCTTTCAATACGTCTCGACAGGTCTTTATCTGGTTTGGTTGTAAGCGAGAAACGAAACTTACCTGTGATCTCATACTTGACTTTATTTTTATTGTACCTTGGTATCTGACGGGTAATAAAATGTAAACAACACATCACCAGGTTTGTTTGCAAATTGCAGTTTGGACAGTTGTTCAGATTGCAGATTTAGGAGTAAATATATACATTTGACATAAAACTGTTATACATGGTGAAAAAAAAAAACAGTTTCTAAGGACAGAGAAGCAGAACGAATTATGTTGACACGTCTTATATAGCTAATATGCATATACTGGAATGGCTATCAGCGACAATATATTTAACATGTGTTAACAGTAATAGTGTTGCAAGTATATATCATTGCCAGACTCCATCCGTGTAAAGAATTATTGTGAAGAGAAAATGACTGTTAATATCACAAAAGAGATGAATGAAATAGTATTCATGTTTTTGAAATACTAAAGATAGTTTAGGTTTAACCTGTTTTTTTTTTCTGTGAAAACACACTGCTCCCTGTAATGTCGTACACTAATCCGATTTTGGTATACATGATGTTGGTCCATACAATACGTTATTTGTTTGTTATCAATATTGTATGCAAATATGTTATAATGTTTTTTGAGTTTGTATTTATGTAGTGGTAAAATACTTGCATACTTCATGAAAACATTTCTACATACATGTACTATAATCACTAATTGTACCTTTTTCTTAATTTCAGATGGTAAGTACCTATATTTATTGTGATCATTCATCTTGATATAAAATATGCAGATAAATCTGATCGTCGTAGGTATTCTGCCAACATTGGAACATAAAGGTAAAGTTTGGTTTAATATCTAAGTATAGTCAGTTCCTTCCAACAAGCTGATAAGTTAAAAACAATGATATATATTCACATATGGTGTTGTTTTGTTATATCTTAGTGTAATATGCACGAATAGGATTGGAAAAAAAAGTTGCATGTGCGTCAAAATTAAACCTAAAAGCTAAGAGGATAAAAATGAGACCCCTTGATTAATTCGGCATCAGGATATGTGTATTTAGGATGAATATCCACAAAGTAGATTTAGAAACAATTGGCAGTGGAGAAGATCAATGTTACTTATTGAACATTATTTAAATGTTGTGAGGCATGATTGCACTTAAATAATAACTTTATTATTAATTCACATATTTAGGGATAATTATTGAAACGCACTTAAATAATAACTTAATTATTAATTCACATATTTAGGGATAATTATTGAAAGGCACTTAAATAATAACTTTATTATTAATTCACATATTTTGGGATAATTATTGACATGCATGTATACTAATAAACCTAAAGTGTACAAACTCGCCATGTACAGTTAAATATGCCCGTTGCTTAACTTCATCGGATGAAAGAATGTGACTAGTAAAAAATGATAATTGAATGTAATTCCATGTAATCCAATTACATATTGATAAATTTGTTCTCACACCTATTAATGTCATAATGTAATAATGAGTAACAAGTCCAGTATTACAAACGTTTCATTTTCTTTTAACAAATTGACACAAAAACACTAGATACCAGGACGTGACATGCAAAGCTGTATTAACTGTATAATTATGTCATCAGCTTCTGGATTATGGCCTGTTGTTGAACGGTTAAGTATATAAGATAACAGCCCTTTTTAACTGAAGCACAGTGAACAATATTTATAGTACAATATTTAACGAATGTTTCAGTTTAGATAAATTTCTATCACTCATCGGTATTTTAGCATTCTACATAATTACGACAAAATCAATGTAATCTAAACTAAAATGGAAACCTGTTATTTTTAGATAAGTGTCCATTTGAGGGCGAACACATTTTAAATATAGCTTTGACATTGACCTCTACAAGGAAGGATTCATGTTGCATAAAGATTTGTTTACTTTCACGAAAAGAATCAGTGTGCATAGGGAGTAATGTATTACTTTTCCTCTTTTAAAAAGAATGATCCGTATGATTCAAACTTCTTGTTACTAAAAACAACTCTGGTAATGTGAATGTAATCAGACCAAAATGATTAGTATTATTCAGAGTTCTTATTGTAGGAAACAAATCTGGTGATAAGAAGGTTTTTGCGCACATCATGATGTATATTATAAATCTTATTGTAATACTTTCATCTATTCATTTAATAACCATTCTGTCAAGATATACATACATACATACATACATACATACATACATACATACATACATACATACATACATACATACATACATACATACATACATACATACATACATACATAATGTACATACACATGCACAAACATACATGCATACATACATACAGACATACATACACATGTATGTACGGATGCAAGCATGCACATACATGCATACATACATACATATGTATGCACACACACATATATACATACATATGCATGCACACATATATTTACATACATACATACATACATACATACATACATACATACATATATGCACATGCATACATGGCTGAGTTGTCTAAAGTGCTATATGTTATGAATCACTGCCATCTCATGTCTGTCTGTATGTGGGTATGTGAGAAAGCTTGCAATTAGCTTCTCGTGATCTCAACGTGGGGCTTTCCAGGAGCCGGCTGATGCAGGACTTCAGTCTTATTGGTAATGATGGTGAGACCAAAGCTTTTGTAGGAGCTGGATAACTTGTTAACACTCATTGCAGGTTGGCGTCTGATCCAGCATTGAGGGTGCAGTCAGCAGCAAATAAGAGATCCCGGATGGTGTCTGTCATGACCTTGGTTTTCACTTGAAGCTTTCTAGTATCTAATAGTTTTCCAACAGTACGGTACCTGATGCAGAACCTCTCCGTCTCTGATAGCATTAGGCAGCATGGCAGAGAACACTAGACTGAACAGTGTCGGTGCCAGAACACAGCCCTGCTTGACGCCATTTGTTACTGGGAATGGCTCAGATGTATCTCCATTGTCCTGGACTCGTGCCTGCATGCCATCATGGAATATACATTTTCTTGGGCATCCGTACTTGGCCATTACCTTCCACTTTCCTTCTCTGCTGACAGTATCAAAGGCTTTTGTCAAGTTGACGTAATTGGAGACAATGTTGGTGTTTTGCTCTTGGCATTTCTCTTGTAGCTGTCTCACACAAAACACCATGTCGCTAGCCCCACATTCTTTTCGAAATCCACGCTGTCTTTTTGGCAGTAGTCCCTGGTCAAGGTGCAGAGTGAGGCGGTTTAGTAGGATTCTGGCGAGTATCTTTCCTGCAACTGAGAGTAATGATATACCCAAGTAGTTGTCACAAGGCTGGCAGTTCCCTTTGCGCTGATACAAGTGGATTATGCAAGCGTCGTTGAATTCCTGAGTGATTGTCTCTTGCTGCAACATCAGTAAAACCAGTTGGTGGAGCCTTTCTACCATGACTGTGCCCCCTTCTTTATAGACTTCAGCTGGGATGGAGTTTGAAGCATGTGATTTGCCACTAGAGATCAGATGTATCACTTAATGTGTCTCCAGCAAGGTTGGAGGGTTATCCAGTGCTTCTTTGCTGGGTAATTGTGGGAGACGACTGATGGCTTCAACATTGATGAATGAAGGGGGAATCAGGACTTTGTCAAAGTGTTCAGCCCATGGTTGAAGAATTGTCTCTTTGTCAGCAAATAGTGTATTCCCATCTTTGCTGAGAAGGGAGGAGGATGATCCAGATGATGTAGGTCTATACACTTCGTTCAAGGCATTGTAGAAGTTCTTTATATCATGATGGTCTGCGTACCTTTGTTGCTCAGCCATGTGTCACGCATCTGGCAGAAGTTCTGCTGTACAATTCTGCATATGTTGTTGTACGCATCTTTCCAAGAGGTGGAGTTTGGGTTGCTGAGGTAGGTTTGAAGAAGGCGGTGTTTCTCATCTAGCAACATCTTGATATTTTCACAGGTCTCATCAAACCAGTCTTTATGCTTTTTGGTTGAGGGTCTTAGGATTTCCGAAGCTGTGCTGAAAACCAGCTCTCTGTATGCTGCCCAGTCGGTCTCCACAGTCTGATTGTCAAGAGGGGTGGATTTCACGTTTTTACGGGGCATCCACAAGAGACTGTTTGGTACTGGTGCATTGCAGTTTGGTGATGTTCATTCGTTTAGGAGCCTTCTTTCCCTGTGGGCATCTTTTGGGCTGAATGCAGATATTGAACTTGGTGATGATGAGTCTGTCCAGCAGTTAGTGCCACACAAGAAGTTTGTCACACGCACATCCTGCCTGTCCCTCTTCCTGACAATGACGTAGTCGATGAGGTGCCAGTGCTTAGATCATGGGTGCATCCATGATGTTTGGTTACTGGTAGAGAGGTGGTAGACTGTATTGGTGATCAGCAGTCCAATCACAGCACAAGTCTTGAGCAGAAGGAAACCGTTGCTGTTACAGTGACCCACTCCATGCTTTCCTAGCACTCCATCCCAGGCAACATGATCACAGCCAACTCTTGCATTGAAATCGCCAAGAATGAGGAGCTTATCTGCCACTGGAACGTAAGCATTGACGGAGTGAAGTTTCTCATAGAATTTGACCTTCACTTCATCTGGGTTGGTCATGGTTGGAGCATAGCAACTGATGAAGGTAAGGTGCTTTCTTCCAGACAAGAGTTGACGTTTCATGCTCGTGAGTCTATCATATACACCCTTGGGATGCCCAGCCAATTTGCCAATAAGTGCTGTCTTTGCTGAAAAGCCAACATCAGCCTTATGCATATATAAATACATTACATGCATACATACATTACATGCATACATGCATGCATGCATACATACATACATACATACATACATACATACATACATACATACATACATACATACTTACATACATACATACATACATACATACATACATACATACATACATACATACATACATACATACATACATACATACATACATACATACATACATACATACATACATACATACATACCAAAATCAATTATATTAATAATTGTACAACAATGGAAATAATATGCATTAAGTACAATTGCTCCGGTGGCCTAGTGGTTAGAACATCCGCTGCAGAAGCAGGAGGTCGTGGGTTCGATCCCCAGCCAAATCATACCAACGACTTACAGAAATGGCGCTCAAAATTAAAAGGTTAGTGTCAGGACTGATCAGCCTGCTGTCAAGATAATGTGACTGGGTGGGATATGCTTCATGTCTGCGGCATGATGCCCCAGTGCTAGACATCACTATAAACTGCCTCACTGCAGACATTGTGTCATATGACTGAACATGTTTTAAAACTATGCTAAAAAATGAAACAAACAAACAAACCAAAGCATACTCTGTTTTAAGCTATAATTTTGTAACCAAAATCAGGTTGATATATATATATATATATATATATATATATATATATATATATATATATATATATATATATATATATATATATATATATATATATATAGAGAGAGAGAGAGAGAGAGAGAGAGAGAGAGAGGGAGATATTTGTGTGCGTTTGTGTATGTGATAGTGCATGATATATGAATGACTGATGACAGAATGGATACAGTTTACAATGTTAATTGAGTCGGTATATGTAATCAAGTACTTCAATATTTGTACGCTACAACATGATTCAAATGAGAGATATGGGATCTACCTGAGCTATGCATATGCTATGCCCTGTTAATTCACTGTATTTCTGCACTTTTTATCTTTCTGTTTCAGTGTTCTAAGTGTCAGGGATGGCAGACTAAATGCCCGTTTCATTCTGGTTATGCATGCAGATGTGACGCCAAGAAATAATTAGAATATAATGGATTTCAAGCAACGTGCAAAATTAAGTTTGGAGCAATTTCTCACCCCTGGCTTATTTAGGTATTTTTCATGCGCACTAAAAAAATTACATGAATTGTACAAATCAAGATAGTAACGTTTATGGTTCAAGTTTACCAATGTACTTGAAAAATTAATGTAGTACAAGAAATGGTACCCACTAATACAGGAATAAGCTATCTTCTGTTTCATCATAAATTAGGCCATATTTGCTATGCTTTCCTAAATTGTTGATGGTTCTTTTAAAACAAGGTGAATTATCACTGAAGAAGATAATGCTGTTCCCAACACAAATTATCAGTTTGATTTCAATTAAATTGACAATTTGAATTATTGACAATTATATTTATTCCAGCTTGTTTTCTTTGGATTACTGTATTGATGTGTTTGTCTTGTAAAATATTATAGTTGAAAATAAATGATTACAGCCTGGTATTTTAGGAAATGAGAATGTTTATAACAGCTGTATTGAATTTACATATGGAATTCTCCATGGCAACATGTTTCGAAAATATGAATGATATAAGAATGGCATCAACATTATCAACTAATATTGATTGATTAGCTTACTGCTGCAAATTCAGACATACATCCAGTCAGAAATCAGGTGACATTATTAGAATAACTATTATCATTTCATTGCTTGTAGGAATGCATATGTCTGATTTTCTTTGCACATCAGATTGATTTATTTTTTAATACTGTTATATATTGGTTTTACATTTTTTGCTTCAGATGTGTTGCATTAAAATGTGCTTTCATAAGACCAGGATGCTTCATTGAGTTCAGTTTTCCTTAATCTTAAGTATGGGAAGAAAGTGTGACCTTTAAATGATTTACATCCTTTATCAAGGACATTTCAGTGCATGAGAATCAACAAGTTTGATTACGATCAAATTACACCATTACTATTGAATGAAAGAAACGTTAAATTCAAGGTTAATTTTATTCAATACAGAGCATGTGAATGTTGGCACATACTTCGAGACAGGGTGTGTCACTTGGTCACTCGGATAATATGAGACCAATATATCAAACTGTTGTTTATTTATACATTTCAAAACGTTGAATTTCGAGTGCTGCCATTATTGAGAAAACGTGCACACAAGACGATGACAGCAATGTGATCTGCAATGGGAGATAATCAGCTATTAGTTTTGGTGTTCTCTGAAATCTGCCTTCCATATCAGGTGCTTCTTAAGTCACAGATAAACAGTATCCTCCTTATTGATGACACTGACTCTTATTTTCTTTAATATGATGTACAACAGCAATTAGTACCATTGATTTACCTTTTATTCAGTCTGCTAATCATTGGCAAATTGAGAGACACAGATTATGCCTTTTGGATATCTTGTCCTTACCTACTTATAGTGGCTGTGTAGAAAACATTATTTAGTGGTATATATATAATTTGTGTGATGAGTGGATGATGTTCTTTACATATGGCACACTACAGGTCTCATAACCTCACTGTCTTATATAAAAATTATACTACCAAACACAAGGACATGGTGGATTGCATATACAAGATCACTCTTTTTCCAGCATGTACAATGATAATGGTGTTGCCCAATCATGTTGAAATCATTCATGCTTGAACATAACTTTGTAATTTTATATACCATTTGAGACACCCATATGAAATTGCAGTGAGATTTAGATATTGATATCAGTTGTGAATCAATTCAAATAAATAACCTCATTACACTCATTGATGCAATCTGCAAACTAGAATAGGTGTATATGTTATCTTTCTAAGGCTAATAGATTTGGAGATACCTTGTGAGAAGACTAAAAGTTAAACCATAATGGTTTAAGTGCCTTATTTTCCACACAAAATATTAATGTATTTTCACCAACGATTTTTAAAACAGGAATTTGTTTGTTTTCCAAATACAACCTACTGGTACCATGCCTTAAGACGATGTGTTGGTAAATTGTTGTGAAATATAAAGACTTCTAAAACAGATGGACCACCCATTACCAGCTTAATTGTAAAAAAGCTGTGCCCACAAACCTGCTTTTGGACATTGAGCTATTGTCCAATTGTTGGTTGACATTTTAAGTTTACCATCATCAGTCTGGCTAAATGCAAAAGTAGAAACAGTGTTGAAAAATGGGGACGTAGATGCAGAAAATTACCAATCAGTTTCACTTTTACTGGCCAGATACAAACCTCTCAAGCATATATTGTGAGTATAACCAGTAAAACAACTCAATCAGCTCACCTCTATACCTAATATAATCACATATTTCAAGAAGTCAGTGAAGAGCTCACCTCTACACATAATATAATCACATTGTACAATAAGTCAGTGAAGACGTCAAGTAAGAATCTCTTAACATCAAAGCGACCAGTAAACCAGACTCATCATTGTTATTTTTCAAAATAAACCTCAGACACTGTCCACAGACAGGCAGGCCAATCGCCTATCCAGCAGTAGTCAGCTCTGTGTTAGAGCATGGTCGTGTCATTCGGGATCCCTACTGCACCTGGACTATCAATGGAATTGAGAAGGCAGCAAGATTTTTATCTGGTAATTACAAAACCAGTGAAGCAGGATGTGTCACTAAAATGTTAAATGACCCAGGTCTACCAACACACCAAGACTGGCATAGTATGATCTGACTGTCATACCTTGACAAAGTGGTTTTCGGGTTATTATTCGCTCTCGCACCCAATCCATTTAAAGCACTAATACAAACTATATATCAAATCCAAGTCAAATCTTTTCCTAACTTTGTAACTAAAACCCACTTCTTGAACAAAATACCTTTACAAGCACTTGTAAGATGAACAAGACAGATTTTGCTTGACCTTTGCTTGAACCACTATGTTGGTCTACTGCTAGAGGATCCACCTCGGATGCAGGAAGTCAAGGGTTCAAACCAGAACAGGTAAAATCATAGTAAAGACTTATACAGAAATGGTACTAACAACTGCATTGTCAGATGTTTAGCATTAAGATGTTAGTGTTAGGACTGTCAGCATAATGTGACTAGGCGGGACATCATGCTACATTTACTAATAATAATAATAATAATAATAATAATAATAATTATAATAATGAGGACTTTGTATAGAGCCTAATCTTTCGAAGCTCTAAGCGCTTTACACCATCAATAATGATATGACTACACTACAGAACAACAAATGACAAAACAATGAAATTGGAAAACATAAGAACATACTGTAAACATATAAGATACAAAACATGATTAGGTCGCTAAGTTTGTCCCTGCAGTCGAAACAGGTGAGTCTTGAGAGCACTCTTAAAAGGGACCACTGTGTCTCTGTGTCTAATTTCAATCGGCAATTCGTTCCACGTAGCCGCGCCCTGGTGTGCAAACGAACGTTGTCCATATGACAAAGTCCATATAACTTTGTTTTCACATTGGGAACAATGAGTATACGATTATCAGAAGAAGAGCGTAAGGATCTGACGTGTACAAAATGGGTGAGGCTGGCTAGGTATGTTGGACTGGAGTCTGACATTGAAACATAGCACAGAGAACAAATTTTGTGTTTGATTTTGTATCGACTTGATTGATAGCCAGTGTAGGGTACAGAGCAGTGGTGAGGTGTGCTCTGATCGAGGTACTCTAAAGATGATCCGTGCAGCTGTGTTTTGAACGTTTTGAAGTTTCTGGAGTAAATACTGTGACAAAACAGACAGAACTGAGTTACACTAGTCCAGTCTTGAAAGTACTAATGAACACACAAGTGTTTATTGGCATCAACTGAAAGATATTTACGAATTGAACTGCTGCGTCTCAATTCAAGATATGCAGCCTTGCATATGTTCATGACATGTTGGTGCAATGTGAGAGTGTTGTGAACAGAATAGCCTCAGTTTTATCATCATTCATCTGCAGCTTGTTATTCTGAATGCCAAATACATGCTGGAGATGGTGGAGTAATATATCATGGTTTATTGTGTCTAATGATGCTGACAAATCAAGGAGGGTGAGTACTGTAATCTTTCCACTATCCAAAGCAGAGAGAATGTCATAAAATACTTTCTGCAGAGTAGTTTCAGTACTGTGGTAAGGGCGATATGCAGACTGTACATTGCAAAAATGACTGTTTGAATTCAAATGAGATACAAGATGGGTTAGAACAACATTTTCTAAGATTTTATTTATATGAATGGAAGATTAGAGACTGGGAGGTAGTCTTTAAATCGTTATGGTCAAGTGTTGGTTTCCTCAACCGATGTCTTAACGAGGACAGTTTTGAAAAATAATGGGAATTCTCCAATGAGAGAGAGAGAGAGAGAGAGAGAGAGAGAGAGACTGGGCAGATTGGAATGTGGCATTGCATTTATTTTAAATCCCACATCATGGGTGTAGTCTTTATTCTTCGAATGTGTTGGGTGGCAACAACAATACATGTTTATGTTCTGCCTGTGACTTTTATTATTCGAATAGATCCCACGTAAAATGTTTGTTGACATGTTATGTGTAATGTCTCTTATTGGAATGTGTCAGACATAATAAATTTATTTTTATTTGTTTGTTTTCTATGGTGTAACGCCATTTTTAAGCACAATATAGGATATACATGGCAGTCAGTATTATTGGTGGAGGAAAAAACCCGGGAAAACCCCGGAAAGAACCACCGACCCACGAGAAACTACTCTCAAGCTTTCTCACATAACTGCATTAGCCAAATCTTAGACTCAGACAGAGGTGAGATGGCAGCGCTATGGACCACTCGTCCACTTGGGGTCCCTAAATCTATTTTTAAATTTTGGATGTATTTTGTTCTAATGGGAAGTTTTCAGATAAAGATAATGGATGTTTGCAATGCCTTAAACATATTTTGTTGTTTTTTTTTCTTCTCAAATGCAAAACATATTTGAGAGATTAATAACATCGGTTAGTGATGGAAATTTTGGGTCTATGCACTCAAGCTGCAGTGATGTTGAAATTGGATCAAGGTCTCAAGACTTTGGTGCACTCTTCATCAAGTGTGTCCGTACTAAATCTATGGAGACAGGTTCAAATGATCATAATGCTTGTCGCTGAACTTCTGTATTATAACTGTATGGTGACGAGTCAATTGAAATTGTGATGTGAAGCGAAACTCTAATGGTTTGTACTTTGTCACAGAAGAAACTTGCAAATAGGTCCAGAAGGTCTACTGGTGAAAAAGTAGTTGCAAGTGGTGTACATTTGTCCCTTGACATTAGTTTTAGTTATCTCGAAGAGCTCTTTGCAACTGGAACTCTCTGTGATCTTAGTACTGTAGTGGGATAAGTTGGCTAAATGGACTATCTTTGTGACGTTTTCTTAGAGGCTTCATAGATTTGTTTATGAATAGTGAGTCTGGTGGAAAGATAAAGCCTCTCTGCTTTTTGGCGATGTCTTTTAGCAGTGTGAAGCTGGTCCCTAACACTGATATACCATGGAGAATACTTTTGTTTTTATTGATACTCTGCATTTGGTGGATGGGGCATGTTTTTCAACCTATGAACACAGGCAGTTATAAAGTTGTTCAGCTGCTGGACGTAAGAAGGATGGCAGACGTCTCAATTCAAGATATGCAGCCTTGCATATGTTCATAACATGTTGGTGTAACGTGAGAGTGCTGTGTAGAGTAATGCCTAGGTTCTGTACTGACTGTGAGAATTTAATGTTGGTGTTGCTGATATTTATTGTCTGAAGTAAAGGATGTGAATGAGAAAGTCTTTGTGTTGTGATCAGAATAGCCTCAGTTTTATCAAGATTCATCTGCAGCTTGTTACATGTCATCCATGATTTCACATCAGAAATGCACGTCTCTACTCCATGGATGGTAGCATCAACTTCAGTTGGGTGGCTAGACATGTATATCTGGGTGTCATCATCATACAGTTGGTGCGATACTGGGTGATGATCTATGACACTTGAGAGCGGCTGAGTATACAGAATGAAGAGAACAGGTCCCTGTTAATCACTACAACATACATCAACTGGGCTAGAGTGTATTTAATTTGCTGATAGAATTTGTGTCCTGTTCACTAAGTAGGACTTGATCCACTGTAAGGCTATATTCTGAATGCCAAATACATGCTGGAGATGGTGAAGTAATATATCATGGTCTATTGTGTCAAATGCTTCACATAAATCCAGGAGAGTGATGACTAATCTTTCCTCTATCCAAAGCAGAGAGATTGTCACTAAATACTTTCAGAAGAGTAGATTCCATATTGTGGCAAGGGCAATATGCAGACTGTACATTGATAAAAAGACTGTTTGAATTCAAATGAGATACAAGTTTAGTTAGAACAACCTTTTCTAAGGTTTTTGATATGAATGGGAGAATTCCCCTGATGAGAGGGAGATATTAATAACATCAGTTAGTGAAGACAATATTGGGTCTCAACTCTCAAGCAGCAGTGTTGTCGGAACTGGATCAAGTTCACAAGACTTTGGTGCACTTGTCATCACGATTGTCAGTACTAAATCAATAGAAACAGGTTAAAATGCTCCTAACGGTTATCACTGAAATTCTGCATCATAACTGCATGGTGACGAATCAGTTGAAATTGTGCTGTGAAGTGAATCTCTAATGGTTTGTACTTTGTCATCGAAGAAATTTGCAAATTGGTCTGGTAGGTCTAGTGGAGAGAAGGTTCTTGGAAGTGGTGTACATTTGTTCCTTGACATTAGTTTGTTAGTTATCTCAAAGAGCTCTTTACAGCTGCTACTCTCCGTGATCTTAGTACTGTAGTGGGATGATTTGGCTAAATGGACTAAGTTTGTGACGTTCTTCTTAGCGGCTTCGTAGATTTGTTTATGAATATTGCGTCTGGTGGAAAGCCAAAGCCTCTCTGCTTTTCGGTGATGTCTTTTAGCAGTGCGAAGCTGGTCCCTAACACTGCTATACCATGGAGAACACTTTTTTCTTTATTGATACTCTACATTTTGGTGGCTGGGGCATGTTATTCAAGCAATGAACGCAGGCAGTTATCAAGTTGTTCTGCTGTTGGATGTAAGAAAGTTGTTAGGTTTTCATGGATGTCATGCATGAATTTGGTTCTATTTATCATACGGAGGTTTCTCTTAGTAGCAAATAGAGGTGGAGGGTTAGGGACTGATACGTCAAGATGGCATACAATGCAGAGGTGATCCGATGCAAGTTCGAGGGATACAAGGGTGGATTGCAGAATATCATCATGATGTCTATAAGGAAACCAGTCTAAAATGTGACCATGTTTATGGGTAGGTGGTTAACTGACTGTTTAAGATTGAAAACATGAATGGAATCTAGGAGTTTTGATATGTATGGTTTACCAGGACAGTCAAAGTGAAAGTTGAAATTTCCAAGAATAATTAGGTTGCCACATATCGAATTTCCATACTCTAGAAGATTTGGAAACTGCTCCAAAATGAGATATTCAGTCAGCTTGTTTTCTTCTACTAGGAGGAGGACGGTAGAGACAGAAAAAATGGTCAGACCTTTGTTCCAGTGTGAGCGTCGTTTTGACTAGTTCAAACGATGTGTGGCAGAAATTGAAGGTTGTGTTGTACTTAAGGCATTTGATAATGGAATTCTTTGTACTTACAGCAGTTCCACCTCCGCGAGAGTTGCGGGGGAACGACTTGATGGAGTAATCACTGGGTGTTAAATCTGCATATTTAGATTCATCATTAACAATTTCTGTGCAGTTTTCCAGTGATCCTACTGATTGAGCGTTGAATAATGCAATACGTAGTGGTATCCCTGGGTCATTTGACACAACGGTTGATGATTTAAGAGGAATTTGAACCAGGTTATTAAAATTAACGTCAGAATTTTTAAGTTGTTTATCCGTTACGGGCAAAAGGGAGATAACTGGAATTCTTCCTGTTCTACGCCGGCCAGCTTTGAAAGAACGTTTCTTTTTTCGCTTCCATTTACATTTAAGAACTGATGAATGAATTCCCAGTTCGTTTAGTCTTGAGCAAAATGTAGTATCTAGAACCAAGGTGTGGTCATTTAATCCAATTAATGAGGGTCCGTCATATTGTAAGTGGCCACATGACAGCGGTTTATTAAAAAGCAAATGACGTCTTAACATTGGGACGAATCAGCTGAGAAAAATTATAATTGTTCTCGTTTCCAAAACAAGGAGATGAATTAACACATACGAACGGAACAGCCAATGCCTGATGAAACACAATAATGTAGACGATGATAGAGAGCAAGCACAAATATCATAAATATAGCACAAAATCGGAAGAGCCTATCTCGAGCAGTTAAGCGAAGGCGGCCATCTTTCTGGAAATCTCAATGTCTGCTGCCTGAAGCCTCAGAGCTAGACATCACTAGAAAACTGCTACACTGTTTACATAATATGAATGAAATATTGCTAAAGCTACATTAATAATTCAAATCACCAACACCTTTACTTGATATTAATATGAATTTTTATAAAAGTTAAATGTCATAAAGATGATATTTACAAATGAAATGAAAACAAATGGCCAATGTTACTGAAAAACAAATAGTGAATGAAATTAGATCTTTAAGGTTTTAAGGAGGCAGTAGATCCTTTGAATAATTCAATTAATTTTCATTTTTGTAAAAGGTAGAAAAAGGCTGCATTTACGCCATCAAATCTGATTAAAATTTTACATTACATGTTTATATTAATTAGCACATGCTGCTCTTTACCTTTAAAGAATTAATTACAACATGTTGCTATTTACCAAGAAGTAAATAGGTTTCACCAATAAAATTTGCAGGAAGTATTACCTTTTAATGGGCTTTACTGACAAGAAAATTAAAATTTTAATGGTAAATTTAATAACAAGCAAGTCCAATTTTCATGCATCAGAATATATCTTGCAATAATGCTTCACATTACATTCGATATGTTTCAACTTGTTGAACTTTGATGTTACAACGATATGGTCACAAACTAAGTAACAGAAAAAAATGCCAAGTAAACCAAGTTTTGTAACACTCAACAAAGAAATTAAATATCAAAGTTATAAATGAAACTGTGAGAACAGCTTACAGTATTAATCTAAACTATTTCTTTTAAAGGTCTAGGAAAGTCCTAGATGAATATAAAGTTCCTTATGAAATTCAAAGCCGGAAATGTACTAGTTCTCACAAGAATTGTGACACGGTCAAGAATTCCTTTGACTAGTATGTAGCAGTTCAAGAATAATATTACAGTCCAAAACAATAAGGACTTTCTACTTTGACTGAACAGTCCAAACAAATGGGACCACTCTGGTCACATAGTGGTTAGAGTATCAGTTGCGGATGCAGGAAGTCATGGGTTCGAATCCCAACCAAGTCATCTCTAAGACTTAAACAATAGTTACTAATAGCTGCTTCACTAGGTGCTATGCATTAAGACATTAGTGTTTGGACTGGTCAACCTGATGTCAGGATAATGTCACTAGGTGGGACATGATGCTACATGTCTGCAGCATGATGTCCCAGAGTAAGACACTTATAAACTGCTAGTCTGCAGGCATCATAGCGACATGACTGAAATTGTTGATCTAAGTACATCATAAAGCATGTCTTCAGATTTACAACAGGAAGAAAATAAGTGTGAATGTCTCCAAAGTTGAAATGAAATTGATTCCTTATGTCTCTTCTTACATACACCATATTGCAGTCACTGTACTAATTCAACTCCCATAATAAACATATGGATACACCATATAGCAGTCACTGTACTAATTCAACTCCCATAATAAACATATGGATACACCATATAGCAGTCACTGTACTAATTCAACTCCCATAATAAACATATGGATACACCATATAGCAGTCACTGTACTAATTCAACTCCCGTAATAAACATATGGATACACCATATAGCAGTCACTGTACTAATTCAACTTAAAATTTCTGGGTGCTATATCTTTTTTAAGTAACAGATAGGATAAGCTCTCAAAAGATATTTTACTTTTAATTATTAATCAATTATGGACACCAAACCAGTATATACTCTATTTGTTCACCCATTTCTAGACTTGTTCACATTTCTACCATACAATTAATACCACGACTTTAACCAGATTTAATTCTTTTAGTAAAGGATGTATTTTACTCATTGATATTGGAGTATAATTGTAAGAAAGAATTAGCCATGATTGTGCAAGGATAATAGTGTAATGGCATTTGATGTGATATCACTGTATATAGCTAAATTACATCTGTATTATATGTGATATCACTGTATATAGCTAAATTACATCTGCATTACATGTGATATCACTGTATATAGCTAAATTGCATCTGTATTACATGTGATATCACTGTATATAGCTAAATTACATCTGCATTACATGTGATATCACTGTATATAGCTAAATTACATCTGTATTACATGTGATATCACTGTATATAGCTAAATTACATCTGTATTACATGTGATATCACTGTATATTGCTAAATTACATCTGTATTACATGTGATATCACTGTATATAGCTAAATTGCATTTGCATTATATATGGCTTTGTTGTCTTGTACTTTTTAGTGGGTTATTCTTGTTATTAAAAAAATTGTTTTCTGCATTTGTATCTTCATATTATCTTTCTAAGGCATGCATGCTACACAAAAGAAACACAAACATGCTGACATTAGCATGTATGACATCACAAGGTATCAAATTACATGATGCCTTGTTTATTTCATATCTCACTCATTATAATACAAGTTTAAATGTTTTAAATTTCAAAACTGAATTTCTTTTCTTGCTTACTCTCACAGAAATAAGATGCAGTACATGCCTATTCATATAGATCAAACCAAACAAATAAGTGTGCTACATGATTGGTCAAAATGATAAGAGGCCATTGCCCTTCTTTGACTAAAACAAAAACACACATACCCATGATGCATCAAGAGACATTCCAAAATTATTAAAACTATCAACACTGATTCATCACCCCAAAATCTTAACAAAACAGTATAAGAGTCAATTAAAAGTTCATTAAGATTTATTATACAGAAGAATAAATAACTGAGTGCAACTTTTTAGTATAAAAGTATTGGGAATTATTAGGCAGCAAAGAATAGACATAGTAATTTCTTCAAGCCTGTTAATGTTACCGAAGACAAGGGGAAATAATGTGCATCAGTGCAAAAGACTTAGTCTATTGAGGTCTCATACATAAAGACAACAAGACACAAATTTGAAAAAGCTGTCCAAAGTTCCTATAATACTGACATTGCTGTTGGAGAGGAAAGCCTGCTCTCAAACTGCTGTGGCCCAAGCTAAGAAGTAAGCTGAAGGTCAGGAAATAGGCAGAACACTTTGCGATGCCAAGGCAAGTCCATGTTTCCATGCAATATTCAGACACTGATATAACTTAACACTGCATAAACTACTTGGTAAATGTAATAGAACCGAATTGCATATTAATTGTCTAATACATACATAATACCAAAACTCATACAAAGTTAAGAGAAATCCTCAAAAAATTATTGTGACTACTTTCCACTAAAAGCAGTGTTAAATTTTTTACCTTACAATATAAAGCTGAATAATATGCCTAAATTATTGAAAAAAATAGAAACAAAGCAAACATTGCAAACACGCAATTACAGACAAAGGGGATGATAATATACCTTGATTTGACATACCATGTAGCAAGCTTTATTTCCAGCTAAATGATTATATCTCTTGATAGTACCGGTAAGTGCAGAGCAATGTTACCTTTATAAATAGATTTTTTTTTTCAAAACTGAAACCACATTTCTGACATGAAGCTTGTTTTCAACTACATGTATTTACATCAACAGATCTGGTGAATATAACACATATCGCTTAGTGAACACATGAAAAAATGCCAAGATGTGGAATGCTGTGTTCCGAAAGCAACAGTTTCAACATCCTGGCTGTCAAGGTTTTCATTCATGGTTCTTGAAGAGAAAAGAGAGGTCTGGTTTTGCAGGAGAGAGTAATATGTTTAACATACAGATATACATCAAGAGTGTTTCAACTGTATGAAGAAATGCCAAGGAGAGATTGTGGAAGAAAAACTGTGTGTAGTGAATAATGCGATGCAGATAGGACTTTCATGGACTTTTAATGAACAGGAAAGGTTGAGAAATATTATTTTAGTGTGAATGTCCATGGCCCCCCTCCTCAACAAAATGAATGCAGAAAAAGTTCCAATACTGTTTGCCAAAATACTGAATGTACCAATATGAAAGACATGGCAGACCATATAAAAGATGTCAATGAGTTTAATTCTATGATAGGAAATAAAACAGATATAATTGATATTCAATGTGACTCAACATGCAATGTATAGTGTAGTAGGTAGGACACCCTTTCAACCAGCTACACAGTGCACACACATTCTAGTTGAAGACACTACTCCTAACAAAATGGTATATAACTACAAAGAAAAAAACTATGCACATTGGGTCTAATGCATGCATCTGATGATGAAGCCCAATTGTGCTACTTCTCAGCAAATGCAAGTCTACAAGCAAATATTGGATATAAATATACATTATGTAAGGACGGGCTTATACATTTGTAGAAAACAGACAATCTAGAGGTACGCAACATTACAACTGATTCAGACACTGCCAGTTATCAGGCTAGCCTGGACCTTAGGAGGAAAGGAATAACTGAAACAGTCCCCCTAAATCATATTGATACATGCCATTTAGCTCAAAACCATAGAAAGTTCATTAAAGGTCAGAGCATTTTAATTGATTTGATGCCAGGATAAACTAAAAAATGAGGGAAAAGATGCAGAACAACTTTGTACTTGATTTGACTAAGAGGTACCAGGCTGAGTTTCAAAAATCATTTACAAATATAATACATGTACTTCAAAATTAATAAGTAATTTATCTTATGTAACAGATGCAATAGTTAAGTGCTATCAAGGTGATCATAGTCTTTGTCATAAGCAGTCTAAGGAGTCTATTCTCTTTTTTCCCATAGCATGAGCTGTCTACTGCCCCTATCCAGTGTATACAACCATTCCCATCTGTGTTTTGTATAGATGTTTTCTCAAAATCACATGGAAACCAGGAAGAAAAAAAAAAGACTCCATTATGACTGTCCAATGCAAAAACAGCTAAAATGATACCCTGGGTGCATGTGGTAACCATGGAAACAGACTCCTTTTATGTTATAGGTTGCATATCAGAGTCATGGAACTAATTCAAATCCATACTAAACACATGGGAACACCATCATATTCAAATTGCATTAACTCAAAATTTCTGGGTGCTAATTATCAGACCTATATTTCTCCATGCACAACTGTCCATGGTGCAAGCTTCTATATGGAAAACACCAAATATTCCCAGCATTTTTTTCTACTTGAAATACATACTATTGGTTCTGCATCAAATGAATCAGGTGCCACTGTCATTTTTGAGTACTTCTAAGTCAATTCTGTAAAAAATACTAAAACTGCATCAATTGAATATTGTCTATATTTTTATAAAAAATACAGATAGGATAAGTTCTCAAAAGATATTTATACTATAATTTTACTTTTCATTATTAATCAATTATGGACCAACAAACCCAGATATACTCTATTATTTGTTCACATATTTCTAGACTGGTTCACCATCTGTTATTAATATAGTTAGTACCACGTGTCCTATATTGCAACTGTATTTCACAATAGATTCCATGGAAATGAAAACACTACTCATTTTGATTCAATTGGGTTTATTCATGTGACCTAGCCCAACCAATGGGAAGTTACAAAATTATTCTAGAAATGTTGAATCCACACTAGTCACTGAGAAATTAATTCACAAATTATTATTAAGCTTACAGTCATTAATTGTCAACACAAGCATATATTAATAGATCCTATGCACTCTTGTTAATTGTCAACACAAGCATATATTAATAGATCCTATGCACTCTTTAATTGTCAACACAAGCATATATTAATAGATCCTATGCACTCTTTAATTGTCAACACAAGCATATATTAATAGATCCTATGCACTCTTTAATTGTCAACACAAGCATATATTAATAGATCCTATGCACTCTTTAATTGTCAACACAAGCATATATTAATAGATCCTATGCACTCTTTAATTGTCAACACAAGCATATATTAATAGATCCTATGCACTCTTGTGCTTTTAACAGATTCAGGTCAGTTAGGGAAAACTAAGGATAATCAGTAAAGCTTACAGACAAATCATGTACTAGGAGTTACAAGCCCCCCCCCCCCCCCAAACAAAGACATATATAACAAAAAAAAAGGAATTATTTGATTACCTACATCCATTATGTAATTATCCAACTCAAGTACAAACTAACAATATTATTTCATACAATCTAGTTAATTTACATTTGTCTATGTAATTATCCAACTCAAGTACAACCTAACAATATTACTTCATAAGATCTAGTACTTCATAAGATCTAGTTAATTTACATTTGTCTATGTAATTATCCAACTCAAGTACAAACTAACAATATTACTTCATAAGATCTAGTTAATTTACATTGTCTGTGTAATTATCCAACTCAAGTACAAACTAACAATATTACTTCATAAGATCTAGTTAATTTACATTTACCTATGTAATTATCCAACTCAAGTACAAACTATCAATATTACTTCATAAGATCTAATTAATTTACATTTGCCTATGATGATCTACTTTTAAACCAGACAGTTATGTAACACCAACTCTAGCTCTGATTTAAACCATATAAATGACCCCTACCTCATGATGGAAATGTCTATTGAATAAAGAAAGACAACTCTTGTAAACAATTTGTGAATACAATAATCAATCATATATTCTGATGATATCAATTGTACATACATAGTTTTACACCAATCCAATAAATATTGCAATAATAATTGTATTAAAAAAAATTCTAATGTGAAAACAATACTGATGTCTTGACATATAAAATGAGTCAAAGATATATATAAAACAAATGCAACAATCATACAACTAATTTTTTTTAGACAAATCCAAAAAATAAGCAAGCAAAACTTTTGTGAGCTAAAAGTTAGTCACATAAATAAAAATACACAAGTAGTTATCATGAAGACATAATATTCAAGTTCAGTTCATTGTTAATGTACAGCATAATTCTTTGAGGGAAAATCCCCCACCCCCAATGTTCAGCACTGTCTTCACCATCACCCTGAATGCTTTTAGTTTTTATCTACTTCATTCTTCTGGGAGATAGGGGCTTCTTTGACCTTTTTTGATGTTCCTGGTTCTTTTTAACAGAAGTAATTTGCATTACGTTGAACCTATGTTAATATACTTTTGGTCCAATATCTTCTTCTCTCTGGAATCCCATGAAGGATTCTCACCATCTGCTCTTTCCTCATCTTAACTCATGTAGTTATTCTCCAATACCTTCCTTAATTATGCCATCTTTCCAGAACTCCATTACTCTTTATTTTCCGATGCAGAGTCCTCTTTTGGATTTACTGCATCATACATAAAAAGGAAAAGAGATTATATGTATATATATATATATATATATATATATATATATATATATATATATATATATATATATATATATAGACACACACACACACACCTCTAAACTATCACATTATACCACTAATCATGGAAGCCATGAAATTGTACTCAATAACAAGTGAGTTACCCTTGTGCATAATAGTTAAAGATGATAAAATAGGAATGTGTTACAGTGAGGTGTCTTATGGGGGGAGTGTTGGCAGTCTGTAAACAATGGATGCATTTGTCCCATATACAAATCATAGCCCCCTCCCCATTCCCCTGGATAAGGCTGTCCATTCATAAGCTGTAATTGATAAATACATAGTATGCCCCATATGGTATAATACTACATGCATACAATATTTAAGACAGTATTTTGAAGCCAGAGGTGTCATAGACCCAAACTGTAGTGCAGTAACCACATAGAATATTGAGATTTGATTTCAATACTAGGAAAAGCTGATTTATAAAAAAATATATAGCAAGTAACAATTACTTTTAATGTGAATTTGATGAGAGTTTTAATGTGGCAATTAATTTTAAATATGCATGTAAGTTGAATCTGATTTTGGAGGCAGATTCCATTTTGTACCTTTTACAACCAGTGGGGTATATTTCATTCCCATTTTGTACCTGATTGTTATGTTTCCATTAGTTGCCATTACATACTAAGGGAGATAAGTCATGACATCCAATATATTTGTTTGTTTGATTAGGATTTTTAACGTAGCTTTAACAATTTTTCAGTCATATCACTATGATGTCTGCTGTGAGGCAGTTTATAGTGATGTCTAGCACTGAGGCATCATGCCGCAGACATGTAGCATGATGTCCCACCCAGTCACATTATCCTGACACCAGGCCGACCAGTCCTAACACTAACCTCTTAATGCTGAGCATCAAGCGAGGCAGCTGTTAGTACCATTTTTGTAAGTCTTTGGTATGACTCGGCCGGGGATCGAACCCGCGACCTCCCGCTTCCGAGGAGAATGCTCTAACCACTAGGCCACCGGAGCGGTTAACATCCAATATATATTGCTAGGACAAAGCACTGATATATCTGTTCTATCTGCCAAATTAAATTGTAGATAGGGCTCACACTGAAACCTTGGCTAGCAAATATGTTACTGATTATAAAGCCAATGAATGCAATTAAAAAATAAATATGCATATATTTACACCAAATAAATGCTAACATTTTATCTACTAATATAAATGTGCATGAAAAATCAAAAAGTCGATTTTTTTATAAAAAGTCCCCAATATCTGATTTCATGATATTAAGTATATTTAATACCATTGGCATGAATGGTCTATAGTTAATGATGGTTGGATTTTATTCAAGACACTGCAATCAGAAAATAACTATCACTCTTGCATACTGTAAGATTATTACATATTAAGTATTATAGTATGAATTTACGGTATCTGGAAATAAAATACATGTACCTGAAAACCATGAATCTCCAAAGCAGTACATTAAACTAAAGATATATTCCAATGACATGAATGCATCAACATTTGATTTTATTCAAGCTTAATGTTTTGAATATTTAGCATCTGAAAGTGCATGATCCTTTGTCTAGTGACCCTAAGCTTAATCTTACATGTATTACCAATATAAACACAATGTTACTTTTCAATATCTCACTGGAATAGGTATTATGGGGGAGACAACAAATTAATTAGAAATTAATGACTGTGTCTACCAATACCCTATTGTTTTAACCACAAACATCACCAAAATCCTCACATGCCAATCCACCTATCCATCCAAACTAGCTGGATATTTTAAAGCCATGTTTATGAGGGCTATCATATTAGCTCTGACATATGTATACAAGGCCATGTCACTGGGGAAACTAACAAAATACAAGAATTTAAATATGCCAGAATCATCCACCAGTGAGGTAGTGGAAAAAGATGAGCAGGTGCTTTGGGGAAGTGAGAGACAGAATAGTTGTTGCTATGAGTTTTTCATTTTACCATACCTGTTTTATTATGAAAGCACTGACCACATTCCTCCTGTAATTGGTTATCTCCATTCTTAAATACTCCACCCTCCATTTGTACAAAGTCATTCATTGCCAATTTTTCAAACTGTGTCTATCATTTACATATCCAACTTTGGCCTGGAAACTGAAATAAAAAACAAGAATAACAATAATAAGTTAGTTGAAACAAATAATAATAATAATAATAATAATAATAATAATAATAATAATAATAATACAAATAACAATAAATTGGTGTACAAAATATAATCATAATAATATCTTGGTTAAAAAAGACAACAAATACAACAAATCTAATGTGCTACTGCTATTTTTTAATACTTTTTAAAAACTTAGTTATTAGCTGGAAATCTGATATATCTCCCAATTGGTAACCAAGGGTTACACCAAGAGAGTGATATAAAGTTCTGTATTCTGTGTCATTTAAATGTTTTATCACGATGATGGCAGGTATATATATATATATACAGAGATCTCTAAACTAGTCCAGGACTCCCATATTCTTTATAACACTGACATGTACAACTGTATCAGCTTATTCAGCGTGTCTGGTAATTCTGCACAGCAATACATTATTTCTGTAAAAATTCGATAATGTGCCTTTTTGGTAACTTTAAACAAATAATTTGGGGCTGAAATGCAGACAGAAAGATTCCAAAGTAATGTATTTCGCTTCCATAGCCTGAATGCATAAACATTACATCTTTTCAAAGCCATGCGCATAATAGTCCACTATAACAGTTCTAGCAACCTAAGCACAATCTTGAATCTCATATAAACCTTCATCATTTTTTCGTTTAACCGCAAAATACATGTCCAAATTTGCAAGTGGCATTTTGTCTAAGTCTTGATGTGGCTTGGTTTCGAGTTCGCATGCAATATTTATACAGCTACAATCGGAAATGAAATCAATTACTGGATCACGGGGATTTGCCGATTTAGCAAATTGCGATTCTGTTTTCCTTTTTGGTGACAAAATATACCATCTGGAGATATTTATGGCAACACTAATTTGGGCTGATAAAAAATGAATGTACAGCTTTGCGTTTGGAGTAGAGAAAATGAAAGGCACCATGTCAGAATTTTGTTTGTTTGTTTGATTAGGATTTTTTAACGTAGCTTTAACAATTTTTCAGTCATATCGCTACGATGTCTGCTGTGAGGCAGTTTATAGTGATGTCTATCACTGGGGCATCATGCCGCAGACATGTAGCATGATCTCCCACCCAGTCACATTATCCTGCACCAGGCCGACCAGTCCTAACACTAACCTCTTAATGCTGAACGTCAAGCGAGGCAGCTGTTAGTACCATTTTTGTAAGTCTTTGGTATGACTCGGCCGGGGATCGAACCCACGACCTCCCGCTTCCGCGGCGGACGCTCTAACCACTAGGCCACCGGAGCGGTTACCACCATGTCAGAAAGCAGCGAACTTGGATATAACAATGCACTGTTACATCATAATCCTTTTATGCAGATATCTGGCCTTATTACTGTATGCTGTATTCAAATCAAAATAAGCATGCAACTGATTTAAAATCAAACACCTCTGAAGGCAGAAATGTGAAATGAGTACAGTCAACCTGATGATGCCAAAATACCAGACGTAAGAAAAAAAAATAGTTTTGCTGACACTTCAAAGAAAACTGATTACCTCTGAAGCACCGATATATACTAGACAAATAAAACAAATCTGTCTCAATGTTGCTGCAGCAATAACAAACGGGTATTTGTTAGGTCCTTCAATTGGAGCCTTTAGCAGAGCCTTGAATAACAAATGCACCATCATCATAGCAAGCCGACACCCTTTGCTCAAACTCAAATCAAAGCATTGCCTCATTTTACATAGTGATTAGAACATACTTATTGTGCTGCAAAATGTTTCTGTTTGCAAGCGAAAAATGAAAAAAAAAAGCATCCCCCCCCAAAAAAAATGTGTGTATGGAGGACTCCTGTGTGGGTGATTTTCTGCATCCCAGATCAAATATTTACATCCAAATACGCGTAATTAAGTGCTTCCGAGAGCTCTGCACACACACACACACACACACACACACACACACACACACACACACATACACACACACACACATATATATATATATATATATATATATATATATATATATATATATATATATATATATATATATATATATATATATATATATATATATATATATATATATATTATGGCTTGTCTTCCTATAACAAGATATAGAAACAAATAATACATACATACACTCACACATAGTAACAAATTGGGGGAGGTGGTTACAGTTTATTTTTTGACAAGCAGCAGAGGGGGTGAATCAGACAACGTTTTTAAACAAGTTTTCGATGGATTAGGGCTTAAAACCCTATCAAAACGGCTACAAATCAATGAAATAGGCAAAAAATGACTGAAAAATCAATGAAATCAGCCACAAAAACAATAATGAAAAAATCAATGAAATCAAAAAAAAGAAAGCCTCCATTTGCCAAACGGAGACTTAGTCATTTTTGTCCGAAAACATGATCCTGCAGGGTTTTCAAAATGAGTAAAAACTCTTGAACCGAATATTTTATCAAGTTCGATACGATATCGTGTCCTAGGATCTGCTAAATTTATTGTCACAAATCCGTGTGGTTTTGACTGAGCGTGACTAAAGAAATTTCTAAATTGATTATGATTGATATCACCGCTGCACCAGGTCTGATGAATATTTCGTAGTGTATGAGTATCAACTCCATTAAACACACACAACACATTACAATTATCTCTGATAATTGGTATTTGTGTGTATCGTTGAGTGACATATATCACATCAGTGTTTTTGTGCCTGCCTCTGGAAAAAATTCTAGCAGGATTCTTTTGATTATCTAACATGATATCGTCATAGACAACTATATTGTTAATACTTCCATCGATGTCCTCCACGGAAGGGGCTTCATCAATATCAGTAATAAATTCAATAAAATCATCATCGATTTGAAATTCTTTTGCTTTCTCGTTAAAATCATTGAGCACTTCATAGCATCGCTGATCGTCTACACTCGGGGCTATTAAATACAATTTGTTCCATTTCATCCATCTTGTTATCAAATTAAGTAACAATTGTAAAAAAAAATGAAATTATCCTTGCTGGCCTCCTCTGCTGCTGGGCCCTTTTTCTACTGTGATTATGTTGATTTAACCTCATCAGGTGTATGTTTTTGTAACCGAGTCTCTAAAAACTCTTCTGGAGTCGGTATTGGTCTATTTTTTCGTCTGAGGTATTATATTGCAGAACGATACTGTGGGGATCCACACGCTATACAAATTTGATATTTTCCCCGTACACCCTTTCCACAACCAAGACAGGGTTTTGGCCCCTCGGGACTTCCTTGTTTTGCAGTACAATTATGTACCCCACAGAATTCCCCGTAGGAATTTTTTCCACATCGCTGTGTAGATCCTAAAAACAACCAATTGCATTTATTAACCGCAAGTGTCGAATTCACCATTATTATTAATCGTTAATAAACATTCAATTAGACGTTAAAATGTATATAGAATAATGATTAGTGATTACTCCGATAACAATGATGATTTTTTGCAAACACCACAAACATATCACGATCTTCAAGAATACTATAAAAGGCATTTAGGACCGTCATGGAATGTTTCTAATAAAAAATCTGCCATTGAATTACTCACCGAAGACAGTTATCTGCTTCACGGTGTAATAATTCAACAACGGGGACAATTTTACGTTTTTGTGGATGACCCGGACATAACAGATTTTCAAGGGTGTTCTGCGGTGAATGAAATTATTCCCCGGGAGAGATTAAGATATCCCTCTATCGACATTGATTCTAAAACCCCATCGTTGGCAGAGTTATTATTATATTTCAACGACTTAGTTGACTCTGTCAATGATGTTTTAGTTTTTGAAACCAGTGGTGGTTATCACATTTTACTAAAAACGATTCCGATCGATTTTGATACTCATCGGGAATTATTAAAAAAAATTGCCGCAGACAGACCATCATGGAACGTTGATACACAGGCTGGACTTCATAGTATCAAATTACCCGGAACGAGGTCAGCAAAATCAAACAGCATTGATAAGAGATTAATCTATCCTGTTGGATTTACTAGTTCATTATTGTCCTGTCCTGTTGCTATACAGCCTTGTTATGAAAAACTTACTACTGATGATGATATTTTTGACTATAGCGATAGCGATGATAATCTCACTAGTGAACAAATGCAACAGATTTCAACAGTGCTAACTGGACAACCCGATCAAATCACTGGAATAACAAATCAAACCAGCAATATGATTTCGCTAGGTAGTGTTTCAGGATCATTTTGTAATATTTGCCAACGGCGACATGGATACAATGAGATTGGTGGATACAATGAGGGTAAAGCCATCGATGCATTTGTGGTAGTTTATTCTGATCGATTTGTGATAGGTTGTTTCCGGACTACAAAAAATAAAATCACGATTGACAGAAATGATGCTAGTATTTCCAATGATAGTAAAACCCGCTACGAAAAATATTTAAAATCATATCATTATTGTCGTGAAGACCACAGTGGGGAATTTCCCATACGGGTTCCGGATTATACTTACTGTGAGCTTCCTGTTCATGAAAACGGCCAGGGTTGTAAAATCATCCTCAACGAAGACTATATAGACGGTTCTGCTTGTGGGATGGGAAAGTCAAAATCGGCGTGGAAATCAATACGAGATGATCAATCTGTGCTCTATTTGTCATACAGAAAAACATTTACCAGAAAGACCACCATCGACTATAATCTCGAATCATATGAAACAATTCATGGAACAATTATTTTTGATACAAGAACCCATCGAAGGGTTATTTCGCAAATTGAATCAATTGTACGAGTTAAGGGAATTCCTGATGTGTTATTGTTAGATGAATGGCATGGCATTCTTCGCCAAATAATTTCATCGTCCCGTGGAAAACAAATTTGGGAAGCACTGACATGGTTGATTTCTTTAGCAAAACGGGTTATAGTACTTGATGCAGATGCAAATAACGACGATTTGGAATTATTTAGAAAACACTTAAATCGTCTGGACATGAAATTTATCATCAATGAGTATCAACCCGATCACGGAAAAAAGTTTATTGTGGAACCGTCCCATCATGACAATTACATCAAATTGTTAGACGCGCTGTAACAAGGAAATCGTGCAGTGGTTTTCACACAAAACAAACGACACGGAAATTATTCTGTAGAAGCCCTTGCTAAATTGTTACAGCATTTAGGATACCGAGTGAAGTATTATCACGCTGATACCGATTCTGCAGAAAAAGAAAGAGATTTTGCTGATCCCGTTGAAGCGTTTAATAACATTGATGTAGTGATTTATAATTGTACCGTAGAAGCAGGAATATCAATCGTAGATGAACGATTTAAGTACATGGCGGTGTTTTCTGAACAATTAGGATCTGTAGAAGCAACTAAACAAGCAATTCATCGTTTTAGAAATATTATTGAAATTCATTATTCAGCAACAAAACGAGTTTGAACAGAATTGCCACTCACACGTGATGAAATTATTTCCACAATTGAATCACATGAAAGGGATTTGTCATCTACGGAATTATTATTTAGGACCCCGAATCTCAATGATGTGAATTCTAGTTACGGATATGCTTTTATCAGTACAATCATGGAGGAAAACAACTCAAAATGTCATTTTACGGGACGACTTGTTGAAATGATGAAAAGAACCGGGTATGAAGTCACTTGGGAATTACCTGACGAATATTCGTTGTGGTGTGAAAAAACAAAACAAAAAATCGATGCCGCGATAATTAATAACAATCCCGTCGTAGATGATTTTCTAAAATCTTCTATCGGAGAAAGAATTGCTTCGGCGAGTGATAAAATTACCAACAATGACAAAGTCATTGCCAACAATGACAGTGAACAACAAAAATACCATCGATATGACCCTGAAGAACGATTAGAACCCTACGCGAAGAAATTGATGTATCTCAATCATGTATTTCAGACCGATGTGGGAAAATTGGACACAAATCAAATAGAACAACTTGATAAAAACGTATCACGGTTACAACGATACCAGCGAGTCCTTGTTGATAAATTTAATCATGGAAACGCGGTAACAACTACACCATGCCGATCTGATAAAATCAATCCCCGGCAACAACTCGAAATTATCAGAAGTGTCCTTGAAGTATTAAAACTTCCTGATGTGGTTCCGGATGATTTATCAGTGAAAAGTGTTCCTGTGAACCGTACTGAATTAATTAGGAATATCAATGTCATGTTAAAAAACCCGGACCAATTTGATAAATACCAGATGTTGTTAAAACATTTCAATGAGATATTTCCAAACGAAAGATTACAAACAACTACTATGACGCTGAAAAATATCATTGAGAAAATTAAATTGATTTATAAAGGGTTTGGTGGGAGATTACAATCTGATGATAAAAAAAATACAAATAGATCAAATCTCACATTGTTTTATCCCGAATGGCCTAAATCGGTCTTTATAGATGATCCTACGTGGACAAATGAATTTGTTGATGATGTGGAATTCGCTGGCAAGGACCTTACTGCAACTGATACACACACTACGATGTTAAAATTTCATGTTTGGGCCGTTAATGGATGGTTCTGTCGATATGATATGTCAGATTGATCAAAAATAGAATGAGGAAACTATCAGTATTATTTTATTTATATACAATTTGGATAGTTTCCTAATCAATGATAGAAGCTGTTATAGGATGAAATAACACTTCCATGACTGTGTCAAAAATCATTTGACATGTCATTGATGCAGTGGAAAAAATAATTCATGATAGATGTGTTTGAAGGGTCTCATTGACCATCATGAGGAAAAATAATGTTGGTTGAGAAGTATTCTCACTTCCCTTTTTTATGGTGAGGAACAAAATGTGAGCCAAACCCCATTGTGTGTATTATTCTGATATCATTTTAAAGTTTAATTAAATAACAGTATTATATAATGTCGTTGTTTGAAAACGCATTAGATGATTATAGACGCGCTTATCCCACAGTGACCATTCGTGATAAAATCACAAGTTCTGGTAGAAGAATTATTACAGAAAAATGTCCTGATGGTGTCACTCACATTTGTCATATCCATGAAAATAGGGATTCTGCAGCACGTATTCGTCTACAACAGAAATATCGCCAACGGAACCAAAACATGTTGGGTGTCATTGAAAAACTACTTAACGAAAACAACAACAGTGAAGCGTAAACAATTAAATAAATGATTAATTATTAGTAATGACATACTTGAAATGCAGTATAGACCGTTTACCAGAAATTATCCAGGGACAACTATCAATAAATCCCCATTCATCAGTCAAAGTGAAATTCTATAATGGAAAATTACGGATGGTACAAAAAACTCCTCAAGGAGGGAAATTTATATCTAAATTGATTGAGAACCGATCAGGAGTTGCACGGTTCCGACTACAAGAAAAACGTCTCCACAGAATGATTCAAAATGGAGTCCCCGAACAAGAAATTATTTCTGAAATGGATCGATTAGGTCTTAATTAATATATTTCCCGTTTAGTTTTCTTCGGGTCTGTTCTTGCAGTTCTTCATATTTTTGTACTGCAATGATTTTTTCACGATTAAATTTTTCATTGATGGCTCTGCCATTGATGACTCTGTCATTAGGTTATATTTGTTTCCGTTTTCCAAGGACTTCTTCAACTTCATTAAAAAATTCACGGTCTTGTTCAGGAATATAGTTCTTGTATGAATCATCACGTTGTTTGTGTTTCTTTCTTTTGTTGGTGGTCACTGGTGATTTTTCTACAGGAATCCTCGAATACACTTCATTTATTTCATCAGCAATAGAATTGTATTCTGATAACAGACTGTTGTATTTATTTTTCAATGTGACGTAGTCTTGTTTTTTTGTTTCTAGTTCTCGATGAACATCATTAAGTTCTGCTCTTAATCGTTCACGGTCCTGAACTACATCGCTACGACGTTGTACTGCAAGATCTAACTGATATTGTAAATCTGTTACGGAATCATTATTATTAATAGATTGTTGCTGTATCATAAATAGTTTTTCCCGCAATGATTTGTTTTCATTGGTCAAGTTGGATACTTGCTGTTGTAATTGACGAATGGTTTCCTTGGCGATGATGTTATCACTGACAGCATCAGCATGATCTTTTTTACCATCTAAAAAAATCTGTTATTTCATTTTCAACTTCAGTATCAATAATTCTTTCAACGGGAATGCTATTTTCAACGGGAATATCATCAGATTTCCATATTTTGTAGATGCGTTGATAACTGATTTTGTACTTATCAGCGATTTCTGATAACGGTATAATGTCTTTAGAGGCTTTAATAGCAGTAATATCATCATGTGTTAGTATCCTGCGATACGGCATTATATAATGAAATATATTTTTTCAACAACAACAACAATAACAACAAAAACAACAACAACAAGACCTTTTCAGACCAAAAAATATCTCCCACTGGCATTAAAATCGATAGACGGTTCAGATTGATCAATGGAAAAGTGAGGAAACTATCAGTATTATTTTATTTATATACAATTTGGATAGTTTCCTCATCACTGATAGAAGCTGTTTCACGATGAAATAACACTTCCATGATGGTGTTAAAAATCATCATTGAGGTTGGTCAGGTATCAAATACACTAAAAACAACAAAATGGGGAAACGGCATCTTTTCATATAAATAAAATGTAATGTGCCGATTCCCCACTGATGAACGAAGGTGTCTCACGATGAAATAACACTTCCATGATGGTGTTAAAAAGAATATTTCACAGTGAATAAAAGATATATCACACTAAATCACACACTGAATGAAATCCTAACAGCTTTTTGTTATGGAAAACCTCATGCAAAATCGACTACTTAACCCTACGAGGTTTTTTTATGAAAAATCAGTGAAAAATGACCAAAAATCACTGAAAACAGGCAAAAATCATCAAAAATTGACTCAAAATCAATGAAAATCAATCCTAACAGCTTTTCTCTACGGAAAATTCTATGCAAAATCGACTACTTAACCGTAAAATCTCAAAGAGATTTTCAACTGAAATCAGTGAAAAACCCACCAAAATGACATAAAAAACCACCAAAATGGCATAAAAAAACCACCAAATTGACACAAAATGACAAAAAATATCACACTGAATAAAAAATAAAAAATATTTCATATCACACTGAATAAATATTTCATTGACTCTGTTGCAACAATCAATAATTGTATCAGTATCATTCATCTTAGAAGCCTCAGATGGTGAATTAGCAACTGTAACACAATACCATCTCAGATGCTAAATATAACAGCATTGAGATTTTTCTAGAAAAATTATTTTTTTCTGCATTAAAAATATATCACGACTTTTTTGTTGTTGTTGTTGTTATTACTGTTACTCAACTGTTATTATTTACTAAAGCAATGAACACATGATTAATGTCTTGTTAATGTTGCTAGTACTTTTCACACAGAACCCTGAGATTGAATATTTGTTATGTTGAGATACTTCTACTCCGGAACCTGCCTGATCTTCAATTTCACCTTACTAGCATGGCTGATCAAATTGATACTTCTGTAATTTTGTCACCTCAAGCTCATGTGACAACATGTGAAAAGAGCTCCATGTACCATGTATAACCTTTTGATTCAATCATATTTCGGCGTTGACGTGTGTGCCTTATAGTTGAACTGGTTTGAACTGATTGTTTACAATATGTGCAGTGAATAGAAAATGTCTAATTCTTCCACAGAACAGATTCCTAAAGTTGAATCGAGTTAATATTAAGTGAAAACGTACTTTTACATTTACTACTGTTGTGTTGTTAAAGAATTCGTGTATCGTAAAGCCGCATACATGGTTCATATAGCCTGTTTCACCGGTTGTCACATGAACATGCACTTGACCTCTCTGGTGACCTAGTGGTTAGAGCGTTCGCCGCTGAAGTGGGAGGTAATGGGTTCGATCCCCAGCCAAGTCATACCAAAGACTTACAAAAATGGTACTAACAGCTGCCTCGCTTGACGCTCAGCATTAAGAGATTAGTGTTAGGACGGTTCGTCTGGTGTCAGGATAATGTAACAATTCGCTAACATTGCACGTTTCGAAAGCCGTAACTTCAGCGTGGTACAACGTAGAAAAGTCAATGATGGCTAAATTAATAGAAAAATATCTCAGGCGTAAAACAAGCCATACAGAATGGCCATGTGCTTTTACATACAGATATAGCAGAAGGAAACCGAGGGTCACGGTTGGAAGTTAGTATTTGGACGTTACGTACTTTCTCTTTTTTATATACCATGATAGAGAGGGTCCAATGTCAGAATGGGTCATGGGGGTAATCTAAGGTATTTATGTCGCTTTGGAAGATTGTTTTCCTTCAGATTATTGTTTTGTTTTTCACATCAAGCTCGCGTCGAGCACCTGTGTATTCACCTGGTCTCCATGATCCTACATTTTGTTCTGTCACATGACACACACTGTGGCATCAACTTGGAATAACATAACAATTTGGAATTAAAGCTGTTGTGCTCTTTCTCAAGAATTTAAGTGATCGTATCTTGCTTAATGCTGAAACACAAAACTCATAATAATAATACAACAATAAATGATAGGAAAACATTGATTTTACATATTCGATAACTATACATGATTATGTCTAAACTAAATCCAGATTTGAATTATAATAATTTTAAATATATTGCAATACAAAAAGCCAAAGGATATAAGATGTATATTTGTATCATAATTCTGAAACAAGGAAAGAAATATGTTCAACTTAAAATATTATAGAAATATATCAAATATTTATTAATGTGGACACACAAAATAATATAAAACAGAGATTAAATATATAATATTAATAATATCTTTCCCAGTAACTCAAGATATATATACAAATAAATAATATTTGTTCTTATTAAAACAAATAAATCAATAAGGAATAAGTAATAAACAAATCAAAATGTAAATATATTATTTTATTAAATATATTGTCAAACATATATTTCAAGTACAAATATTACAACTTCTTTGGTGGCCTATCTGGTTAGAGCTTCCAACTCATATGCAGGAGGTCATGGGTTTTAACCCTGGCCGAGTCATACTAAAGACTCATAAAAATGGTATTAGAAGCAGCCTCGCTTGGTGCTGAGCATTAGAGGTTAGTAGTAGGACTGGTCAGTCTAATGTCATGATAGAGTGAGTGGGTTGGACATCATACATGTCTGCAGAATGATATCCCTGTGCTAGACATCATTATCAACTGCCACATTGCAGACATCATAGCTATTTATGGTTAGGCGTTTGTTTATAGCCAGAGGAGACACCTAAATGTTAGAGTTCAGCATCAGGGTAGAAATAATAACAAACTACATAATTGTTGCTGCAGGCCACTTTCAGTGACTTCATTATATATTATATATAGAAATAAAACATAATTATAGTCAAAAGATATACAAATGCATACTTTACATACATAATGAAGCTCAAATGCTTGAACGTTTGGGCTCCGACCGCCCTTACAGACATAGTAAAGATCAAGTGCTCGAAATTGTATACGTATAAACACGATATTATGCGAAATGATAAAATGTGAAACTACAACATATATAATAACGCCCAAGTGCTTGAAATTGTAAACAAATACAAGATAAATTGCGAAACTACTACCATTGGACATAAACCAACAGTGATAGACATGTATTTATGATATGCAGATTAACAAAAAAAAATTATAAACTGGTTGGTTGTATAGGGGCGGAGGTGGGACTTAAAATTCCGCTTCAAATATTTCCCTGGAACCAGGATAGCGTCTCTACAGCCTTGCAGTTAAGTTGAAAAGGACGCTAATTACAATTCAAGTAACTGTGCGCGGTTGCAGGCCCTGACCCTGATTGGCCAATGAACCCATGTGACCAACAGGGGGCAATTCGATTGACCCTTCTCTGCCCAGCTCTTTGTTCTCACATAATAAGGTAAAATCTAGACCCAACCTCATCACACCACCCATAAATGTACTTACGCAGGCGTAAGTAGTTTTATGGTTAGGCGTTTGTTTATAGCCAGAGGAGACACCTAAATGTTAGACTTCAGCATCAGGGAAGAAATAATAACAAACTACATAATTGTTGCTGCAGGCCACTTTCAGTGACTTCATTATATATTATATATAGAAATAAAACATAATTATAGTCAAAAGATATACAAATGCATACTTTACATACATAATGAAGCTCAGAGAGTCTACCCATAGAAGGTTATATAGTACAGGTATGAGTTGTAAATAAATCGCAAGCTACTATATAAGAATGTGTGTACATGGGCGTCCTTCCTTGCACACACACACACACACACACACACACACACACACACACACACATATACATACATATATAAGTTCGATCGACCGGTGACCAGACTACAAAGGTAATGTTCCTTTCAACGCTATTTGTATCGCACATTGTCTGACTGATATGGATATAATCTGGATTAGTGTGTATAATTCTAGGTCATACGTATTTAGTTTGTATAATGTTAATATGATAATTGTATTGAAAACAGAAGGAAGCAGACTTAATTAAATTATTTTCTAAGGTTTAAGCTTGCATTATATTAAATCAGTATGGAATAATAGACTGGTATTAAAATTAATTCTGACTGAGCATGCGCATGGCTTCACCCTATGTATTCATATTAATACTAGTCAGACAAAACGAAAGTACCTCCAAAATGGCAGAGAGACAACTGGAGTGCAGCATTTGTATGGAGATATTCAAGAATCCTAAGCTAATACCTTGTCACCATAGTTTTTGTTACAAATGTCTAGAGGATTATGTAAAGGTTAACCTTAGTAACGGTCGATTTAATTGCCCCATGTGCAGGAAAAGCGTAGAATTACCACCTGAAGGAGTGTCTGCCTTTGAAGAAAAATTTTACATTGATAGTGAATCTAGTGAAACATTTCCTTGTGATATTTGTGGCCCAAAAAGCGTTGCATGCAGTAGATGTTTGGACTGTGAGGAGAATCTGTGTCAAGCATGTTGCTATGTCCATGAAAAATTGAAAACGAGCCGAAATCACAAAGTAAGTGATTTGGGAATCTTGGAGCCAGAAATGAAAGGCAAAATTCGGCAACGAATATTTTGTAATCAACATCCAGAAGACGAAATCAGGCTTGTTTGCAAAGACTGTAAAGCACTTATTTGCGTTCTGTGCAAAACAATCAAGCACGAAAATCATGCTAGTGAAACTGTATCTGATGCTGCAGCTGAAGTGAAGAAAAACATACAGATCAAGATGAATCTGTGCTCGGACAAGGTGAGACGTATAACTGATTCTGAGCGAGAGGCAGACGTTCTTGATCAGAAAATTAATGAAGCTGAGAAGAAAGAAATCAAAGTACTTGAGGATCAGCGTTTACAGCTGATTAAAGTAATTGATCAAGAGGTAGCAAAAATGAAAGACAAAATACAAACTGTTTATCAAGACCTTAGGCATGAAAATGAAGCTCTCAAAAGAGATATGAAGGAGGAACTGAAAAAGTGTTCTACCGCAAATGATAATGCCAGACAAATAATTGACCAAGGAACAGACATAGATGTAATAAAGAAAGGCCCAGATCTTGAACAATTACTTTTTACGGCAATGGCAGAAACCGTTAGAAAACCCATGACACGCATGGAGAAAGACTTGTTTTCTCCAGTTGAAATCAAGGTTATAGAACTGATTCCCTTTATTGGAACTATGCGAGATTCTACCGAGATCAGCCTGGTAAGTATCATTTATTGGAATTTGCAGCTGCTGTATGTGGTAACAACATAAATCATTTACTCCTACCTTAATTGAAAGGTAAAGGTAAAATTCTACCCGAATTTTTGTTTGTCTTATATCAGTGGTAAAGTTACTGCTCACAGCTGTATCTGAAAGTCCTGGACATGTAAATGCTATAATTGGACCCTCAACATTCCAAGACTGTGTAAACTGTGCATGCCAAAAAATGGACCATGACTGACCCTCCATTGTAACAGACATTTAATTAATACAGATGCACACTTTTTAATTAAACAAGAATATTAAAGGCCTTGCTACCAAGAAAGATAATCAAAGGAATGGCATGCAGCAATGTATCCACACATTGATAAATCATAGTTGTAAAGTGTATATGTGAAAAATGGAGATATTTATTATAAACACATTCATCCAAACTATTAGAAAAAAATAACAACAAAGACTAAACCAAAAAGAAAACAAACAGTTAAGCGTATAATGGCTGAAGGTCAATAACATATAAAAATAGTTCATATATGTGGATCATATCATAACAAACTGTATTAAGCATTATATTGCAAGGAATATTTAACGTTCAAGTACAAACAAAAATAAGTCACTTAAAATATATTTTTTGATAAGGATAAGCTTAACCTATACAGAGAGGAATCTACGTAGAGATACAGAGCCTATTTTTATATTATAAGGTGGGGGAAGATGTGTCTAGAAACAATTTTCCCAGATGCATAATTGTTAACGGGGCGGGGTATAAAATGTTATTATTTATATGTCTCACCTCTTTGGGTACTCGGTATCTAGGAGATGACCGCCCTCATATAATTCTCCCGGTTCGAGTAAACTTACAATTGAATCTGAGCATCTGCTTCTTCGCGGTTTCGCCTCCCTTCTTTGGGCGGACAGATTGATATATAGAGTTCTCCATGCGTGTGAATATGTCCCAAATACATCTCTGCGGACTTCTCACTGTGTGTGAAGATGTCTCAAATATATCTGCAGACGTCTCACTGCGTGTGAAGAGCTATTCTCCCCTTAAGTTGTGTTGTTTACACCAAGATTCTTCCCAGGCATCCGGCCCTTTGGTCCCTAATAGTCAGTTTGATTTTTGGATAAAGAAATGCTAACAAATGTTTAATATAAGATCAGAGTTATCCCGTCGAAAAGACATTCCGAACATAGCAGTGTGAGGATTGATTCTAGTCCATTCTCTAGAAATCTAATTAACTGTTATCTAGTCTCAGCTAATGGGTAAGAAATTTGCAAACAGTTGGGGAAGGTCTATTGGAGAGAAGGCAGATGAAAGGGGTGTACATATGATCATTTATATTATTGTGTTTGTAATCTCGATTAGCTCTTTGCAGCTGAATGTCTCCATGATCTTAGGACTGTAGAGGGCGAAATTCGCTAAATGTACTATATTTATGATGTTTTCCTTACCGGCGTCATATATTTATATATCAATAGTAGGTCTAGTGGAAGTCCAAAGCCTATTTTACTGTCTATTTTAGCAGTGTGAAACTGGTTAAGAATACTGCTATAACACTGAGTATACTATTGATTTTATAATCGGAACTTGGGGTGACTTGAGCATGATTTGCAATCATTAAGAACAGGCAGTTATCGAGTTGTTCTGCTGTGGGAAGTAAACAAGCTGTTGGATGTCATGCATTCGTTTGGTTCTTTTTATCATTCAGAGGTTTCCCTTAGAGTTTAAATAAACGTGGAGAGTTAGGAATGCTACATCCAGATGGCATATAATGCAGAGATGACCTGACGCGTGTTCGTGGGATACAAGGGTCGACCGTGTAATATTATTAGATCTATGAATAATCCAGTCTAAAATGCATGTTTATGGGTTTGTTGGTTAACTTAATGATTAATGTAGAAATCGTTAATGGAATCTAGGAGTTTTGATGTTCATCCAGGACAAAGTGAAAGTTGAAATCTCCAAGAATAATCCAGTTGCCACCTCTAGAATTTTCATAGTCCAGAAGATTCGGAAACTGATCGAACATAAGGAATTCAGTCAGCTTCTTTTTCCTACTAACATGTGCGCGAAAAAGGCAAACAAAGTGACGGACAGTTCTTGTATTCTGAGTGTTGTTAGGACTAGTTCAAAAGATGTATGACAGAAATTAAAGGTTGTGTTGTGTTTAATACATTTTATGATAGAACTGTTTGCGATGACAACATTTCCACCTCCACGAGAGTGGCGGTGGAACGATTGGTTTGAGTGACCGGTGGGCGTTAAATCCACGTACATGGGCTCAATGTCCGATGTTTATAACCATGTTAATATCAGAAAGAATAGGTCGAAATTATGATCGTTGACACAATAAACTAATTACCTTCGCTATTTTGGTGGTCTTACTGATATGGCACATTTTTTTCCCCAACACGCACATCCTAACTCTTAACTTTATTTCTTTAATTTTTTTAATATTTTGTGTAGAAATGTTATTTTACTACTCTTGCCAGCCAACGCAAATTAAAATTGCTCTAACTCGCGTCGTCGCATTATTTATTATTTATTATTTCTTTATTTTTATGTTTTTTTTTTTTTTTTTTTGTTTTCTAAACTGGCCCATCACATTTTGTTCTTTGTTTAATTTTACAGTTTTGTTTGTGTTGACACGTTCTTGTAAACTTTATTATGTATTAACAAAATGTTTACTTTTATGTTGAAACTTTCAATTTTACTCGTGTATCCCATCTTTGCTAGATTTTATTTTTTGTTGAAACTTTCTTTCGTGAATCTCATTAGCCAACAATTGTTGTCCTAATTTTGAAACAGATATTGGGCAGGCTTTTGATGAAGTCACCTTGTTTGGATCAATCAGAAGGTTTTGATCATAGTGATCCTTTCATAATTACTCATTTTCTTTATTCTAATCAGGCTGATAAGCGACAATCACTTGTATTCAAAGTGGAAAAAGATCCCGAGATCTCCTGTTTGTTTCATAAAGCCATTACTGAAACTGAAACCTCTGAAGTACCTGTCTGGTATTTCATTAATATGACATTCTTATGCAAAACTGTAGAACTCACGATGTAACTGCTTGTGCTGAATTGTCAGATAACTATCATCTGTAGTTCAAAAACCTTAAATACAGGCTATACTTAGTGAGACCCATAAAACACCACTGGATGGTCATTTAGGGATTGATAAGACCTATCACAAGATATTGATTCCCTTGTATTGGCCAAAATTCAATAGTGATGCCAAATACTTTAGATCTTGTCATTCTTAACAAATGGTAGGAAAACCAAATCTTACCATACATTAAGCGCATCTGCAACTTATTACTGCATTTGACGAATCATTTAAGATAATTATGGTAGATTGTGTTGGTCCCATAAATAAGAACAAGTCAAGTATCCAATAAATATTGACCATTATGTGTGCCTCAACAAGGTTTCCAGAGGAAATTCCTTTGATGAATTTGAAATTTAAAACATTAGTAAAAGCGTTAAATAAAGTTTTATAAAGCACAATTTGGGATTCCTAAATCTGCCCAAGTACAAAGTTTAGGTCTGGAACTTTCCAGCCTATTGTGCATGAATGTGGCATTCAACAACGCAAGATAAAAGTGAAATTATGTTTGACAGAACTACATTGGATATACTTCTTTTTGCGTCTAGTAATGGATTTATGTCTCTATTGCTCACTCTTCAAACTTTTCATCCGGTTAGATTATACGGCCCCTTCGAATTTAAGAAGAAAATACATTAGTTGAATGAAACATTGACGGCTCCCTCATTTAATCGTCGAAAAGGAACGGTATATATGACCTGGACATTGTAATCAATTGATGAAATTATCAACTAAAAATAAAATTTGCTATGTATTGTTACATGTTCTTTCCAAACGACATTCTTATTACACCGTAAATACTGTTATTCAATGAAATATTGATTAATGAAAATGTCGACACGCCTGCTGGAGGCATGACTTTAATACATAAATATCAATTCAGTATGTGCATATATATTTATATGTTTTACATATATATTTTAGTTTGATGGAAGTGTAACCATCATAAACGCAAAAGGCACACTTGCATTCAAACGTAAAGTGTGTATCAAACAAAGGAGTTTGTATAACATAAAAGTTGCAAGGCATGCAAAACCCTACATGTGTAATATTTAAAGACCCTGGTCCTAAATCCGATGAACTAATTTTGATTGATCACTCGAACCGAGGCATACCTATCACTGTGTACTTTAATATAATAAAACTACCTACTCATTCATAAATGTGATAATATATAGCAAGGCACCATAGCGAAATGAATACTTTGATAATTAGAGAGCTCCGTTTCCCGGACAAAATTATTGTCGAGTTTTCGATAATTCATAATTGGCGTTTTTAAGATATCCTTAAGATTAAAGGGAGGTATCAGTACTATTTGCAGTGTAATCATGGAATTAATACTTTAATAACTAGGCAATAAAACACAATTAATTTGTAAATTGTTTTACGAAATGAATGTGGCCAGTGTTTCTGGACAATAAATTGTTTTACGTGGTATAAATCTATATTCTGGTCGCCATTTGTTAAATTCTCTACTTTGTCGACATGTATGAAGTAAGAAACCGAACATGAACAAGAAGACAGTGACATAATACGCAAATGTTCTCTCGCATGTCTGATTATTGTGTGAAAACGGTTGAATTAATGTTAGAGATATTTCATAAGTTGTATAACTTGAGCACAATTGTAATTTATACGAAATAACAGTACATTACATTAGAAAAAGAATATAAACTTTAATCTTGTGACAGACATACACATGCGTCGGCAAAGAGGAACCATCAGTAAGGGTGTTTCGACAAGAGTCACCATATAATACCTGTTCTCTTGATTTTCAGTATCAAATTTTATCTCGATGCCCGGGTAGACTGATGCTTATTGGGCATAGATATTTTTCTTACTTTATAAACAATTATTCAATTATTATCATATCACATGGAAAAAAAATGTTTCGTTTCTAGGAATCTGCTTATATCTGTATGCCAAGACATAGTGATGTTGTTTTGGATTATGTAGTTTTCATTGTTAATTAATACCCGTTAACATTGAACAAACTTGTTCTAAGCTATCTAACTTATATATACAATTACGTGTAGTTTCTGTAGCACAAAACGTTTACGCTCGTAATTGTTCAAGAATATATAAAGATATAAACGTTCCAATACGAATGTTTACACTTGAGCCTGTACAGGAGATTAAAATGCAAACGTTATGGAATGCACAGGTAAAGTAGACAAACATGCTATGTTTGTATTTTTCACATGCGTCTGTTTTCCTGATTTAATATCAAATAAGCAACTTTTTTCCCGTGTCTAATATCACATTTGTTATACTCCTTCAGGAAGAGAAGCAGATAGAAGCATTTGTAAGTATTATTATATCTCCTTTCAGTCGATAAAGATGTTATAGGGTTCATATGGTTAGTATATGATTATCGGATACGTACGTGCGATAGAAATAAGAAGTCGTTGAGTTGAAGTCATCCTTAGTATGAAGTATAAGGTTATCATTCATTATCATTCACCTGTTTTATTTTTTAGAATGAAATTTCAATGCCATTATTAGATTCGCATATAATGAGATTTTCTTAATGCCATTATTAGATTCGCATATAAAGATATTTTCTTCTGGTCGACCCCTTTATGTATTTAGAAACATGTAATTTCTTAAAGACCTGTATCGATTCGCGCTTATTTGCCTAATTCAAACGTTGCTATCGGTGTGACAGATTTCCTTGAAAACATTAAAACATTTATTAAAGTAAACATTTACATACACTTACATAATTGCATCTCTACTAATATTATGATAATTGTATTTAATGAATATTGCTATCTCTATTTCACATTACCGATTCTTTGGTCACATGGGTGTATACATACGTATGTGGTGAATAATGGGGATATCCATCGGATATAGAAATGTTTTAACTATGTTTCGTTCATGCAACAACAAAGTATTTTTCCATGTTCTAAAGGCATGTATGTTGTGTATTTTTTTCCAGCGGGGCTCAAACTTTAATGTAAGTAATAAAATATGCACGCACATGCATTATAAAATGCATATTAATCATTTAAATGATATTTTACAAGTAATCGCAGAGTCATCAATTCATTTGTCATATAAAAAGTGTATTGCATTCATGAAAATCAGATGTTAATAATACTATAACATTTTACGTTATAGCATTGCTGTTAAACCTATTTGACACCATTGAAAATTATTTCTGCAATCCGAGAACATTAGCAGAAAATTTACATGCAACGATAATGACAATTATTCGAAATCGTTTTCCTGATTAATAAGATTATACTCTGAATGTAGGCAATTTACTTTTTTACATTTATGCACAAATTATGCTCGAGCCTTTGTAGGCCATTTCAAAATTTTTAAAATCATCTCACGGGCCGTAGGTTGGGCAGCACGTCATTAGGCTATCATAAAGGTTCTTCTCTAACGTCTAACGAAGATCACATTTGTATAATGCAACACGATGCGATTGCGATTTGGCAACACGATGCGATGATTTGTAATACAGGCATATATATTCAGCTGTGTAAAGACGACGCACTCTATTATTATTTATAAGAAAAAATAGTGGACAGTTCTGAAAATAAATGCGAGTATAGTCATTATTAAATTATCGAGTAGATTGTGGAATTTATTCTGAGGTAATTGTGAACTAATCCTTGTAAAGTATTATGATGGATTATACAGATGTTTACCTGCTCAAGCATTTATTTTTTTAAAAATATTTTTATTTCATATTCTTTTCAAGCGGAATATTGATTACCTATTATTAACCAGGTTCACGTCTTGTTTCTGCTGTAACGAGTGACAATGTCGCTAAACAATTGCTATCTTTGGATGATATCACCACGATTGATACATTAATATACAGTATGAAGTAAAGCTTTAAAAAGATAAATAGGTAAATATGTATGTATGTATGTATGCATGTATGTATGTATGTATGTATGTATGTATGTATGTATGTATGTATGTATGTATGTATGTATGTGTGTGTGTGTGTGTGTGTGTGTGTGTGTGTGTGTGTGTGTGTGTGTGTGAGTGTGTGAGTACGTGCGTGCGTCTGTATGTACGTCTTTCTGATGGACAGGAGGTTACTTGCACATAGTCTCTCCTACATTATTGTGTCCACAACAGCACCTTCACGCGGGGCCCCTTGTTTTCACAGAGCCTGTTGGGTGGCGCGACCGAGTGCTTGGCGGTATAACTGGGAGGGCAGACTGGGCTCAGCAGGCAGCCAGTCTAAGAGAAAGGAAACTCTGATTCCAAACCCGGGTTGATGAAGCTCGTTAGACTGGTCAAGGCAATTTTTCTAGGAGAAGAAAACTCTGATTGAAAACCAATGGTTCCACTGCCTTGTGGATATCTTCGGGATAAGGAAAGGCTACGGGAGTAAACCCAAACAGAAAATACGGAGTGGAGCCCCCAAGGCGGCTGTATGTCGACTACGATTTCCTTCCGGCAGCTCCTGCATCCAAACTGGTGCCAAATGTCATGCTCAGCATTCATTTGGACCCAACCAGCAAGGACGAGATGGGATCCTGAAGCCTGGGCAACCCAGGATCTCCATATTCCATGTCCAGGCTTGCGACCTGGAGAGGTCACTCCAGTCTCGCTACTAAGTGAGGAAAAGACACGGAATCTGACAGTGTACGGGTTATAAGTCCCACCCGATTGGCGTAGGGAAGGGGCGCCACGGGTCAGCTTTGATGGTGGGAGGGATCCATCGTGTCCCTCTGGTCAACTACTGCCCCCCTCAAGCTGGTCAGACCCCGGTCAATAAGATGTTGACCCGCCATCGTCTGCCTTCTCCAGTGGGTGTCTGGAGCTCAGTGTTTTGCTTAACATGACAAGAGGACGAAAATTCCACACCAGACCAAAAAAAAAAAACGAATAAAGACTCCAGCTCTTCGATTTGCAAGCTGGAATGTGCGCACTATGTGTAAAGGCATCTCCAATGAGAAGTGGATGACACCAGGAAAACGGCCGTCATCGATAGAGAACTCACCAAGCTAAATATCAGCATAGCTGCCCTCCAGGAAACTAGACTGGCCTCAAATGGCTCTCTCAGAGAGGAAAACTACACTTTCTTCTGGAAGGGTCGCGAACCTGAGGAGCCTTGTCAGCACCGAGTGGGCTTCGCCATCAAAAACAATCTTCTGAGCTTGGTTGAACGTCCCGCAGGGGGCACTGAGCGCCTATTGTTCATCCGCCTCACCACTACTGCATGTCCTGTCAACATCATTAGTGTCTACGCCCCCACCCTCTCGTCTTCAGAAGACACCAAGGATCCGTTCTATGGGCAGCTGGATGAGCAGACTAAAGGATGCCCCAAACACGAATCACTTTTTCTCCTCGGCGACTTCAATGCCAGAGTAGGTAAGGATCACGAGTCATGGCCTACCTGCCTCGGATATCACGGTACTGGAAAGACCAACGAAAATGGTCAGAGACTGCTGCAGCTGTGCACCTACCATGGCCTGTGCATAACAAACACGTTTTTCAAGGGTAAGCCACAGCACAAAATGTCATGGAAACACCCCAGTTCCCATCACTGGTACCAACTTGACTTGGTCATCACCAGGTGCTCTGCCCTTAACAGCGTCCTCTCCACCAGAACCTACCACAGTGCAGACTGCGACTCCGACCATGCCCTCGTGAGCAGCAGGGTGAGACTACAGCCAAAATAAACACTACACCGTTCAAAACCAAAAGGACACCTACTCCAGGACCTGCCAGCGCACGACGCCAGAGCCAAGTGGAACGCCATGAAGGGTGCCATCTACAAAACAGCCATGTCCACGTTTGGAAAAAAGGAACGACCCAGTCAGGACTAGTTCAACGCATATCTAACAAGGATGGAACCACTTATCGAGGAGGAACGAAAAGCCTTTATAGCATACAAACAATGCCCCAATGAACGGACGCATGCTGCTCTTAAACGTTCTCGAAGCAACACCCAACGCTTTGCTAGACAGTGTGCGAACGAGTACTGGCGACAACTGTGTGAAGGAATCCAGCGCAGTGCCGAGACCGGAAACATAAAAGGTATGTACAGTGGCATCAAGAAGGTTCTAGGCCCTACAGTGAAAGGGGTCGCTCCCCTGAAATCCATGATGGGATGGCCAGATGGGTGGAGCGCTACTCAGAGCTATACTCCCGTGAAACGTTAGTCACTGAAGCAGCCCTCGGCAGCATAAATAATTTTCGCATCATGGAGTAGCTCGACGAAGTGCCAACCTTAGAAGAGCTCAGCATTGCAATTGACTCCGTCCCAAATGACAAAGCACCACGTAGTGACAGCATCCCGCCCGAAGCTATCAAATGTGGGAAACCAACACTGCTCCAACCACTGCACGAACTACTTTGCCTCTGCTGGGAGGAAGGAGCAGTCCCCCAAGACATGCGTGATGCCACAATCGTGACCCTTTACAAAAACAAATGCGACCGCAGTGACTGTAAGATTTACTGATGGATCTCGCTTCTGAGAATCGTTGGTAAAGTGTATGCCCGCGTCATACTTAACAGACTGCAGTTGCTGACAGACCGTGTGTACCCAGAATCCCAGTGTGGCTTCAGAGCTGGCAGGACGACAACATACATGATCTTTTCTTTACGACAACTCCAAGAGAAGAGCAGAGAGCAAGGTCATCCACTCTACATGATGTTCATCGACCTCACCAAGGCCTTTGACTTAGTCAGCAGGAAGGGCCTTTTTGACGTTCTCAGTAAGATCGGTTGCCCTTCAAAACTCCGCAGCATGATAATCTCTTTCCATGCAGACATGAAGGGAACAGTCCTGTATGATGGATCTTCTTCAACTCCTTCCCAGTTAACAGCGGTGTGACGCGGGGCTGCGTTCCGGCACCAACCCTATTCGGGATCTTCTTCTCCTTGCTTTTGTCCTACGCTTTGACTCGTCCACTGATGACATATATATACACACCAGGTCCGATGGGATAGTCATCAACCTGGCACGACTGCGCTCAAAGACGAAAGTGAGGGCTGTGCTCATCAGGGAGATGCTATTTGCTGATGACGCGGCTCTTGTGGCATACACTGAGGAAGCCCTTCAGAGACTGGGAGACCGTTTTGCTGATGCCTGCATTCAGTTTGGACTCGCCATCAACCTGGAAAATACAAAGGGCAGCGTGCAAGATACCACCATTGCCCCTACAATCAAAACCAACGGTGTCACCTTGGAAGCAGTGAACAACTTTACCTACCTGGGGTCAGCCATCAGCAATACTCTCTCGCTCGATAAGGAGCTAGACAGAAGGCTTGGAAAGGCAAACACCATCATGTCACGACTGACGAAGAGGGTCCAAACCAAAGTCAAAGTTTACCAAGCCTGCATTCTCAGCACCCTTCTATATGGAATTGAGACCTGGAGTACCTTCATAAGGCAAGAGCGCCGGCTCAACTCCTTCCATATAAGGTGCCTTAAACGCATCTTGAAAATCAGCTGGCAAGACCATGTCCCAAACAGCAAAATCCTGCAGCGTGCAAACACCGACATCATGTTCTCCCTGCTGAGCATTCGTCGCCTTCGATGGCGGCTGGGACACGTCCGAAGCATGGTGGATGGGAGGCTGCCAAAGGACATCCTATATGGACAGCTGGCCACTGGCACAAGAAAAGTCGGCCGCCTCTCACTCCGTTTCAAGGATGCATGCAAGAAGGACCTGAAGGCATGTGACATTGCACCTGATGGCTGGGAAGTGCTGGGAAGTGCTGGCCGAGGACCGAGGCACCTGGAGACTGACAGTAAGTAAAGGTATTTGATACGAGGAGAGGCCAGTTGGCAGCAGAGAAACGTGTCAGAAAGGGCCACGTGACAACAACCACAGCAACTAGGGCTTCCCAGCATGTCTGCACTAACTGCAAGAGGGACTGCCACTCGCGCATAGGTCTACACAGCCACATCAGATGATGCCAACAACCCAGAGACAGACAACACCCCAAGGGCGCTTTCCGCATGGTCTCCCGAGACTAAGGCTCCAATGATGATGATGATGTATGTATGAATGTACGTACGTACGTTTGTATGTATGTACGTACGTACCTATCTAAGTATGTATGACCATATTTCAATGCCAGGTCTGAAGCTGCTGTCACGAATGCAGACGTGGAATGAAAGGACGGCAGGTGTTGTGAAGTCATCAATCCTACTTTAAGTGGTCCATAAGCTCCGTTTTCCTCCATTAAACGATATATGTTTGAATATAATGGTCCACCAACTGAGTGGAGTAATTGCTCAGAAAGCTGCAAAAGAATGGCTTTACTAAGCAATTGTAATACATTAGAATGTGTGATTCGTAATCGCTCCTCTGCTTTGCGTTGATCTAACTATTTCCTGATAAATATTTGGAACATAATAATATTTTCCTTGAAATGTCATCGTTCTCCGTGGATCCTTATCTAATGAAAGACAACAAAAATACTGTCATTTGTTGTCAGAATTAATTTGAATCACTTTAAGTTATTGGCGTTTGCTTGTTTAATGAAACAACTGTGAATACATCATTCATTTACAAGCTACAGCGTAGGAAATAACTTTTTTCATGACTCGTTTGAATTTGAGAGTCGCAATCTAGTAATTTATTTGAGGTTAGCATTGAAGTATAACGTACATAAATGAGAACTATCCATTCCATAACATATTGTTGCAACAGAGTAGATGATTTCATTGCGAAATGCGTCTTAGGTTCAATCTATCATTATGTATTATACTATTTGCCTCCTAGGAATGTTGTGAAACTAAGGACGACGAATTTCCAAACGAGATACCATATTGCTGTTTGCTGCAAACTTGTTACATTCCAATGTTTGTAGATTCATATTTATCGCATTTTCTATATAATTTTATCAATAAATATCTTATATTAAAAATTCACCTGATATCCACCCTCACTACCCGTCCTGATCAGCTTGTACTTTACATGATTTCTCTTGTTCTCATGATTTCTCTTGCTCATAGTTAGTGCATATACCTTATAAAGGTGTTATACAGGAGCCATATCAATTGTCTAGTGAGTTTCAAAGGAAATCATCGCAAGAGGCATTATCCTTTTTGCTGCTTGTATAGGTATGCCATGTGTCCTTGTATCAAAAATGTATTGTCTTCAGGATCTATCGTGATAACGATTGCAGTAATATCATTGTAACTCTAAAATAACTCATATACAAATTACACACATAATAGCATCCGAATAACACGGTAAGCGAGAACCTTGTTCGTATTTTCAAATGCTTAAAATGGAATCGGCTTTTCTGTTTAAAGAATTAGGGGCTCCGGTGTACATTGTTTCTAATGTTATAAGCTAACATGATACATGAAGTTGTTATATTAAAATGTTTATTACCAAGTTATTAGTACTGTCTAATATCATCCATATATTTTATTGTGATTTTGGTCTCTGAAAAAGAAGCTTTAACACATCGAACATAACACATCATTAATTATATGTTATATTTCCTTTCAGGATAGGGTAAGTGTTTACATTCACGACGAACATACCAATTGACCTGCCGTAAGTAAATGTAACAAATCATTTATTGTGGTCTATTTAGATCGGAACACAATGGTGAAATTTCCTCTGTGGCATCTGACTGCGTTTGTCTGGAACATAGTATTGCAGATGGGGTGAATTGAATAATACCCAATAAGTTTATATGACCTATGTTGACAAAATGTCAAATTTGTCTTAATCGGAACATTTTTGACAACATTAGTATCTCAATCGTTGCATCCTATTATTTCAAATGGACAAAATATCTCTAGACGACAATCCATGGTACGCAGTACTCTGTTTAAATAAGCATTGTTTTCCCTTTTATAAATGTCCGTGCCTACCATTAAAAGAGACAACTCTTGTTTGAAACTTTGAAAAACAATTCTTAATGCGCTAAATTCATAGTTTTGCTCATACATCAACGATTTTAAATATATTATTATTATTTTTTATAACAGAAAGATAATCCTTAATGTATACTAATCCATACAATAAGAAACTGATTAGTGTTGATTGGAATAGCACTTTACCGCGTATTTGGATAGATAACATATTAAATCCATGATTCCTAGATTCATGTCGTCTTTTAAATCACATTTAAGGCCAGTAGCATCTTTTCCTTGACATATGATTTCTATCTCTCTCCATCTCTCTCTCTCTCTCTCTCTCTCTCTCTCTCTCTCTCTCTCACACACACACACACACACACACACAGACACACACACACAAACACACATACTATAATTTTAGTAGGATATGTTCAATAATGTTAATATTGTGAGCAAGTAAGCACACTAAGCACACAAGAGCTGTGTTGGAATAGAAACAATGACTATGTTATTATGCATCATCATAACTGTTACATTTAATTAATAATATATATATATATATATATATATATATATATATATATATATATATATATATATATATTTATGCGGAAATATAGAACTATTGAACGGCACAAGGAGTGAAACCAAGAGATTTCAATTAAAATCTTATCTTAGCGCCCCTTTTGAAGTATATCTCTCTTTCTCTGTCTTTCTGTCTCTCTCTCCATATGTATATACATAACAAAACATAATTGTAATATCACCAATCGGAAATGTTTGTGCATGTTTCCAGAAAGCAATTTCGAACGATAAATATCATTGTTCAGGATAATACCTGACAGGTATAGCATTTTAAATATAGGAAAAATGTACTACTTGATGAAACATATTACAGACTAGTGTTTAACAAATGTGGATAGGATGGTGCCCTTGATGGTAATAATGCTACCAATAATAATAATAATAATTATAATAATAATAATAATAATAATAATAATAATAATAATTATCATTGGTAATAAATGTGACTCTACTAGTAGTCGTGGTAGTATCATTAGTAGTGGTTTTATATATTATTTTATGTCAATTTGTTATTCAACTAAAATAAGAATTAGGACAGAATAGAATACTTCAATAGTCCAAGTTGTCAATAGACAAATCGCTTTATGTATCCAATAATCTATCACCATGTCATAGGTGTCATTCAGTCAATATATATTTGTATGAAACACCTTAAAAAGACAGCAATTAAAAAGTAGAATCTGACTGGATAAGTTAATTGTTTCGAAACGTTATCTTCTGGTATCCATGGAAGTGACGTATTGATAGTAAAAATAAAATCACTTTTAGGAGACAATGTGATGTACTGAATGGAATGCACACAAGCACTATGACGTCATTAAGTTAGATAATTAAGAAATTTACAAATAATAATGGTTTCAAGTTTATGTTGGTTAAAGGAACAAAATAGCATGGTTCTTTTGATAGTTTCGCTCCCAAAGAAATTTGTTTTTCTTCACTAAAACAGAAATTGAATAATATTTATATTATGTCATTATAAACAACTGTGTTCTAGGCATTGTACAAAATCTACTATACACATTCCTTGTATATTCCGTGTTTATTTCTCACGAAAGTACATTTTTGATTTGGTTGGAGGAAGGAATTAAAAGATACACACAGTATAGAAATTGCAATCATAACGAAATTTCAGAGGCATCAGAGAAAATGTAATACTATTGGCGAATTCAGCTAGAAGAGGCTGAAGGTTATGTCGACTGTAACAAGGTAAAACAAAGCAAAACACTAATATATGCAAAATTCGTTTACAAATCTCTAAGATCAATGTGTTACTTATACCTCAAAAGGTCAAAATTTATCAACATCATCAGTACTGATACTATTGTTTTCAACTAATGTAACCATACTTCAGATAATAGTATCGGTGTGTGATACACATATGATGTGATATCGCTCTCTATCCAGAAATGTATAACTTCACATGAACAATAAAAGTCATCGAGGTAATAGACCCGAGCGTTTTTGAAAAGATATTCATACACTTGAATGCCTTGATTCACTTAAGTTTAAGTGAAATAGGAAAGATCTATTTACAACTAATTTTATGGCTTTTTGTCAAATATGGTTGATCGTTTAGGTTTCAAATGATCAAATTATGGGCAATATAGAATTTATAAAGATTCCTATGTTAAATATAATAATATTTGGATAATTTAGAATGTGGTAGAGTAGAAATTAAATGAATTTTAAAAACTATATGAATGACACGAATATTGACAATAAACGACGCTACTAATTCTAAGCAAGGAAAATGAAAACATCTTTGGTAGAGTAGAAATGACTCGAATTTGGTACAACAGAAGATTTTAAAAATGGTTGGAACTTGCAACATTGTGTTTCTCAGTAACCAGGAAAGAAGAGTTGAGTGGTGCCTCGTACACAATGATACATGCTTTATGTATGTATGTATGTATGTATGTATGTATGTATGTATGTATGTATGTATGTATGTATGTATGTATGTATGTATGTATGTATGTATGTATATATGCATGCATGGAAGGATGGATGGATGGATGGATTAATGTATTAGGTATGTTCAACGCTTTTACAAAACGCACATAAAATATTTTTTTATACATGTCTTTTTTTAAAGCAATACTGTAAAGTTCTCTATGTTTTCGCAATTCAGGTATGCGAATAACACGACGGCACATGTATGTTTTAATCTTCACATGTACTTTCCTGTGCATACATTAATTCATCTTGTACTGCATTGTATTTTGTATTTCAGTTAATCTTTTAGTATTGTTATGATAGAATTTTCTAAAATACATATAGACAAGAGAAAACTATGTTTACTCTATGTCTATCCGCGTATTGTGATGTCCATCAATTGCATGCCTATTGTGAGTATTTGTTACAGCAAATACAACATGATCTTCTTGCAGTGCGTCTAAATAAAGATATTATCTTAATTGTATTGTGTATTTCTTTTTCAGTATACGGTAAGTATTTACATTCACCAAGAACATGCATCATGACGTTACGTAAGTAGAAACATCTAAGTTTATTGAGGTTCATCAGGCTAAATTTGTTTTGCAAATATGATTCCTGTGTTAGATGACGTGTCATCTATGTAGTTATATGTGGCCTAAGTCATTAAATATTGAGACAACATTTGCTACTTGTTAATTAGGTGATGCGAAAATCAGTGGCACATGAGTATTCAAAATCTTAACCAAGGTTTAATTTCCTGTAACAATATATTAAAATCGTCATTAAAATGTCGGACATCACAATAATAAATTATTACCACATCTTAACAACATATCGGGTCTGGTATATTTCAATTGTATGTGATTTACCCACTCGTGTTATAACAGATATTACCGAGAGATTCACTGAAAATTCCAAATGCTTGATGATGTGACGTTGCTATTTACGATTGTGGAGGACACAATCCCAACAGCTGGTGTTCAAGATGAGAAGGAATAGTTTTTATATGTGGGCAATTTAGTGATTTTGTTTTGTACTTCAATGAAAATAAAATCAATGAATATATCCTTAAATATCCGAAATTAATATAATACATCAGAGTCTATGAATTTGCAGTGTTGATGGAATTGGAAATGGTGATTTAAAAACAATACAATATTGGCCTCAGTTGCACTATCTATCTATCTATCTATCTATCTATCTATCTATCTATCTATCTATCTATCTATCTATCTATCTATCTATCTATCTATCTATCTATCACTCTCTCTCTCTCTCTGTATATATATATATATATATATATATATATATATATATATATATATATATATATATGTCGATAGAGATGATATAGAGGTACAAATGTAAAGGACCCAAATTTAATAATACAAGCTGAAAAGCATAGCATTATTCCAATCAATTTTGTCGTCAACTATTGTATTTCGTGTGTTTTCTGGCCACGCATACCTGTACAACATTAGCCCAATTATAATTGAACTTAAATGATCTTTTTTTAGTGTATCTGAAAAACGATACAACATTAATTGTATTCTTTCCTTCTTTTCAGGCTTCGGTAAGTATGTACATTCCTCAAGAACATGCATAATGTCGTTACGTAAGTAAATCCAGCTTATCATTGCATAGGTATAAGTTACAATGGAACGACAACCGTGAAGTTTGTTGATTTACATCAGGCTATATTTGTCGAGCAAATTCGATTGTTGTATTGGAACGTAATGTATTATCTCTGCCGTTACCTGTGACGTAAATCATTATATATTAATAAACATTTGATACCTGTTAATTAGGTAATACAAAAATGAATGGCATTTATAATATGACAATTACTGCCTCCTCTTATCAGGTGAGTACAATGTCATTTTCATGCTGAAAATAAAATGCAAAAAGCGGGTTTCAATAAAAATCAGCCATACGTTTAGCGTTTTTCGCGAACTCCATACAGACCATTACCTTAAGTTTTCTTTCCACATATGTTATACGTGTATGAAGTCACTGAATTTGAGTTTTGATTCCATACGACTACGTAGTTTTATGCAGAATCATGAGCATTACCTCGCATTATTTGCAATTATTCTTTGTTCTTGCATATGAATTTTGTTTCAGTTTTTCATATATTATATACTAAAATCATGTTTGTGCTATTCTATATAAGAATGTATGTCTGTGTTAATGGATGTATGGATGGATGGATTAATGGATGGATGGATGGATTGTATATAATACTGTCTTTGATTGTAAAGTATTGTAACTGTCTAGAGATTTCTCTATTTCATTTATGTCACAATGTACAGCTGATATTAAATTATTACAAGCCACAAGACACGAGTCATCTGAAGAAGGAACACGCACTTTATTAGCGTGGCAAATGTCATTGTTACATTTGTGTGCATTGTCGCAAGACATATTACACATATTGTTACATTACAGCTATAACTATAGTAATGATAGAATTTAACAATTTATTACTGAAATCATTGCAGTGAATAACAAATATTTGAAAAGCAATCCTCATCAATAATATTTGCAAAATTAATCTTTATAAGGAAGTATTATCATGAGGCATACCTAACTTCTTTTGTGTTTTTTTGTTCTTGTAATCTATAAATATATGTTTACTAAGGATGGAATTAAAGACCCAGACTTTAATTATATCTTGAAAAGATTTTTGAAACGAATTTTTGTATAGTTAGGGACAGCGTCTTATTAGAGTTTGGTTAGGGAAATACTATTGCTACTTTAAGGTCATGTAGAGACGTATAGTTCAAAGGTCACGTCATTTAGAAATAAATCACTACTTTAGGATGACTCTGAATTCATTCAATGATATCGTGGAATCGCTATTTATGAGATGTCAATAATGTGGTTACATCAACCCATCTAGTACTCTTTTCACTAAGCCTGATATTTTTTGTCTCTTTCCTTTAATTAGTTAAAGACCTCAAAGTCTTAAAACCCTTTCTAATAATTCCATATGGTTTGCAGATTGATAAGTGTACTATCTCACAAGCATAAAAGGAGCAATTTTTTGTTATTTCTTTTCTGTGTTGTACCATTGATAAATTATATATGGTAATCTTAACGTTGGTATCACAAATTTCGTTGTATTAATATATGTATATGCAACGATCATCCACTATACTTTACTTCGACACCTTTTCCGCTTTTTGACCTACTTAGAATTCCCGAATAAACACGTACTGGCATACAAGTCATTCACAGATGTGAGTGTGTCTTGTTTGCTAAAAATGGCACTTACCACATGATCAGAAATTAAACTGTAAACAATCTATCCGTCATCAACTCAATCTCTGTACTTTACACAGTGGTCATCAAGCAAAGGCTAACATATTTATTACGTGTCCTTGTGTGATCTATGTATGATTAGGATTTCGAACCAAGGTGAACTAACACGGTACCATTACTATTATAGATTTGACCATTTTATCAGAGGTCCAAATGAATCCAAAAATCACAGAACCTTTTCGCAAATAGTTAATATGCGTGTAGGCTGTTTAAACCAATGATCAGCATTTTTGAAATATTTGGGAATACATTTGGTTTTAAAGTTATAAATATGATAAGACAGAGTGGTTAAATATGCACTTACAATGCAAGGATACAGTTATTCCATATTTAATTGGTTATCATCGGATCATTGATATTTTGTCAGCAAATTCCCAAATTCTCGAGTAGGGCTGAGCATCAAATGCTTTCACTTACGTCAAGTTATTTGACAACAAATAATACATGGTGAGAATAGTTCCAGAATGCGTTAACATGAGTCAATTCAAAACATCAAATACGTGATCTGTTTCAGTTGTGTATTATTAGCTGAGTAATAATAAAATGGTAATCAATGACATAAAAGAGCACAATCAACTTTCAAATTCAAATATCAAATTTATTGTTTAGCTCTGGGTTTTCCGCCTTGGTAACATGAAATACTAATGGCGAGTATTCGATAGCTAACATGAGACAACTGAGACCAATATAGCAACAAGAACAACTAAAAGCAAATTAAAATGTATCCATGTCATTGTTGTCACTAGAGATTGAGATTGCTTTCGGCATTACGTTCCCTACTGTTTATGTTTTCACCACAGTTTAAGATTACATTAGAAAACCAAACATATTGGACTACGTTTTTATTTTCACGGCCTAGTAACATTTACATAAATGAACACACAAAAAATATATTTGTTAAGTTTTAAACGTTTATCATTAAATAAAGTAGTTTTAAAATATTACCAAATAAAGACAATGTAATGGATAATCATACTACCCATATTGGAAATAAGAAAATCAGGTTGATTTATATAATGCATACAAAGGAGAAGAGTTCAAGTCTAGGGGCATATAAAACATAAGTGAAAAAGCACATGACTTGAAATATGTCAGCAAAATAAGGTATATGCCCTCTTATTCTAAGAGTGTATTTAATGTTTTTCAGCAAATGATTAAAAGCACCGTTTAAACAGAAAACCTTTATTTATAAGAGCATGATTGACGATGCTAAAATAATTCTTATCAATATTAATGCATAACAGTATAATATGAGAATGTGCTTAAAGAAGAGGCATGTACCCGTAGATCATAATTTGAATTTTCATCAAGTATCCATTACAAAGTAATCTAGAATGTGGGAAAACGATATTCATTCCAATGCATTGAATTGTATTGCACCATTGTGAAAAATAAAATCATAACAATTTCCATATTGTTTTGTTGTATATGTGAAAACCTCTATTAGTATTGATGCATGCCCGGATTTCAGTATAAGGACCATGTCATGACCGCAGATAGATCGTAATTATTGCTAGGTCGACACATGGGTCTGTCTGCTACGAAACGATGCCAATACCAACGACCCTGAAGTGTATAGTTATGTGTGCATGATACAGACGATACAGATGTTAAGCATTGTATTGATGATGAAGATGTATCAGCTAAGAATAATTCTTCTGAAAATAAGCAAAGTTATGTCAACGATACTAATGTCAATTCCCTATGTTCTTTTTAGGATGAACATATCAAGAAACATGTAAGTACTATTTTTGAATGGAATGTTATATTCTGAGTAAATAATTATGAATTGTTTGCATTTTTATGAGCCTGTTTAAAATGATGCATGTGACAAGCGCATGTGTTACAGTATAATTATACTTTATATTTTGTTTTACTTTGTTTCTATTTTTATGGAAACGTGATGCCAAAGTTATAGTCTTTGAGTATTATAACCACAATTAATTAAATACGAGAGCACACGCAATATGAGATTGAAAAATGTAATCCCTTTACAATTCATTATATACAACGGCTTTTCTGACGTTATAACGCAGCTTAAATGTAAAGATATAAGAGAAAAAAATACATGTATTATGAAAGGAGAAAACAGTAAACGAAAGCCATTACGTGGTACTGAATGCATTATTATATATCTTACGTAACGTCACTTTTCTCTTCACGAGAAGTACACTTGTCTTTGGAATCTGACATTTTATCCGTACTGTTAAACAGACACATACAGTGAGGTCAGTCATAATTATAATGTTAGCGGTGGCTACTCCATTTTATTTAAATGCTAATAACTACTTCGTTTCTAAAGTTACAGTCAAATGAATGTATATATTATTGCTGCACAGTCTAATTTACGTTTATTTTTACCTTGACGATTTCCTGTTTGTGTTTTCTCTTGAAAGATTTAAATCCTTATTCGACAACTGTACGTTGAATTTGGATGTGTACTGTTTATATTATTATATAATACTATCGTTGTTTATATATATTGTTCGTGTACATGTTGAAAAGTCTGTAGCAAATCAAGTTATGGTTCATCTTGATTGTTCAATGTCATACTTTTTCTAGATTACGGGAAAAGGATTTGTCTATTACTAGTGTGGTTTATTTTGAATGTGGATGTAACTATTGAAGTGGCTTTATTCATTAGGGTCATGGTTTATGTATATTCTTCATGTTAGATGTAAGTGTTTGAAAGGCATTACCCATATATGTGGCAGTTTCTCTAGATCGCTCATATATGTTTTACAAGGCCTTATCCGTCATGATCATGGTTTCGCTAGGATGTTCAGGCAAGTGTTGAGTAGGCTTTATCCGTTAAAGTTTCAGTGTTAGTTTGAGAGCCGACGTTGCATGACAACGCACTATCAAACAATTGTGCCAATAAATTAAATACAATATGGTATTATTTTGGTCTTCATATATACACAACGTTGTATATCTATATAGAGGTATCGTGTGTGTGTGAGGATAAAGGAAACACACCTTTTAGTTGCCTATGCGAAACGAATAAGATATATGAACCTTCCAAATCCAAGATGATATGGTGTTTATGTTATTCATTTAATTTCGTTTTTATCATTGTACGAGCTTGTCATGGATTAACTGTATAACATGTTTTATACCTTTGTAAATTGTATTTTTTCTCAAAATAGTTAAGTCCTTACTTTCACATCAACAAAATCTATCTTGTTGTTTACATATCCTAATGTATTTGATACCATCAACTCTCAGAGTATTCGGTGTAGTGGGATTTATTAATGAATTGATTACTTTACTTAGAATTAATATAAAGAAATTAGCACATTTGTTCATTTAATGTGTAATTGCTAGTAGTTTTAAGTATTATTAGTGTGTTGGGTGTAACACAATCTCTAATCACAACACTATTCTACAGATGGCGATCAGGTTAACTGGTAAAATTAAGATCTGAATACAGTCTCGTTACGGAACGTAACATAAGAATCTGATTACAACCTCATTAAGGAACATCAACCAACAGAAAACATCTAACAGCTCTCTAATATACCCGCCCTCCTCGAAGCCAATATTCGAATATGCTGAATGCGAGATAGATGTGATTGGGAACAGCGATTACTTTAGACTACTCAGTCACTAGGGGTCCATAGAAGTAACTGTAACTATTTACTTAGTAATGTTTGCAACAAGTTAAATTCTCTATATTTGCAACTGCTATTAAATTCTCTATATTTGCAACTGCTATAAAACATATTACGTAAGAATTATATTGCTTAGAAATATAATATTATTAGGTATAAATGTTACTCATTAAAACTATTATTTATTATTAATTTTACTCATTAAAACTATTATTTATTATTAATTTTACTTTTATTTAGTTAACTATGAATTAAGTAAAGCTGAGTAAACATATACAATGTTCATGTAAATAAGCCAACATAGCAAGTAGTAAATAATTACTAGTTTAAGAAATTAAAAATAGTTTGCCTTTCGAAGTATAATCAGAAGTGTGCATTCAATTGATCTTGTTCCTTCCAAAAATGCAATATATATCAAGTGCAACAATATATATGTGAACAATGAATAATATCACTTTGAAAAGAGAAAGTCGTTGGCAGTGAAGTTGAGAACAATGGAGCAGTAGCACAGCATGGTAAAGTGTCATAATTCTACTCCAATGGCTTCTGTTTCGATACCTGACCATCATAGGTCGCTACATATTAGTGATGCATTATGTATGTGCCATCACTTTTATGTATACAAGTCCTTATACTTCTGGCATTTATATACCAAGGCTTGTATTACATTGTAAATTTAAACCGTTTTCGATTCATCATGGCACTATGTGTCGCTTACCTAAAGTACTGAAATAAGGATTGTTGAATGTTAAGAACAAATATTACTTTGGGCAACTGATTGAGTTCATTTCATAGGCAGATCTAAGCATGGAAGGATGGATGCACATCTGCACAGGTCATCCAAATGGCGTCGTCTTCTGGACAATACAACATTGACTTTATTCCATAGTTATTGGCGATTCTGTGTGTCAGACATACTAAAGGACTATGAAGCTAACCTAGTTTTGGACAAAAGGACAAAAATCAAAGTTAATTTAACTGATGAAAAACGTATCTGCTTGAAAAGAAATTACAGTTACCTGCATAAGTATGAAATAAACACAGAGCGAGCGCAAAAAGGGATATTAAAGGTAATGTGTGGACATTATGCGATAGCTTTGAATGTCGATCAATTCAGGGACATGGACCTATGTTGTGCCAATTACATCATATAGATGGCACCATTATTACAATCTTAACTGTGTCCGGACGTGCAGGCCTAGACAGAAAATTGTGGCATTGATTTCATAACAACATTAACGGTGATTGTAAATTTAACGCGAGATTATTGCTTTTTTGCCTTATATACCTATACTGTGCAGTGATTGTGAAATAAGGTGAAGGCTTCAAATCCTATCGGGTCAGTCATGTTAAGGCATGAGTAGTAAGTACTACATTTCCCAAAGAAGGAACAATCTGTTACATTCATATCGGACAGGCTTTCAATGCAATGTACCCCTCACTCAAGCTGCGAAGCACGTCCACCATAACCGTATTCCTAATTAATTTACACAAAAATGATGTATGACATAGTCAGTTACGTCGTAATGCCAAAAGGATCGATATGCTCTTTATCCACGACATTGCAAACAACATGCCATCTAACTGCTCACTCGGTGTCTAAACCATTCTTGACATATCATATATCTGCATAACCGAAATCCAGATCATATAGTTCATGCATTTAACAAGACCTTTTTCTCTATAAGATCCATCGGATATGTTGTCACGTATGTGACTGCTGCTGAATAATTCATTGAGATAAATAACATGTATTTTTCAGCGAGCTACGAAATGTAATTGTTTGTATTACTCAGATTTTAAGTTTTAAACAACTTATATACTATTATTTTAATTTTGGCCCAATGACTCCAAACCATTCTCTTTTTTAGGATGTGTCTTTGAAGATATTGTAGTGAATTTTAATTGAGATGTATTGTCACACTTTGTCGTAAATATATTCGTCAAGACAATTGTGCGAATCTTCTTTAGTCGTGTGTATCAATATATGTATGCCCATGTGTTTTAGTGGCCTTGTATGGTTAAAATGGGTAACATTTACTTAGTGTGGTGGGCGTATTACAATTGGAATTCGTTGAGTTCGTTTTGTTTGAATTTTTAACATTTGCCACAGATCAGCACATAAATTGATTTATTGTATGTCTTCTTGCAGAACAAATTAGTTATATTTGTGTACATCACCGTAACTAATAATATAATATCAAGAGCAAGCAGTCGTGTACTGTACTGAATATCAATGGTAATCAGAATATAACAAACCATCCTATGCAAAGAGCGTCTGAATAATGATGCAGCACTATTGCTATGGATTTCCTTCATTTCATATGGTAAATACCTATATTAATGTTACTTCACTTATCGTTCGATTTCCTTCATTTCATATGGTAAATACCTACATTAATGTTACTTCACTTATCGTATGTTCCTTAATTTCATATAGTGAGTACCTACATTGATGCTACAGCACTAATTGTAAGCTTTCGTTCATTTCAGATGGTAGGTGTATACGTTCATTACGAACCTGATATTATGTAAGTAAATATCAATGATCATCTTGTGTATTATGCAAGCATTGGAAAATGGCAAGTAAGTAAATATAACTGATCATCTCAGGAATTCTGCTAGCAATGGAGGGAACGTTGGACATAATATATATGTAAATTTATGTCTGGTTGGAGTAGAAGATGGAAAAGGAAAACGAAGCTATGTGAATGCATCTGGAATGTTCATTTAGGATTTATTTTACAACATACAATTTGAAATCATGTGGCTGTTATGTAGCATATAGTACGTATTAAATCTGTATTCAGTTATGTGTGGTACCTATGCACCTAAAGGTATATTTTCAGCTGCACTATTTCAGTTGTATTGTCATGATGACAACATCAAACATTCGAAGAGATTGGTGTTCTTTGCAATCCAATGTCGTAAACATTAAACTATATAAAATATTGCATTCTATAACATAGCATGTACAACAACAAATTAATGTTCCGAAGCTGATTTACATCGTATTAATATTCTGGCATATTTGTTGACACTGATATATACTAAAAAACTCGTACGTTACGAAATAACTATGACTATAAGGATATATTGGACACTAAAGGTGTACAGGCAGACATCATTTTAATAGTGATTGACGAATAACCTCTGAAGCTATGACAAATAAATATTGTTATGTATTTAATGCAAATGTTGACATATGATAAAATCGTGGTGTATTCATAAGTCGAAACCTAATGTCACACATGTTGCAACCTAATTTTGCAAATCAATTTAGAAATACGACATAAATGCCACTTTGCAAACCGCGATAAGTATGAATTTATTATTATTCTCATATTTATGTCATCTCTTTGAATTATAACCATTAATGAATCGCCAATTAATAATGAAGATATTTGTTCATTTAAATTATAACGCTGTAAAGGAGATTACTAGTGCATGTATAAGATTGCACAGCTTATGGTACATTGCAGGTATGATATATGCACACAGTTTCTGGTCTTTAGAATCACAACAACAAAACATCTTTTCGATAAAGACGTGATGCGTAATGTGTGTGGGTGTTTGTTTGTTAGAAAGAGAGAGCATACTATAAATATGTGTATTCAAACAAAACAAATGATTTAGCAACTAGCTTTGTCTCATTTCTTAAATGCTGTAAAACAACACAGCTTTCAAATGATTATAAGTAATGGTAGGGATTCTTTATCATAATTATATGTAGTTTAGGTTGGATCACATGAAGATGTTTTTTTTTAAAAACATTACTGATACATATTTATTTTACAAAATCTACATCTTATAGCATCTTTTAAATTATCTTCTCATTGCACACAGTTGAGAATCACAATAAAGAAATCTATTCGATAAAGACGCGAAGAGTAATGTGTGGGTGTATGTTTGTTAGAAAGAGGGAGCATATTATAAATATGTGTATTCAAACTAAATTAGATTAGAAGTAATGGTAGGGATTCTTTATCAGAATTATATGTAGTTTAGGAAGGATCATATGAAGATGTTCATTTTCAGACCTAATAAACTATAATTCTAAACTGTTTTTGGTTAAAAAAGACAAATTACTCATAAATATTTATTGTATTGTACAAAATCTACATGTTATAGATAATTAAATATAGTATTTTTTAAATTACCTTGTGCTAGTAATTCTGCCATAACTGTCACTATCATGTTGTAACATGGCCATACAACTTTCAAATTCCTTATAAATGAAACAATATTTGATTGTGATTGAATGATATTCAAATTATTGTTCTAAGCATCGTTGTTTATTGCTGTACTTATTCAAATACATTTTTTCAAATACCTTAATATTCCACACACAAATATGTATGTATATATATATATATATATATATATATATATATATATATATATATATATATATATATATATATATATATATATATATATTTATACTACCATTCTACACAATTATCAAGAACGTAGCTCAAATTGTATATTTAGAAAAACGCTAACGTCACATTTTTCCGAATGGATTGTATGAGAACACTATTTTGAATACAGATCAGGTGTTGCGCTTGGTGCGAAAAGATTTAGCATGACTAAACTATACATTCACACTGTGAGCTATCAATTGTCTATACAGGCTATTCTAGGCAGATAAAGTGATATCTAATTTTCAGTTTTGCCACTTGTGAATTTTGTCCTCTGGAACTAATTATTGTATGTGGGGGACTCCTTTCAAGAATATACACCAATCTTGAACAGATTGTCGTACACAAAGCACAATCAAAACTAAAAAATGCATTTATGCATACATTGATACATACATACATTCATACATACATACATACATACATACATACATACATACATACATACATACATACATACATACATACATACACACATACATACATTAGATCATGTTTTATTTGCTGTAACAAATACTCACAATCGGCATTCAATTGACTGACATCACAATACGCGAATGGACACCGGGTAAACATAGTTATCTCTTGTTTATATGTATTTTACAAAATAGTATCATAAGACTACTAAAACATTAATTGAAATACAAAATCAAATGCAGTACAAGATGAATTAATGTATGCACCAAAAAATACATCTGACGATTAAAACACACATATGCTGTCTTCTTATTCGCATAAATGAATTTCGAATACATACAGAACATTACAGTATTGCTTTGAAAAAATACCCGTATAAAATAATCTTTTATGTGCGTTTTGTAAAAGCGTTGAAAATACCTAATACATTAATCCATCCGTACATACATACATACATACATACATGCATACATACATACATACATACATACATACATACATACATACATACTAGCAAGCATGACATTCAAAACTGTAAAATATGCATCAGTATGTCACCTGAAGTTTTATATTCGTGAAAATATTGAATTCCTAGCAAGGTTGTATTGGTAAAACTACTTTATCATAAGCACGTTCGAACTAGTGTATAACAAAGCAAATTGCGATCAACAAATAAACGGTCGCAACGGCTTTCAATTTAAAAGTTAGTGTTTTCAATGGATATGACCAATACTGCTCGATATGGAAATACTCATATATACTTTCATTATTGACGACCAGACCTCACACAGAACGAACAATTGCACATTTGTATAAATCTGACGGTAATTAGCTTAAGTAATATGAAATATATTTGGCCAGTTATTACTCGCGGTATACGAAAAGTGTAGGGAAACGTTATTTTTTTTAACACGCACGTTTTATAAAAAATGTATTAATTACCATAACATGTATATCTGCCAGCGTAATTTGCAATCAATCAATTAAAAGATCTGGTGGTTTTGAGTAATCATAATCAACCTCTTGTAAAGCCATATATATATATATGTATGTATGCCGAGCTACATCCGCTCCATTCATAGTGTACATTATATTCACTGTTGATTGTGTCTTTCGTCGTGCTTAAAATGAACAGAATACATGTCAGACATGTATGTTAATGCTCATTAAGAAGGCAGTTTATGAGGACATATATTATGCAAGGAACAGAAGACGCACTTACGACATCCTCAAATGTTGAAAGACATGGATTAAATATATAATTGTTTCATTGCTTTCCAATTGCTTATAACGACATGGCTATTATATCATTCAGTGCAGCTTATTTAAATTGGTTTATGTTAATGTCTCCGACATGTCTCCAGTAATTTTGGCCAACTCTATATATTTCTATATTTCTAACTAGCAAATACTACCAAAACTGGAAACGAATAATGCACGGGAATACAGTTTCTGACTCATATTCAAAATATTTGTGCCTTTGTTAGAAGATACATCTCATCCTAACTTCTTATTGAGCGTGCGCCTAACTCGAACCGTCGAGTTTCTTCACGGTTTGGTCTAATGCATATATTTGGCAAATACCGATAAGTCTTATGACTTGTATATATGAGTGACAGGTATGCATTCTCTAATAAATTCTATTCAACACAATTTCTAAGGATTAATCTTTCAGATGTGACATCTTGTGGATCTATCATTAAAATGCTATACATTGTTACCTTGCAAACAGATATGCGTCACTGATTCCGATAAATATAATCTTATGGTCAATATGTTGGAAACATATTGCAGTGTTCATGGAGCTAAGTTTGAATCGATGTCGGACAGAGGGACTCGGATAAATCTTATGTTCTATATTGACATCGAATTTTATATTCTGTAATGGCAAAATACTTTACAAGCTTGTGTACAGCTTATTTCCCAGCTAACAATTCGACGTTGCTACAACGTTGCAGGAACGTTATGCCAAGGTTGTGGCAACGCTGTCAAATAATGTGTTGGCATTGTGAGTCGGTGAACATATAGGAACGTTGCTACAACTTTGTTGTCTAACTTTATTAAATAACCTTTATACAACATTATTACAACATTCAAATCCTATATGGAAATCTGAAACACGTATTTCGCACTTTTGGCAAGAATGTCAAACAAATCAACATTACAAAAATGTCAACATTACCATCCAGCTAGTAGTTGCGATAACAGTAATGTCAAGACTGCCATTGTGACGGTATTAAGTGTCAGTTCTGCACCATTTTCATTCATGACAAACAAAACATCACCAGTCATTTGACCATAATAATAAAGCTAATAGGAATAGCACTCTGCATTCAATGATGCGTGACAACTCTCACAAATCAGTTCAAAGTTGCACATATAATAATGCACTCTTCACAATACAGAATTTGTAATTATCATTTCATGTACTTAAAAGGAATCTTAGATAAAATGGAATTGATACTAATTTAATAAAAAAGAATCATACGTCCATTCTGTAGTTTGCAATCAGTTTCAGTGCAGGTGTTCTAACACAGTTTATATGCAAACACTGCTTTCTGTTCATGGTATCAAATCCTCTTGCTGGTAGATTTTCTAACAACCTTTACAGCAGGGCCTTTCATTATATTTAAAATGGACATGTGAGATCACCAAGTAGGCAGGGGTTTGGGGGAGATCTACTCCAATTGGGATATACGAATACTTTAGGTAGCAGGGTGTAAAGTGAAAGTAGATGGGTAAACCACACTGTTTTTGCCTGATAAGGAATCCCCTTCATTTACATACTGATTGTTCAAACGTTTGTTTTTAAAAGACAGAAAGCAAAAAGGAGACAATACAACATATATTGTAATATCACTTTTTGTTTATTTTCTAGATTTAATTAAGCATAACACTCAGAATTAGCCTCCTCCTCCACTCTAAATAGTATCTCTTTCTTCCTCTGCTGAGGCACCTGCAAATTAAAATTAAAAGTCACATATCATCTCAGCACCGCTTACATATGCATAAGTCACATTAACAAGCATTATTAAACTTTATGAGGCTTTCTTTACTGAACTTGTGCTTCCCATAATATTGTTAAGCCAAGTTACAAGATAACTTTGTACTTATTTGTCATTCCAGGCAAGTGAATGGCGAATTCAATTTGCGCAAAGATGAATTTATTTCGTCCAAGTATTTCATGTGAATAAAAATTCTAAGTGGAAGCACTTGTCCAGCCATACAAGATGGATAAAAATTGTATTTAGCTGTACTCCAGCTTAATAGTCCTGGAAACTATGATAAGCTGATTTAATTTTGAAATTTAGAGAATCATCCGCTATGCTTTTAAAACTTTAATCCAATATTGGTGAAATAGTCAAATGGCTAACCTTGTATTGTAACCTCGACGTTGGTTGGGTGCATATTTAAGGGTCTCCGATATGGCCTCTTCAATTTCATTTTCTTTGCTTTGCCATTATTTTTCAATCAACCTTCTGCAAGAGTAATATAATATTTTAAAATACGTTTAACAAGAAAGAATGCATAGCAGTTTTCTAAATGCAAACAATAATCAATGGAGTATTTATAAAATATGTACTTTCATATGTGATCTCAGGTTCTTTCATATAGATGTAATTGCAGTATGCGTGAGGAAACATGTAGTACCTTATCTATTCATGGACAAATCCCTGGCGAGTAGTTTTCAAAAAAGAAAAAGACAATTGAAATCAAGTCATACCTACTGATCAAAAGTCGGCATATGACAAAGTCTTTAAATGCTTTTTTTCCTTTAAGCCCGTTTAGACTAGAGTATTTTTGTTCGTAGCCTTTTCGTCAGCCTGCAGACATTATCCCTAATATTACACCCGCCTAAGGAACTCAAGTAGTATATCTGAACATAATAATAATAATAATAATAATAATAATAATAATAATAATAATAATAATAATAATAATAATAATTATAATGTGACAACATATACTGTAATAGAGTTTGAATCCTTAGCAAATACAGTATATTCCCTCATTTGGTTTCATCTCATTCGTCTTTTGGTAACAAACAAACAAACCATTTGGCAATAATACAAACACATTCGAATGTCAAACGTTTCGCAACGTTTAGGAATTAGATATCTGACACTGTTGCTTCTTGCTGTTGTTACCTATTGCCCGTGGAAGGGCATGGTGTTTCTGATTCTGCAAATTGAAAAGGATGCGAAATAATCAAGATACAATACAGATGTGAGCATTAGAAACATACCGTGTTGACTTTAGTTTCACCAGTCTTAAGAACTTCTACATTTTCAAAAATCGATACACGAAACGTTCACGTGTGCGACAAGAATAAGTGAATGATCTAACATAGTTATTACTTGAATGTGACCATCTGTCTCTAGATGCTTCTACATAAGCAGATAAAATAATCAGTGATATTAAAATTATATTTTCCACACCGGTTAACCATCTTACCTGCTGGATGAAATCTCTAAACGACGAATGTTAAAAAAATAAAATTAAGCATTTCTTGGAGAATGATTCCATATAGCCAAATAAAAGTGACTGGAGTTCACGATTGATATCTGCACTGATAGTATAAAATTACTTCCGCATTTGCAGTTACTATAGAAAAGCAAATAGTGTGGCCAAACAATAATAAGTATTATCTCCATTCCCATAATATTTGACCGCTTTGTAAGCCATATATCATCACATTTGACCTTCTGAGTTCATTCTAGAAAATCCCACTCAAGGAAAAGCAAAAGTAACATTTCATCACTCCTTGCTTCTAAGAAACTTCATAGATATCACGCTTTACCGTTTGGAATGAAATGTTCATATTGTGCTTTTCAAATCAATCAACATTGGTCATATATACTTTATTCCTTCAATATTATTTCATCTCGTGTAAACCTTCATGACTTTTACTCTGTTTAATAGATAAAACAAAGCTTTATTGCATACATGTTTCCTTATGAGAGTCCGTGTTCTGTGTATTTCAATTCGTTCGTGTGTTATCCTTTGTGTGCATTATATGCAAGGGCAATTTTAATTTGGCCTTGACCTTGTCCAACGGTCAGGTTCTTTTTCTATTTGACCTGTTATATTGATTTTAGTTGTGTAAATAGCTTGATAATCTGATTATAATTCCAGGGCATATTGCATTCTAGTATACACCTACTGTTTACCATATTTTATATTATTAATTTAGTATTAGACCTGCCAATTATAAATTGGATGTTATCTTGCAAAACATTTGGAACCTTCAAGATTAAAGCTGTTTAAAAAATAAACAGTTGTTGTTCTTCGGAACTACCAATTGTGATTTGAGGCAAAGTAGATAACTAAATAATATCTTTCATTTATAATAATTATTTATTCCTGAAATAAGTTCTGAACATAATCTCTATTAGTGGTGTGCTAAATATTTTCTTTTGGACTGGAATTTTGTTCTTCAAATTATTTAATTCATGCTTGATACTTCTCTGGAAATACAACGAGCTTAAATTGACATTATAGGAATTGAAACATTTCACTTATCTTGAGATAATACATAAGGATACATTCATTGTTTATATTATTGAGATCTAGCGAAAGACAACAACCACAATCACAAGGCACACCTCTTCTAGCTTATGATTTATTCTGAAATACCACTAATGTTTATTCAGAACATTGATAATTATGACCTCTGTTAATAATTTAGGAATTATTCGCTACTTAATTCATCATACAGTAAAATTGTTCACAGGTTTCACACTGCATTATAGGGAAACAGATATTTGCTAAATTTGACAAAACCTGATGCTTTCGCTCTTTTATCTTTTAGTCTTATATATGTGTGCGTACATAGCTGTACATAGTGCGTTTGTCTGACATATGTCTGGATAGATAGCTTTCACAATGTTGTTTTAGTAAGCGTAGGTATATGGGTTCGTTAAAAGTTATAATACACATGTCAAAAGAGCAAAATGGCACCTACCTAAACTTTGCGATTATAAATTTATTTGCAATATTTATGAAATGTTCCCTTTCTGTTTCAGTGTACAAAGTGTCAAGGATGGATTTATGACTGGAAGCATGGTTTCCGCTGCCAGTGTGGTTGGAAAAAGTGATTGTAAGCATTTCTAGAGGTAATACATCTTGTTTTATGATTTAATAATTTACACATTTTACAGTAAAGATCAGATTGAAAACAATACACAACACTTTACGTATAGAGGTGATATATTACACACACACACACACACACACACACACACAGATATATATATATATATATATATATATATATATATATATATATATATATATATATATATATATATATATATATGTAGTGCACCGACATAAGAGTCAGGACAAGTGCCGCCAATATAAGATTGCCAACAAATGCGCTCCTTCAAGAGATCGTGCCATAGCGCATTAATAACGCATTTATAAAAGGTAGAGCAACAAGGTGAAAGAGAGTTAATAACGAATCTGCATTCATTAACCTTCAGTGACGTTTACAACATGCAAATTATTAGCAATTTTATTTTCAAAATTAAATTAATATCGTACGAAATTTCATTGCAATCATCGTTCTTTTTGTTCAGCTCATCCCATACTGCATACAGTTTAAATTATCGAGTGTTAGATACAATTAATGTGGGCTGAATGGAAATCTTGAAGCTGAACTTACCCCATTTAACCTACACTAATCTGGTTCTCAAAAACGGTATGTAAACGTGTTCTTTGCGGTTTATCGATATTGATTTTATAATAATTTATACAAAATCGGAGCAGATTGTCGAGCATATACGGTAAATGTCGCGCTTACACGGCACGCATTGTATTAATGTGAATAGTTACAAAATGCTCGTTTAATATACACTCGATCGTACTCAATCTGAACTCCGCACATACTTTACATTTTTATACAATGTGCGCTGCATCAGGGATATACCACTAGATGTATACAATTTTGATTCTTATAATGAACATGTTATACGAAGAGTGATATATCATTATAGCAGCATAAATAAGATACATACAGTTATTTATGTCACGTGCGTATACATATATTTTGAGCGGAGTCAATTTGATGAGGCAACTGTGTATTGTCTGAATGAGTTAATTCATGTTCCTGTAGAGCGTATCCGAAAAACATTTTGTTTTGTATTTTGAGTCTCTTCACAATCGCAGTGTCATATTGATGAATTGATTGTATTTATTTTTTAGCTTAAATTTTTTTATTAACAGTGATTAATTCAGCATATGTGACGCTTATAATTTATATAAGAAAGATGGTTTTAATGAATATAGTAAAGCATTAGGCCTACAAACACACTAATTCGTCAATGTTGAACGCTCATCGAGGTAACGGAGCAACAACCTTGGCTTGGAAACGCATTCTATGCGAAACTACGAACTGACAATAGTTAACTAAGCTGTTTTAATATGTTTAATGTTCTTATTGATTATTATGATTTAATTAACATTACTACCGACCATACATCTCTCTCTCTCTCTCTCTCTCTCTCTCTCTCTCTCTCTCTCTCTCTCTCTCTCTCTCTCTCTGTCTCTCTCTCTCTCTGTTTTATCTTCTATCTGTCTGTCTTTCTCTCTCTCTCACTCTGACGTACGATTTTGCATCAATCATCACAGGTTAATATACGATGTTGTATTACCTAAACCAAAATCCTCGATTCTCGTCATTTCATTGATGTTCGCCCTTATATTGATATGATGGTCAACAGAGAGAGAGAGAGAGAGAGAGAGAGAGAGAGAGAGAGAGAGAGAGACAGAGACAGACAGATGCTTTATTTGGATATTGGCATATCTCATTAATAATAAACGACTTTTAGAACTTTATAATATGTTTAAGAAACATCAACAACATGCAAAAGGCCTTAAATAAATTATGTGTACACCGTAACCGTAACATTTATCTTATATATTAACCGTTTATTGCACCGTTTAATTATTGATTATATAAACACTTTGGATTGTTCCCAAGTTAAATATAAATGTCCTGTCATGAAGAACAATATTGTAAGTTAGTTGGTGCATTTTCGGTGTCACGGTTTTTTATCCCTCACATTTTTGGTTTTTCTGTCACTCCGGATCTGCATAGTTCGTCCCTTGTTTACGAGAGTGGAAAACAACGGAAAAGAAGGGATTGAGAATAAATTGTACACCATGTCAAAAAATCATATAGACAATGGAGATTAGTATTACCTTGTATCGTCATTTTCAGACCTCATTAATGATTATGAGTTGAAACTCATCATTGATCTGTATAATGATGCCTATTAGCACACAGTTCTAAGAGTGTTTGTGTATAGGTTTGCAGTTCATAATCCGCGTTGACGTAAGTGAAATGTACTAAAGTTGCATTCGTTTTCAATAAGTGACGATGCAAAAGACAGGACAAATAGTTTCCACTGTTCTTGTGAAAAATATAATTTAAAATATATGTGCAAAAGTAGTGTTCATACAAAGCAAAACATTATCTGCATCAGTTTATTGGATGTTGGATTGTTTCGTCAGATAGCTGATTTAGCATACAGATGACGTTGCTTTTGTTCGAAGTCGTAATGTTATAGCGACGATAAAATCCGATAAGGTATGCAACTTTTAAAAATATGCCAAATGCTTAATAACTCGAGAGCTGACGAAGTAAAGCCTAATGTACATGCATCCTGCCCAAATGTCATGTTTGCAAGGTTATCATGTTAGACTATATACATAATATACCGATATTAAAATTAACTCCATTTCCACCAACGTCATGCCCCTGAGCTTATCCAAATATTTGTGGAACCCACAAACACTTCCAGACATACATATAAGCTTTTACAGCCACAACATGTCCGTATTGAGTTATATTTTGACAGCTATTTCAATTTAAGCAGCCCAAGAATAAAAGAATATCGGTACGTCCCCAAAACGTATCCATCTACGATATAAATGCGTCATAAATTAAATTTGAGACTATATCTTCCTCGCCTAAAGAAAATGTCATTCCAAGACAAAAAGAATATAATTCCATTGGTTGTATTAACCAAGATGATAACGTTACAAAGTAGTTCACTTATCATGATGCAGATTAAATTTTAGTATAAAATACGTTATCCTTATAACCGGAATATTCCAGGTTCTACGTCTTCGTAGTCAGTAATAAGTATTTTTTGTTTTCAAGGTTACTGGACGTTTCGTGAGTTATGAAGATGTTTCAATAGAAGGGAAAGAGGAATTTGTATTTGATGTTAATAAAAACATCAAAGCACTGAACGTTGTATCTGCGATTTTGAAATTGTTCAAGATGATTTTGTTTGTAGATATATCATTCGCTGTATTTTTATGCATTAATACTTAGGGGCTTAGCTGCGTTGTTGCACTAATTTGGGGTTTCTTTGTGTAAATTAATATGTATTCGTTTTAATGTATTATATCAATGATTAGGGGTTTGATTTTGTTTTTTTATTTATTAGTTATTTGATTGAGTGAAATATTATGAATCGTTTTCAACAAACGACAATTAGATGATAACCACCTTGTAATTTTGATCTTGAGAATAGTCAGCATGGCTTCATATTAATTGACTAATTATTATTACCTTTCGTGCCACGAATTGTAGCATTGGACCAGTCAAATTCGGTCTTATATTGCTGATTTGCTAGAATAACTATTTGCATTGATTGTTTGTGGCATTTAAATGTCACTAATAGTGTGTATAACTGATAGACCATGTTGTATTTTATAGGGCCATTGGAAATTTTCCTGGGCTTCTTAAATGAAATAATTTATTAAACATCAATATGACATACATAATGAAAAACAGTTATAGTTAACATTTATCATTCCTAAGCCATTTCTGAACGCATTATTGTGTATGGAAGAGATAGAAATTATGTTAAAATTTTGGGATAATACTTTTCAAATTGTTTGATAATTTCTGTATTTAGTAGATGTAGCATACTTATAATACGTTTTCAGAAGTGGTTATATTATGTGAAAAATAACGAATGTAGTGATATATACTTTGACATAAACAATACTTAAATGACCGTCTCTGTTTATGATTGAAACGTTTTAGAATATTAGTTTCAATTTGGTCAATATTTAATGACTGTTATAACACAGTTCATGATAATGTTATGCTATTCCAGTAATCTAGGTAGCATAACCCATTGAATGCGCGTTAATCAATCATATGTAACGGTGTATATTTACATTATTGATGTTTCATATATATATATATATATATATATATATATATATATATATATATATATATATATATATATATATATATATATATATATATAAATTGGGGTCCTTATGGACTAAATGTGTATACGTAATGATACATTTTCTCTCTATACATATCTCTCACTTTCTCTCTCTCTCGGTATCTATCTATCTATCTATCTATCTATCTATCTATCTATCTATCTATCTATCTATATATATATATATATATATATATATATATATATATATATATATATATATATATATATATATTGTATAAGATTGGGGTTGATAAGGACTTTCGTGTGAAAACGTAAAGATACATTTACAAAAATTCTCAGAACCGTAGATGTGACTATATTGGGATAACATGCTTTATACAAAATATGACCAATTCATGGTTGTATATGTCCGATTATGTATAACTTATGCAATAATCAAATGCTATAATATGCTGACCGCCAAGACATTAACGTAATTATTCAAAAAGAAATGGACGACACAAAGAGTAAGTTTTTGGAAAGTTAAAGCTAAATTCTTAGTGTTGCTGGAGATAGTTAATAATTTATGATGACACATTACTGATTTTACATTTAACCTGAATCAATTGCAGCGAGTTAAATTTTAGTAAATTGAATTCATTCCTATATGTGTGAAGTTTCAGTCTATTTATTAGATTAAAGAAATTAGAATTCTTTCATTTGTCTTTCTTATAAGTATATAAGACATTCTTAAATCATCATCATCATCATCATCATCATCATCATCATCAGTGTCTTGACATAAGGTGGTCGTCGAGGAGCTATGCTGCTGAATATCAATTTCATCAGGGTCCTATAATTACTTTACGGTCACATTACCCAGCACTTGTTATTTGAAAAATCATATTGTTAGGAAGCTGTATATATTTGTGTTCGCGTTAATAGGTTTCTTTGCAGTAGTAATTTAGTTGCTTAATGCTTTTATCAAACTTAGTAATATTTCAACCCATTGTCGAGATCTTAGATTGTTTTAAAATTATTTCATTTACATAATGACATTCAAATAACTGCTCTGCTAGAGTTCGATTAAATCACAAAACAATTGCAGTATGTCGTCTTCGTATGATAATATGTTGTTTCATCAGCGATGATACTACACCCTGACATTATTTGCCTGAATCAACCTTTAGTAGCTGTGGCCATCGCAAAGGTCCTCATTGATAAACCGTTCGAACGCAGAGGCAACGTTTGCTGATGTCTTTGTCAATAGTGGCTCTGCTTCTTGCGATCTCTTTGCAACATCAACTACAGTGTAACATACTCGAGCTGACACCCTTTGAGACCGGACTGATTTTGAAGGAATAAACACGTATGCGAGTGACAACAAAAATGTTTTACACTCTCACACAAATGAGTAGGAAATACGAGATTAACATAAATACAAAGGTAAATAATATGGATATAAAACAAATAAATAATTGGACTCAAAGACTACTATATGAAACTCATGCAGTCGAACACTACCGTGTTAAATTCATGTAATCAAACATTACTGCACTGAATTCATGTAGCCAAACACTACTGTATTAAAGTCACGTAGTCAAACACTACTGTATTAAATTCATTTAGTCAAACACTACTGGTATTAAATTCATGTAGTCAGACACTACTGGTATTAAATTCATGTAGTCAGACACTACTGCTATTAAATTCATTTAGTCAAACAATAATGTATTGAATTGATGTAGTGAATCACTACAATGAACTGCTAAGACGACATCATCACATACGTATCCAATGCTGCCACGGCCCACTTTCCGCCACGGTCTGTCCCACCCTACAGACTTTCAGGCACCTGCACGTATGCACTTAACTGGTGGTTTAGGGTCGTACTGATGTACCATATATATTCATATTCATCCACTCATCTGGTTATCCATACCTAGTGAAATAAATATGGCAAGGAAACAACTTTCCGAATAGTCTGCTTTAATTGTACCTAAATAAAAAATATATGACGGTTACAAATGGGTTAATATAACCCGCCTGAAATATTCCTAATGTTTGACTGTGCCATTAAAAAAGAAATATAATATACTAGCACTCTAATACATACACAAGCCATACACCCTTGATGAATTAGATTACAAGTATGATTAAATAACGTAAACGTATAATACATCATTGCACGTGTTTTACGAAACTGAATATTAGCTTTAACAAAGAGTTGAATAAAAAGCATACAACTCACCTAACACTTTGGCTCAAACTAAATAAAATACATTTAGAGCTTCTCTCGCGTGCCTGTCCCACTCAAGATCCCTACAAAAGGCATCACGCAATACAAAGAAAAAGTATATTATAAAAGTAATATGGCGCGCGAAACACGACACCTTGGTAATACAAAAACGTATGGTGGTCAAACCAGGCCATATTAGATATTTCGTAAGATACACTCAAATTATTGTTGCTAAATCACAATCAGTACGCGAGTTAATACAGAAGCTGTCTTTAGAGAATGTTTTTGTATTAGAAAGTGATAAACAAAAACATTAAATGATTATATTTTTTTCTCAATAACAGGCGTGTGTGTCTGTAGACTCTTTGAGCACAGAATGGTATTTGTTCGGGCGATCTCGGTTTTTGTATTGATCTGCCTCTTTGTGCATCATTAATACAGACTACAAACTAAATCAGCCAAAGGTCTGAACTCGATGATAGTATCCATTTTTCAGGACTATCTAGCAGATGTTAATACACTTTAAGTACAAGATTAGAAAATTAGGAGTATTCACCTTCTGACAAGTGTGCTAATGTCAGCAAGTTACGACAGTCATCGAATTGAATCATGTGTGATTTACCTTTGGCTATAAATGGTAATCGATTTTTGGTCATAACTAAGGTTATTTATTCAAACACGCTAATCTGGACATCATTTCAGGGCATTGGCTATGCACTTGGATATTATATGGTCTACATGAATTATGCCAGGTGAGTCTGCACAAAGTAAAAATGCATATACAGGCTCGTAATCATACATTTGATGGGAACATGACCAACACAAGGTAAATCATATTAAGTCTTAGGTTTGGATATTAAATTATTTGACAATGTAATCAAGAATTCTTATTTTAGCATCTGTTGTAAAAATAATGCGTTTTGTTGTTGTTTCAAACTATTTTGAATTGATACAACGTATTGATTCAATTTATATAAACCACATTGGTTTTAGAAAAAAAAATATTTTGGAATTATTGTTATCTGTGTTATGTTATATCATAGCATTATGACATAAAAATAATATTAGGCACATAATCACATTCAAGGCTATTGACAAATTAGCACATTATAAATTTAAATTTGGGGGCCCAGAGTGGCCAACTGGTCTTAAGTGCTCATCATTATTGATAACAGCCAGCTCACCAGTCTGCATGTGTTCGAGTCTGATTCTGCCAATGTGGGTATGTGAGAAAGCTTGCCAGTAGCTTCTCGTGGGTCAGTGGTTTTTTCGGGGTATTCCGGATTCATCCTGCACCAATAATACTGACCGCCATGTGAAGCCTGTCTTATGCTGAAAAATGTCGTTAAACAATAAAAACAATCAAAGATTGAAATTAATTCAGAAAACCATGTTATATACCTTTGGAGTCGTTGTACAACTTTTAGAACTGTTCTTGATTCAATCAAAGATTTCAAGTTCTTTTTAAATGCTATTTATGTATTCTAAAAAAATATATATGATGTTTTTGTTAAACTTATTGGATTTCACTTTTTCCTGTTAACAAGATTAATACCATAGTCTCGTAGGAAAATGTGGAGACACTCGTCAGATATACATATTTCTTAAAATATTCAAGAAAAATTGAATCTATCTTTGAAATCTGAATTCAACAGCTTCCGATTTCACTTGAGTTTTTCTATTTAATCAAATCAGGCCTCTGCAGTGGGCTAAAATCTCTTAACCCCATGTTGGCCATTTGTTGCAATGTTTCTTTGTATAACCTACTGTAATGACTCGTAGAAATTTAAATTTGGCTAAATGTATGGCTAAATCACTCACAGGGATTAAATGCAAGATTGGCTAAATATGGGTTTGAACAAAGATTGGGAAATGCCTGTAGGGTCACTGGTCATGATGGTTTCCAAAAGGTTGTCTAATATACTATATTTTTCATGATTTTTCAAAATTCAGTTTTGTCATAGCAGTCACAGCAAAACCAGAGCAAGGTAATTCAAAGTGACACACACTTCAAAACAATACTTTAAAGTACTTACTAGTAAATTGTTCTTTTGTAATAAAACTTATTTTTTACTCTTTTGGTAAATATTTGATAAATTCAATGGAGAAAACCAACAAAGCTCCTAAACTGAGTTTGTTTTATATAGCTCTTACCATATTATGAATATACGTCTCCACTGGTTTGTACCCCCATTCTGATTTAAAACACAAACTATAAATGAGATAAAACCTGTTCTGAACTTGGTCACTTAAAATTTATTGATTTACAATGTCAAACAGGATAATGACTATGGGTACCCTAACTCGATTATGGACTGCATTCATCTCAAAAATAAGTTTTCAGCCTACCCTGCTCGCTGGTGACTTCCAGTTCCATTTTCAGTGACAGTGTGGAAAAACTCTCAATGTGTTGGTGGGTCTGAAGCAGATGGAGTGGACATACTTCTTGGAAATGGTTTTCTAAGAACCCTCTCAAATCCTCCGCATCTACCTCTGACACTACTGCCAGCTTAAAGTCTTTTTCCATTTATCTGAATCAAATATATTTAATTAAAATTAATTTTAAATTAATAACCAACAGGAAAAGGATGTTGCGTATTTGTTATATAGCATTCTGCTTTCAGAAATGTGTCTTTAAATCCAAATCTAATCACATAACAAAAGTGTTAGAATTTACAAGTTGCTGCAAAGGAAATCAAGGTTTTCAATTATTTCTTTATTACATGGCTTACTTTCAAGAACAAACTTTCAAAATATTTTCCATTTATGTCATCTCTTAACAGAAAGTTAGGTTTCAGGTCAAACAATCCTAACCTTTTTACTTCCAACCAATCATCTTGATCCATCTTTGGTTCCACAATCGGTGGTTTTCCTTCAGGAACAATTTGCTGAGATCTCTCATAAAGCTTGAATATTGCAAGTGTCGGTTCATCCCAGGCTGGTCTCCAAGTTAGATCATTGGAAATGCCTTGAACTGGACTGTAACACATCCAGGTTAGATCAGTGGAAAATTCCTTGAACTGGACTGGAACATGTCCAGGTTCGATCAGTGGATAACTACTATAACTGGACTGTAACATATCCAGGTTAGATCAGTGGAAAATTCATTGAACTGGACTTAACATGTCCAGGTTAGATCAATGGAAAATTCGTTGAAGGAACATGTCTAGGTTAGATCAGTAGAAAATTCCTTGAACTGGACTGTAACATGTCCAGGTTAGATCAGTGGAAAATTCCTTGAAGGGACTGGAACATGTCCAGGTTAGATCAGTGGAAAATTCCTTGAACTGGACTGTAACATGTCCAGGTTAGATCAGTGGGAAATTCCTTGAAGGGACTGGAACATGTCCCGGTTAGATCTGTGGATAATTCCTTGAACTGGACTGGAACATGTCCAGTTTGGTCAGCAAAAATGTATCAATCCCTAACCCTGCACCTTATTTGCTACTAAGAGAAACCTCCGTATGATAAATATAACCAAACTAATGCATGACATCCAAGAAAACCTAACAAATTTCTTACCTCCTAGGGCAGAACAACTCGATAAATGCCTGCGTTCATTGCTTGAAAAACATAGAACAGCCACCAAGTGCAGAGTATCAATTAAAAAGTGTTCTAAATGGTATAGCAGTGTTAGGGAACTGCTTTGCACTGCTAAAAGACACGGCCACAAAGCAGAGAGCCTTTCTTTTTCCACCAGACTCTCTATTCATAAACAAATATATAAAGCCGCTAAGACGAACATCAAATAGTCCATTTAGCCATATTATCTCACTAGAATACTAAAATCATGGAGAGTTCCAGCTGCAAAGAGATCTTCAAGACTACTAACAAATTATCTCAAAGTACAAATGTACACCACTTTCAACTGTCATCTCCCCTGTAGACCATACGGACCTAATTGCAAATGTCTTCCGTTACAAAGTACAAACATTAGAGATAAGCTTGACATCACAATTGCAATGGACTCTTTGTCACTATACAGTTATGATACAGAATTTCAGCGACAACCATAACGAGCATTTTAACCCATCTCTACAGATTTAGTACGGAAAATCACCATGAAGGGTGCACCAAAGTCATGTGAACTTGATCCAATTCCAACATCACTGATGCTTGCTTGCTAAGACACAATATTGCATTCACTAACTCAGTAACGGATGTTATTAATTTCTCTCTCTCATCTGGGGAATTCCCATAATTTTTCAAAACTGCCATCGTATAGTCTCTGCTGAAGAAACCAACACTTGACGATAACCATTTAAAGAACTACTGCCCAGTTTCTAATCTCCTGTTATAAAAAAATCTTAGAAAAATTTCTTTTAACCCAACTTGTCTCTCATTTGAATTCAGCATTTTTACAATGTACAATCTGTATATCACAATTACAACAGTGCTGAAACTACTCTTCTGAAAGTAGTTAATGACATTATGTCTGCTTTTGGATAGCTGAAGATTATAGCCCTCAGCCTCCTTGATTTGTTTGCAGCATTTGACACAACAGACCATGATATATTACTTCACCATCTCTAGCATGTATTTGGCATTCACAATACAACCTTCAGTGGTTCAAGTCCTACTTAATCAACAGACACAAATTCCATCTGCAAATTGAATAAACTCTAGCCCAGTTGATCTATGTTGTGTTGTTCCACAATGGTTGGTTCTTGGACCTGTTCTCTTCATTCTATAACTCAGCCGCTCTCAGCTTTAATAGATCATCACCCAGTGTCTCACGAATTGTACTTTGATGACACCCAAATGTATAAGTTTAGCCACCTAACTAAAGTTGATGCTACCATGCAAAGAGTAGAGAGCTGCATTTCTGATATGAAATCATGGATGACATGTAACAAACTGCTGACGAATGATGACAAAACTGAGGCCATTCTGATCACAACATACATAATTTCTCATTCACATCCTTTGCCTTAAACAATAAATATCAGCAACACTAACATTAAATTCACAGTCAGTTCAAACCTAGGTGTTACTCTAGACAGTAAGCTCACATTGCACCAACATGTCATAAGCATATGCAAGACTGCATATCTTGAGCTGCGACACATTAGCTCCGTTCGCAGATATCTTGTGGGTGATGCCACTAAAATACTTGTGTGTTCATTAGTACTTTTAAGACTGGTCTATTGTAACTCAATTCTATCTGGATCATCTCAATATCTACTCTAGAAACTTCAAAAAGTTCAAAACAGCTGCTCAGATCTTCTTATTCTTTAGAAAACCACAATCAGAGCACACCTCCCGACTGATCTGTACCCTACATTGGCTAATCATTTGATCTAGATCCAAAAACAAGATGTGTTCTATCTGCTACATTTCACTGATGGACTCCAGTCCAGCATACATATCCAGCCTCACCCATGTGTATACACCAACAAGACACTTAAGCTGTTCTTCTTACAAGCATTTACTCATTATTCCCAATATGAAAACTAAGCCATATAGACAATGCTTTTTTGCATACAGAGAACAGCAACATGGAACAAATTGCCCATTTAAATTAGACACAAAGACACAGTAATCCCTTTCACGAGTGCTCTTAAAACTCACCTTATTTGACTGCTAGACAAGCTTAATGATCTAATAGTGTGTCCTATCCTAAATATGTTCAGCCTTTTATATTTTCCAATTTCATTGTTTTTGTTTTTTGTTTTCTGTAGTCATTTCATTATAGATTTTGTAAAGAGCTGAGAGCTTCTAAAATTAGGCACTGTTCAAAGTCCTCATTATTATTATTGTGTAAATATTCAACCTTTAAAATGATCCAATCTTGGGTCTAGTGCTTGATATAGAAAACACCAACACACACAACAAGGCCGGGGTTACTGGGTTTTCCAAACATATTCAAGACTTGTTCATTTTTTTTTAAAGTTATATTTTTGTTTACTTTTCTTTTTTTATTTATCTATGAGACATGCTTTTCAACAGATTTATGGGCAAACATCTGGTAATTCAGTTGAGTTTATGTTTAGCTGATCATATGGAAAACCGCAAGCTATTATTCATCCAAGTTTCAACAAGGTTGTGGGAAACAAAAAAATCTGACTAATGCATTTAGAAGATATAGATTTCAACTTTCAGAATTACAAGGACCTTTTTGACACCTTTTCACAATATGAGTGTATCATCAACATTTTACTATATGTCTGATGTCTAGCATGCATGTGGGCAATATTTGACATTAGAAGACAAATACATTTTTTTTACTCAGAAAATGCTTGGTGCAGCTTCAAAAAATATATTTTAAATAGTTCCTCTACGAAAAAGATTTTTCTATTGTCAATTCAGATTTAAATTTTCAAGGTGTGAGGATATAGTCTCCCAATGATTGCACATTTATCACTGTGTGGTATAATTTGGTCTAATATATATATATATATATATATATATATATATATATATATATATATATATATATATATATATATATATATATATATATATATTTATATATATATAATGATTAACATATATAATGTGTGCTTCAAAGTACTGGCCGAAACAAGCTCAGTTTGATGCACAAATTAATTTCAGTATTTGAGAGTTGCTAAGGAGACCCTTCATGTACTACTTCCCTCCTCTACCAAGCTTAAGATACGGAGATGGGTTAAATTGTGGGGGACACTGACAATTCAAGGAGAGAAAAAAAAGTGACTGCTCAAGGACAGAAAAGATGCTTGGCTTGCTCATGGTGCAAACATTTAGTGGTGATAACTAAAGTATTATGATTGCAATGCTAGTTGTCAGATTGGTACAATTTTCATTTAGAGCAATGCTCATGTCATATGAAGTCTTTTATTCAAGGTCCAATATTGATTTGACCATTCGCTTAATATTGATACAAGTTTCAAGATGACCAGTGTATTGACCCTTCTAAATGTATCAGAGGCAATACTTTCATTTAAAACCATAAGATTTACAGTATGCAATGTTTTGTTACTTCATTCAGTGATAACAAACAACTACTAATTGATGGTTTATGGTCAGACAGACAGACAATAGACTCTTGACATTAGATGTAAAACTATAAAATGTAAAGGCATTCCATCAGTAAAGCTAATACAAATAGTATATGTCCTTACACTCAACTTCCTGGTCTTGAATGACTTCTGCCTTGAGATCAGTTTCAAGATGTGTTTATTGTTTTCATCTGCCACAGCATACAATACCATTTCTCCTGGTGCATTTCTGAAGCAACAAGAAAACGAACATTAACTGCATGCAATATGGAGGACAATCTAGGATATGGACAGATATGTAGACATACCTACACAAATCTTTGTTATGTAGCAGTTTCATTATTGCATGATTGACTAAAAATTGCAGTTATATACAAAAAGGCATGAATACAACAACAATTATGATCAGCCTGGTTGACATTAGCTGCTTCCTTATGTACATTTAAAGTCGTTATGAAACATGCCACTGAGGCTTAAATATCCAGAAAACAATATAATCAGTGAGTATCAATTCACCTAATGCCTTCATCAAACAACCTGATATCATCTTACTATATCCACAGAGTATGCCCAACACCAAATCATTGTTTTGGAAGGGGTGGGGTAGGGGAGACCTGCTATTCCTAATGATCGGTTGTGATTTTGCCTTGGGACTTTAAAGTCATGACAATCAGTTGGGACTTTTATCTATGGACCCACTAGTCTGAAAGACTATTGGTATTTTACCTACTATTCCTGATGTTCAAATGGACTTTGGTACTTGCCAATACTGTGAGTTACACAGGATTTTCACTTAAGATCTTATGTTGCTGAGAGTTGAGTGGGGATTCATGCCTTGGGATCTACTGGTGCTTAGAATTGTATCAATATGTTTGCCTGTGACTTGCTGGTACTGCAAGTCAGCTGGGAATGTCACCTAGGATATGCTAGTTGAGAGATATAAATGGTGGGTTTATTGTAGCCTTAAAATCTGTTTGTATTGATGGTCATCTTTTGTTTCTGGGTTATTCTAGAATGTGTCAGCTGTGTATTTGAGCTTACATGGCAATGATGTAATCTGCCGCATACTTAATATTTTAGCTGATTAAAGTACATTTATTACCATGGATGATGGCATGGTTGGTTGGTTTGATGTGTTTTTAAATAATGTGATTTGAGTAAGTTTTCTCATAGAAACATAAATTGCCTCAAAATCTGATTTTACTTAAACTAGCATATATTATATATTATCCTTTGGAAACATCAAGTAGTGCTTGAGACTAAAACAGGATCCTGCATGGCTGCTGTTCTCCACCCAACTATTGAAGAGAGTGAGCATGTGGATTGGAATGTCAGACGATAAACTGGACAATCTTTTCCAGTACAGCTAAATTCTAAAAACTCACAACACCTGGCAGTACCAATGGGAAGTAATAGACAAAAATTGTTGTGCCTTGTTTAAAGAAATGAACAGGAAAAGATGATGTTTGTATTTTGTAAGACAGGTATCATGAAGTGGCAAGCTAATATTAACGTAATACAATTGGGGGCAATCAAAATAGAAACTGAGATACATGCAAATATTTATAATACAGTTCTTGGAAAATAAAATATGAATCATTATGACCTACGTTTGAAACAAGTTATCATAAATATGCATACAAAAGTGTCGGAAACAAATTAATGCTACATTTTGTAAATATACAAACAACAGTGTGAAAAAACTGAGCTAAAGGCAAAAACCTTACACTGATGCCTGCACAAATGATAATAACTTCAACAAGGCAATATGTTTTAAATTTGCATTGAAGACAGGACATCAGTTAATACTAAAGAATGAAAGAAAACAAAATATTTTTGTTTATAAAATTTTCTTGGAAGACCGGATGTTAAAATGAAAGGATAAACAATTATTTTTTTCCCATACATTCAACTGTTATCACTAAAATGACATGAAAGATAAATGACCAAAAAATACATCTAGTTTTAATAGCACTATTACCTTCTGATATCCACTACAGCATAAATGGATCAGATAAATTCTTCCAAGGAGCTGAATCCCATGGACTTGAAAGGAAGAGTTTCTCAGTCATTTGTTTGTAGTCTCCTGCATAAAAGATGTATGCTATTAGTCAGTGACACTAGAGATTGTTTACTTGGGACCATTGATTTATAATACTAAATATTACTTTTTTTAAATCTTGTAACTAACCATTGAATATGTTTCACCCAACAAATGACAATGACAGAAAAGCTTTTTTAGCTCTAAAAATCACAATCAGATAGCCATTACCTTCAAATTGTCTGCTCTTGTCGATTCTAACAATTTGTATTTAATAGGTCCAAATAAATGTGATTACCTCAAACTGACATAATGATGCATGTCACTGATTAGTTTGAAATTCTAAAACTGGATCAGCCTAGGTCAGCTAACATGGTGAAAAGGAAATTTTGAAATTATAAAACTGGATCAGCCCATGTCAGCTAACATGGTGAAAGGGATCAGGTTGAAATTCTAAAACTGGATCAGCCCAGGTCAGCTAACATGCTGAAAAGGAACAGTTTGAAATTCTAAAACTGGATCAACCCAGATCAGTTAACATGGTAAAATGGAACAGTTTGGAAATCTAAAACAGGATCAGCCCAGGTCAGCTAACATACTGAAAGGGAACAGTTTGAAATTCTAAAACTGGATCAGCCCAGGTCAGCTAACATGCTGAAAGGGAACAGATTGAAATGCTAAAACTGGATCAAATACCATGGCGTCTTTGGCCATGACACTTTATTCCAATTCCCTTAGATAGTTCAGAATTCGCAAGCTTACAATTCAAATCTAGCAGAGTATTAATTTCCAACCAAAGTTGAATGTTCATCCTATTTTGAAAAACTATTATTAATGTGACAGGTGAGTTGAAAACCATCACATTCAGTTTTAGGGACCTAACGGATGATTATGGATTCAGTCCAAGGCAGAAAGAAAGAAAGTATAAAAGAAAAAAGAACATTTTGAAATAAGAATTATCAGTATTAATTGGGAATAAATTATACTTATGGCATACATTCTTAGTTTTGCTGGCACAATATGTAACAACAGATATAGGTTTTCAGCTGGACTCAACATATCAAAATCATCTGCATGATTCCAGTGTCAAGGGTACGTGAGACAGTTTAACAAGACAAGTTCCTAATGCCTTAAACTTTGAGCAATAATGACCTAATTTAACAAGGAAAGTTCATAATGCCTTCAAGTATGAACAATAAAATGACCTACTTTAACAAGACAAGTTCATAATGCCTTAAATTATGAGCAATAATGACTTACTTTAAACAAGGAAAGTTCCTAGTGCCTTAAATTATGAGCAATACTGACTTAATGTGGAAATGAAGAAGTTCTGCTATTAAAGATTGTGGATAAAAGGTATGTATACAGAATGCTTATGAGGAGGCCATTTGATCTGACACAGGTCAATTAATTACACAGTTACATTTGCCCAAAAAGAGACATATTTCATTTATCTAATACTGGATGCACTGAAATTTAAATAATGTATAAATGAAATGAAAAAATATACAAATGTTTATATTAGTAAAAGGTCTAATATAGTAACAATGTACATATGAACCAGGATTAATAACACATTGTGTAGGCATGAGATGAACACCACTGAGTCTGAATATTATTAGCCAATGATTTCAATGACCCTGACATTGGGTCAAAGTATGCAGCTATGAACTAGACTTACTATCCAAAAGTCATTATGCTTGTCTTAACATGACCGCTTCTAGATCCCTCCCATAATAATTGGTTTCTTTATTACCCTTAGAGCAAGATCTCCATTGAGTTTTATCAATGATCTTAACAAAATCTATAACAATACTAAAACAATCTATAAAACATAATGTCTGTGCAATGTAAGGCACAAAGACCTTGACCACTGACCCAAACAAATGTAGGCCTCTTGAAAGCTTTTAGTGTGAACCATTATCAACATTGGCCATGCTACCGGTCTTGAACTGATGGTATTATGCAATTAGAAATTATGTGTTGTATCAATCACAGTTACCATGACCTCTTTGCCCCAAAATCAGCCGTCTTCTTTTTCTAACCCACCCATATTGTTATCCATACACAAACTTCAACTTAGGCATATGGCTGTAACTTAAATTTGTAGGCAGAAACCATTTCCGTATTCAGACACACTGATCTTTGACCTTTCCATTTCAAAATCAATAGGTTTCTAAATTTCACAATGTCCACTGTGCAGGCCCATGTCCATGCAGCAAAAGTTATTGATATATGAAACTATTCTTTAGCTTTCTTTCACATTGGTCTTCACCTTTAACCTTTGGACCACAAAATCAATAGGCCTTTTTAAATACAAGTTATCTGCAAAATTTAGTAATGGTAGGTACTGGAGAAATACACTTTGGAAATGCAAAGGCGGATTTGTGTCCCTTGAATGTTAAACAAGTTTGGCCACTCGGATCATAGAACGTAGCTAAGGCTCAAAATTGAGCATCCAAAGAGGAACAACAAAAATGAAAGCAGAACAAGACAAGAAGAATTGCCATAATTTATCACATTCCTTGACTCTTGTCAGAAGATTAACATTAAAACACTTATCTTTTCTTTACTAGTACAACAAGCTCATAATCATGTTCAATTCACTCATTAGTCCGTCTTTAAATTTTGGACCAGCAATGTATGTCTGAATTTTCCTGTCAAAACTAAGCACATCTGAAATGAAGTCATTTCCATAACAAAATTCCAAATTCCAATACAAACTTCTTTAAATTTTTAAGATGGAATAGTGAGTCAACGTGTTCTTGAAAAACCATGTGTGTGTGTGTAATTGGATTTCATGTGTGATTTGGAACATAGAATAGTGAGTCAACATCTTCTTGAACAATCTTTATCACTTCTGCCATCATACTGACATGCTGTATGCAATGTGGAAGTTTGTAGCAATATCTAGCACTGTGGTATTCTGATTATGACCAGTCTTAACACTAACCTCTTAATGCTAAGCGATATGTGATGCAACATTTGTAGAAACCTTTGGCATGACTTGGCTGGGGTTTAAACTTATGACCTCCCACATCCAAGGCAGACACTCTGACCACTAGGCCAGCAGAGCAGTAAAATATCATGTATGGTGTACAGGCATTACTATAATTAATGTCTTCCTCTATCATTCAAATTCAGCAATATAACAAAATGATGTGTGTACTATGTGACTTATTAGTAAAATGACAGAACAATTTGGGTTCCATCAGAGATGTCAACCCTGGTATGCATGATTGGGGAAAGGGTTCCATGACTTACTGCCAGAAAAATGATGGGAAATCCAAGACTTCCTGCCAAAAAAATGATGGGGGAAACCAAGTATTTCTGCCATAACAATGATGGCGAAATCGATGCCATACTGTCATAATAATGATGGCGGAAACCATGTCGTACTGCCATAACGATGATGGGGGATCAATGCCTTACTGCCATAATAGTGATGGGGGAAACCATGTCTTACTTCCATAACAATGATTGGAAATCCAATGCTGATGGGAGAAACCATGTATCAGTTGAGACTGATGATGAATGCGCATACTGAAATTGTTTCACATCTTAGAGCCAATTAGAATATTGCATGGCTATTTCCATCAAGTTGAGAAATAAACTCATCATTGATGTTGGAACACATATAATTGTGATGGATTTGGTGATATGCCTTTAGAAGAATACAAATCAGAGAGCCAGACTAGCAGGAATGCCTTGATGGTATCATGGTACCAATTGTTTTTCCATAGACTTCAATTTAGAGATAAATATAATTTCTATCCTAATTTAGCGTGCATCTAACACACTGTTATAGAGAGCAATGTTCAATTGTCAATTTGACTATGACAAAACCAGGTACTCCATTGCATTTAAAAGAGATAACTCTGCTGGAACTAGACAGGGGTATGAGTTATCTAGTCACAACATACTTATTTTCAGTCATGTGTATCACATTTAAAAAAATCATAAAAAATACAAAATATGATTTAAATAGGAATTAGCATAAATTCACATGCTGCCAAGGGGCTAAACATTTTTTAAGCTTATCAGAAAGTACAACTCTTACATAATCCACCAATCATAGCTAGTGTTGTTGTTTATTTATGAATGCAATGTTCCTTACACTTTAAGCTCCATCCACATGGACTTGCACAAAAAAAATGGTACCGGTATAACTATAATGGCAATGAGCATAAAAAGCAGGGAATCAGACTAACAAGACTGTGCCAATAAAAGCAGAAAAGAAAGCAGGGAACCAGAATAGTGAGAATGCTCCTATCGAAAGGAGCATACAAAGCAGGGAAACAGACTAGCAAGAATGCCCCAATGACAAGGAGCATTTAAGGCAGGCAACCAGACTAGCATGAATGCCCCAATTCCACAAAGGTTTATAAAAGGTTTGAATTTATTTATGTGCTGGTGTTGTTCATTGGGAATGAATTTTTACAATGAGTGTACCTGTATACCTTGTTATGAATGTTTACAAGAAGTGTACCTGTATACCTTGTTTTAAGGTTTACAATGAATGTACATATATACCTTGTTATTAATGTTTGCAAAATGTCTATCTGTATGCCTTGTTATCTGTGTGTGATTAGGATTTTAAACATAGCTTTTTTTAAAAACATTGTCATATCGCTATCATGGCAGCAGTTAGGCTGTTTATAGTGATGTCTAGCACTGGGGCGTCATGTGTTAAACATGTAGCATGATGTCCCACCCAGTTACATTATCCTGACACCAGGCTGACCAGTCCCAACACTAAACCTCTTGATACTGAGCGCCAAGCAAGACAGTTGTTAGTACTATTTTTGTAAGTCTTTGGTATGACTCAGCTGGGGATCAAAACCCATGACCTACCGCTTCAGCAGCTGGCACTCCAACCACTAGGACACTGGAGCAGTTCTTGTTATGAATGGTTATCATAAGTGTACATGTATACCGTGTTATGAATGATTACAATAAGTGTACATGTATACCTTATTTCCATATATTACTGTAATGATTACAATACATGTAAATGTATACCTTTAATCCATTTAATATAATGTTTGTGTACATGTACACCTTTAATCCATTCATTAGTATGTTTACAATGTGTACATGTATACATGTACTTCATTTCCATGCATTACTGTAAGGTTTACAATATGTGTACATGTATACATTTTTTTCTATTCAATGATGTAATGTTTACAATACATATATATATATATATATATATATATATATATATATATATATATATATATATATATCTTAACTTAATGGTGTTCACAATTTGTTTCATTTTTTTATAGAAAAAAAACAACATAAAGTCTCTTTTCGAGGCCCGACAAGTGTCCAGTCGGTTGTATTGTTTTTCTTTGATCGATTTAGTTCCAAAAAAATATCTGCTCGAGATTGGCTCTTCCGATTTTGTGCTATATTTATGAAATTTGTGCTTGTTCTCTATCATCGCTACATTATTGTGTTTCATCATGAATTGGCTGTTCCTTTCGTATATGTTAATTCATCTCCTTGTTTTGGAAACGAAAACATTTAGAATTTTCTCAGCTGTTTTGTTCCAATGTTAAGACGTCATTTGTTTTTGAATAAACCGACAATACGACGGACCCTCATTAATTGGATTAAATGACCACACCTTGGTTCTAAATACTACATTGTGCTCAAGACTAAACGAACTGGGAATACATTCATCATTTCTTAATTATAAACGGAAACGAAAAAAAGAAACGTTCTTTCAAAGCTGGCCGGCGTAGAACAGGAAGAAGAATTCCAGTTAACTCCCTTTCGCCCGTACGGATAAACAACTTAAAAATTCTGCCGTTAATTTTAATAACCTGGTTTAAATTCCTCTTAAATCGTCAACAATTGTGTCAACTATCCCACGGATACCTTTATGTATTGCATTATTCAACGCCCAGTCAGTAGGATCACCGGAAAAGCGCACAGAAATTGTTAATTTTATCAACGACCAGAATATTGACATCATCTTCCTGACAGAAACTTTGTTACATTTTGCAGGTGATGAATGTAACTGTGCGGATTTAACACCCAGCGATTACTCCATCAAGTCGTTCCCCTGCAACTCTCGCGGAGGGGGAATTTCTGTAATTACAAAGAATTCCATGATCAAATGACATCAGTACAACAAACCTTCAATTTCTGCCACACATCGTTTGAACTAGTCCAAACAACGCTCAGACTGGAACAAAGGTCAGTTAATTTTTCTGTCTCTACCTTCCTCCTTCTAGTATAAAAAACAAGCTGACTGAATCTCTCTTTTTGGAAAGTTTCCAAATCTTCTAGAGTACGGAAATTTGATCGGTGGCAACCTAATTATTCTTGGAGATTTCAACTTTCACTTTGACTGTCCTGGTCAACCATACATGTCAAAACTCCTGGATTTCATTCATGTTTTCAATCTTAAACAGTTAGTTAAACAACCTACCCATAAACTTGGTCACATTTTAGACTGGTTTCTTTATAGACCTGATATTCTGCAATCCACCCTTTTATTTCACGATCTTGCATCGGATCACCTCTGCATTGTATGCAATCTCAACGTATCAGTCCCTAACCCTCTACTAAGAGAAACCTCCGTATGATAAATAGAACCAAATTTATGCATGACATCCAAGAAAACCTAACAACTTTCTAATATCCAACAGCGGAACAACTTGATAACTGCCTGCGTTCATTGCTTGAAAAAACATGACCCAGCCACAAAATGCGGAGTATCATATAAAAAAGTGTTCTCCATGGTAAACAGTGTTAATGACCAGCTTCGCACTGCTAAAAGACATCGCCGAGAAGCAGAGAGGCTTTGGCTTTCCACCAGACACACTATTCAAAAACAAATCTACGAAGCCGCTAAGAAGAACGTCACAAACATAGTCCATTTAGCCAAATCATCACACTACATTACTAAGACCACGGAGAGTTCCAGCTGCAAAGAGCTCTTCGAGATAACTAACAAACTAATGTCAAGGAACAAATGAACACCATTTGCAACAACCTTCTCTCCACTAAACCTACCAGACCAATTTGCAAATTTCTTCGCTGACAAAGTACAAACCATTAGAGATTCGCTTGACAGCAAAAAAAGTACAAACCATTAGAGATTCGCTTGACAGCACAATTTCAACTGATTCGTCACCATACAATTATGATGCAGAATTTCAGCGACGACCGTTAGGAGCATTTTAACCTGTTTTTAGTGATTTAGTACGGACAATAGTGATGAAAAATGCACCAAAGTCTTGTGAACTTGATCCACTTCCGAAATCACTGCTGTTTAATAGAGTGCTTAGACCCGATGTTGCCTTCACTAACTGATGTTATTAATATCTCTCTCCTATCAGGGTAATTCCCATCATTTTTTCAAAACAGTTATCGTAAAGCCTGGACCCTAACGATTTAAAAAATTACCGCCCAGTTTCTAATCTCCATTCATATAAAAAATCTTAGAAAAGGTTGTTCTAACTCAATATGTATCTCATTTGAATTCAAACAGTCTTTTTAGCAATGTACAGTCTGCATATCGCCCTTGCCACAGTACGGAAACTACTCTTCTGAAAGTATTTAGTGGCATTCTCTCTGGTTTGGATAGTGAAAAGATTACAGTCCTCACTCTCCTGGATTTATCTGCAGCATTTGACACAATAGACCAAGATATATTACTTCACCGTCTGCAGCATGTATCTGGCATTCAGAATATGGCCTTACAGTGGTTCAAGTCCTACTTAGTTAACATGACACAAATTATATTTGCAAATGGAATACACTCCCGCCCAGTTGACGTATGTTGTGGTTTTCCACAGGGGTCTGTTCTTGGACCTGTTCTCTTTATTCTGTATACTCAGCCGCTCTCTAGCGTCATAGATCATCAACCAGTGTCGCACCAATTGTATGCTGATGACACCCAAATATACAAGTCTAGGCAGCCAACTGAAGTTGATGCTACCATCCATGGAGTAGAGAAGTGTATTTCTGATGTGAAATCATCTATAACATGTAACAAGCTGCAGACGAATGATGATAAAATTGAGGCTATTCTGATCACAACACAAAGACTTTCTTATTCACATCTTTTACCTCAGACAATAAATATCAGCAACACCAACATTAAATTCTCACAGTCAGTACGGAACCTAGGCGTTACTCTAGACAGTACTCTCACATTGCACCAACATGTCATGAAAATATGCAAGGCTACATATCTTGAATTTAGACGCATCAGTTCCATTCGTAAATATCTTTCAGTTGATGCCACTAAAATACTTGCGTGTTCATTAGTACTTTCAAGATTGGACTATTGTAACTCAATTTTGTCTGGTTCGTCACAATATTTACTCCAGAAACTTCAAAAAGTTCAAAACACAGCTGCATGGATCATCTTTAGAGTACCTCGATCAGAGCAAACTTCACCACTGCTCTGTACCCCACATTGGCTATCAATTCGATACAGAATCAAACACAAAATGTGTTCTCTGTGCTATGTTTTAATGACACACTCCAGTCCAACATACCTATCCAGCCTCACCAATGTGTATACACCAGTTTGATCCTTACGCTCTTTTTCTGATAATGGTATACTCATTGTTCCCAAGATAAAAACAAAGTCATATGGACAACGTTCGTTTGCACACCAGGACCCGGCGACATGGAACGAATTGCCCATTGAAATTTGACACAAAGACACAGTGGTCCCTTTTAAGAGTGGTATTAAGACTCACCCTCTTAAGACTCATCTGTTTCGACTGCAGGGACAAACTTAGTGACCTGATCATGTTTTGTATCTTATATGTTTTCAGCATGTTTTTTATGTTTTCCAATTTCATTGTTTTTGTCATTTGTTGTTCTGTAGTGTAGTCATATCATTATTGATGGTATAAAGCGCTTTGAGCTGCGTAAGATTAGACGCTATACAAAATCCTTGTTATTATTATTATTAGTATTATTTGTCTCTAGCCATGTCTATATGTCTATGTCTCTTTTGAGTTGCACGTAATTAGGTCAGCCCCTTGCAACACTGTCCGATTGAAGTTAGCCCCTTGAAGCATTGTTAACATTGTTTCCCCAGTGTCCAGTACCGTAATTTCACACTTCTCCAATTGCTCTTCTCTCTATGCACTTCCAATACAATGATGTCATAAATTCCTCTATGATATATTCTCCTTGTCGCTTGACAGATCTACCCATGTTAAATTTCCTCTCGTTGCCAGACTTCCGCGGCACTTGTGAAGATGAAAGTCAGATTGTCGCTAGTATGCCCCCATTCACTACAGTTATTGCATTCAATCCCGGAGTTTAATATAAGTAGTTAGGACTCATCCTTCACTTGATTGAAAGTTTTGCTGTAATCCCGATAAATCCTATAATCGCATTAGTTTTACATCAGCTAGACAACTATACAGATACTAAGACTCCGAGTCCTTCAAGGCGTCAATGAATGGATATCAATGAAATTAGTGAAAGCGAATATAATCGGAATGATTTTATGGTTGACACCTATATTTTAAATTAGCCAATTACTAGAGAGGATATCTTACCTCCTGAAATAGAGTCTTCAGTTACCTAACACACTCATCATTTAGAAGGAATGAAACTAATTAACTAATTTTTAAAAAAAATCATTTCTAAGTAATTCAATTTAACTTCAGGCACCATTAATTTGTATCATGCTCATTACTAGGTGTGATATGTTATTGACAGCTTTTACATAAGGAACCAACCCGTCATTTCAAGTGTTGCAGCCAGCTGTAACGAAATAGGTCAGACAAAAAATAGAACATAACATAAAGGATTACTGTAGAAAAAGACTGCATGACATTTTGGTGCAGAACAGTTTCAAATTAAATGTAAAGTATATATTACATGCGCCCTTTCTCGTCCTCATATGGATGCATTCAGGATCGATAAAGTTGCAAGGAAAGCCGAATGACGTTGAAATGAACCGATATAAGGATGAGTAGACGTACGGATGGGTAGACATACGGATGGGAAGACGTATGGATGGATAGACGTACGGATAGGTAGACATACGGAAACATTCTCATGATCAGTAATAAGGAAGAAGTAAAATTTCGCATAACAGATCACTCTCCTATTTGTTGTAGTGATTGTTATTACATACAAAATAAATAAAATAAAATAAAAACAAAACGAAGAATATCACGTCAAGGTATAAGGAGTTTGTGTAATTCTGTTACTTTAATTACAGCCATGTATTGCCCATCATTTAACAGCACAACATTTAAATACGCAGTGATTTTTTACATTTCATATTATCTCATTTATGGGCAAGTAATTATGCCAACAGACACAAGTCCCCAACTTATCGACTAACTCTGGCCAAAATTAAACTGTTTAAATAATTTTGTGATAAGGTTGTCTAAATAAACATTGATCACACAATCAGTATCAACCGGCTTGTTTAAATGCTAGTTTAAAGTTATTTATGTCGTCTACGTAAGTTAATGTGATCACGATACGGATGTTTACAATAGTAACGTTATAAAATAGCAGCAATAGTATGCGAAATATGTAAAATGGCAAATATTAATATGACTAGTAAAACTGAGTCTTTCATTAATTTATTTTTTGTAACCCTCGTCATAATAATCATCATCATCATCATCATCATCATCCTCATAATCATCATCTCTCTCTTTCTCTCTCTCTCTCTCTCTCTCTCTCTCTCTCTCTCTCTCTCTCTCTCTCTCTCTCTCTCATTATCATCATCTTCGTCTAATCAATTAAACCTTGTTTGTACTAAACCGCGTCAATTAGGTCATTACATAGTTGCGATGTCAGTGTTCCTTATATTGACTGAGTATATTGTTACTGATAAAAGCGTTTACAATACTGATATGATTATTTTAGGTCGAGATGAGTGTATCAGCTCGTGACGGTCTAGCCTTGTAATGCTATTGTAAATTCACGTGAAAGGAGTCTAAACTCATTTATACGGAAGAATGGAAGGTACATAGGATAATGAAAGAAACACTATTGCATAATTTTTGATATTTAATTCTAATCTTATTAAATAGCACTTATTTGTGAAACTGTATATATATATATATATATATATATATATATATATATATATATATATATATATATATATATATATATATATATATATATATAATTACCTCTAGGGGAAGTTTTAGGTTTTGCGATCGTGTATTAGAAATAATATGTCGACATAGGGACGGAGGGAGGGGAACAAAATTCCTCGACCACAGTAGTGACAGAGTTAGGGAACATTATAAACGTTACCGAAATCGGTACCTATGAGGAGGGACGTCATTTTAGTTGTTGTCAGAGTGGGGAGGGCAAACCTTGACGGGCTTGTTAAGTATCGTATATAGACTACATCAAAATTTATAGTACATTCGGAGTGTGGCTTCCATTCTAATCATTTAATTCTGAGATCATTGTCTTAGCCAATTGAATGTAGACATCAACATTTCTTTCAGTCTACTTAAGGCTCGTGCAATATAGACGTCAGGCTGCACACAATACAAACTTCAATCTAGAGAGTGCATCATATTGCCATTCCTTACACGATTAAAACTACTATAGCTAATGGAAATGTGCAATGAGGGGTTGAACAATCGGTTAATAACGTTTTTACGCCATTTCAAGTGTTGTTTTGTTGTGTTACATAAATATAGTAATACATATAAACATGATATTTACTGATACTTAAACATGTCCATTTATAGTTTCTAATACGTAACCACGTATATTAATACTATTAATAGTGTTCGAGAATTTACAGTAGAATTTCAAGCCAAGAGTTATCCGTACTAGGATCCTATGTATTGAGACGATACGCGTGGTTTTGTGGCTTGGGGTTGGTGTGAACGTGCTAAGTATGTCAGAATCCTCTCAAATACATCACAGACTGTTGATCGTGCTTTCGAGAGTAGTTATTTTAATTAGTATATGAATCACAACATGCTTATTATCTGATTCGTTCAATGGGGGATGGTGGAGGATAACTACAGAAATATCACGACGTCGACCATCGGACAACCTGGTGTGTTAGTACGTCGCAACTACTGTTATCTATAAATTCGTAGATCACACTGAATTGTGACACTGGTGTATGAGATAAACCTAGGCCCAGCTGGTATCGGTCATGTATGTAGATGTGCTAGATATTTGACCGATATCTAGAAGGTATATGAAGTGAGTGTATTACATGTCAATATTGAGTGATATTTTAAAACTGCAAATCAATTTATGGGTGTGCACATCACCTTTCGAACGTTACATCTGCAAAAAAAAGGATCATTATTTCTAAAACTGATTCGTTAGATTCAAAATTGTATGACTAATAAGATTGGATCTCGTCTGAATTGTTTTTCAGAACATTCATCATATAATAATAATAATAATAATAATAATAATAATAATAATAATAATAATAAATCTAGTAATAATACAAAACACATACAAGCTACAACAACACCTCCAATACCTAATCCCACCCCATGGGCCATTTACAGTTTTTGAAACATTGTTTGTTTGCTTACATTTAAAGACCCCCCATCCCCAACCATAGCCCAAAGTTTAAGGCCTTTCCTGCATTTGATTGTCATGCAGTAACTTGCAATAACCACCACAGCTCTGAAATTCAATGTAGTGATTTTTACAAGCCCTATAAATTTGTAATATCTATAGATTTGTAATATCATCCAAATATCAATTTTGTGTGATGAATTTCTTCAAGATATACCTTAAGTCAGACTTTCAAGGACTACATTCCGAAAAATCTAAAATGTGGCATGCACGTATCATGCAACAATTTGGTTTAGTCATCAGAACTATGAACTTAAGGTATATGGAACAATGGTAAAACTCACTTCAGACAATTAATATCTTCCAAATATTCCATTTCTACATTTAAATCAGTCTTTGTAATACTCAGTTCCAAAATATGGCAAAATAACCAATGCTGCTCTAATTCAAATTATTTTACTGTCATTTGCGAATTCATTGAATTTGATTACATTTTAGAACACAACATATGATGCTGTCTTGAAAAAACTGTTCAATATCAGACTTTAACTTGTATTGCTGTGCTTGTGAAAAATAATAGTAAATATTAAATTAAATAAGGAAATGTGAGCTCCGTTGTTTTTCTTTTAATGTCTAAAATGCTCTGAATCAGCCTGGTATTTGGGCCGAATCAACTGCATTCCCAAAAAGTTTATCATAATCAGCCACAGGCCGAATTAGCAATGGGCATATTCAAACGACATCATCCCACCCCATCCCACCCGGATCAAAATCTTTGCGCCATAGGTGGCCGCCTTTTTGTAACGGTTATAACGGCCATTCACACACCCAATGAAACCTCTAAAATCCGTTATAATAAAGTCGGACTTTCATGCCATTCCGTTTCTGTAGAAAGAGCACAACACTATGGATTTCCAAGTTGTTGCGCGCATTTTCTAAATAAATTTGATTGTTAGCTGATTTTTTGTTTGACGGACTCATTTTATAAAAGTGATATAAAAAGATTTATTTATAATAGAAATTACTCTATTTTTTATTATATTTTAACGAGTAAATATATCGTTTTTTAGTTTTAATATTATAATTTTTTAAAAATTGGCTTTGCCTTGACAATAATTTAATGATTGCTCCCCAGTTTGAGTCGCTGTCATAAAAGAGCTTACAAGTTTAAATAATATGTAAGCGTTTTGAAGACTGCAAGTCCGTAAACAATGACAAGAACAAAACTTTTTTTGGTATCACGGTACCAATTGTTTTTCCATAGATCTCAATGCTAATATTTGGAGAGATAAATATATTTTTTATCCTAATTTAGCGTGCATCGCACACACTGTTATAGATAACAATGTTAGATTGTCAATTTGATGATGACAAAACCAGGTACTCCATTGCATTTAAGAGAGATAACTCTGCTGGAACTAGACAGGGGTATGAGTTATCTAGTCACAACATACCTATTTTCAGTCATTTTCAAAAAATCATAAAAAATACAAAATATGATCTGTATAGGAATTAGCATAAATTCACATGTTGCCAAGAGGCTAAACTTTTTGTTAAGCCTGACAGAAAGTACAACTCTTACACAATCCACCAATCATAGCTTGTGTTGTTGTTTATTTCTGCATGCCATGGACCCTACACATTAAGCTCCACCCTCATGGACTTGTGCAATTGGTACCGTTATACCTATATCAAACCTTGATTTTTCCAATAATCTGTGAAATAGCTCGGGACTATATAACAAACAAATGTACTTAGTCTCGCTTGTCAAAAACAATTTTATGAAGTACTAAGCTATGTTCTATATGATTGTGTATATAAATGTTATTGATCTGTTCGAACTCTTGTTTTCATACCTTTGCTTCACTATCAAACTCATGTTTTGAAATAAAATTAATTCTTTTAACTATGAGCTGTCTTTTATTCATATTAGCACTTATCAAACTTCACTTTGGTGATATGGGATAAATCATATTATGTCATATTTTTTAATAGTAAGGTCAAAGGTCAATGCACTAGTTAGCATGTACCAGTTCTACTTTTAAAGAGACATTTTGATCTAAAATAAAGGACTTATATTTTTTTCATTAACACAGAAAGTAACAACAGGGACAGGTGGACATGGTCCAATCTAATTATAAAGTATTAGCTTTGAACACTTTACACTGTCTGCATATGCAAGAGGTCACTAACCTCCAGTACTCACACAAATGTCAAGCTACCCAGCCTCTTTGTCATACAAATAGAAAGCTTCTCTCCTTTGTGTAGTGCATACAATTGATCTAATAAGCCAATCTGAAACCAAATAAAGTAGATAACAGTTTTATAAGTGGTTATGATGGATTTGGGGGTGAAAATGGGGACTAAAATACAGAAAAGGCTACAGTTTAACAATGAGTATAGTGAGTTCAATGGAATTAAAAACAGGAGGAAAGTGTGTATCTAAATGGGAGATGTAGCTAATGAAAATGGAATTAAAGGAGACAAAAGTAGCAATGAGAAAAATGAGAAGTGAGAGCTTGATAACATTATCTTAAAAATATACGGCGGCAGTGGACCATAGGTGCAAAAAATACAATTCAAACTGCACCTATGCTATTACATCCCTTACAGGCACCAAATATCAGGTGACATGGTGTTCATTCCTAGCTAATATAAAAGGGTGAATAATGTAGATAATATAGATGCGCACAAGTAATATTTCTTCTAAATAAGAAATTAACAATAATGGGCTTCTGTTAGGCAGTAAAATACCTAAACCAAACAAAGCATGTTTGATCAGTTTTCAAACATGTAAACGTTACTGGGAAAAATTATTAAAGTACATGTACTTCTAGTTCAATTTGCGTCAAGACCAAGGGCTAATATGATACTTCACAAATCTTCTCTTGATTTTCATACACACTGACTTAAATTGTGGGTTTTTATCTATTGAAATGTATGTCTGGTGTAAGGGAGATAACTGAATGATATACCTAAGGTGTGGTCTTTTTATTTCCTCCAATATATTATTCATGTAATATATATGAGTTCAAGAACACATGTATTAAGTTCAATGCAATTAAATTATCCAAAAATGCATTACTGATAAAGTGAGAACCTAAAATTCAGGCTTCTATATGTAGTAGAGACCTCAAGAATGATTATCTAACTAAGGAATCGCATGTTTATTTTTCAAGGCACAAAAGTTTACAACAAAAAATAAAGACAATTAGAGCAGGACAATTCAAATCAAAATAGGGAGGAATACCATATCTTTAATAAATTACCTAAAATACTCATACCGGAATATTCTTCATGATACAAGTGAACTATCTACAAGAGGACCAGGAGTGTCCTCTATTCCTGGTCTATGACATGCTTTAGAAAAACAAGAGATTTGTTTTTATCCATGATTTTTCATCTTTTGCGCATAAAATAGTCAATATTTGACTAAAATTAACTAAATTAACTTTACATAACTTATTTTGTTTGCTTGTATGTTAATCTTGAAGCTGACTACACAGGCACAAAGCCATCAGTTTTTTTATATGTTATAGGTATAGTTACAAAAGCAACATTCCAAAGCTAATGTGTCTTATTTTCTGAAGATTTTATACATTTTGTATGGAAAAGTCTGTCAATATTAGACAAAAACTTCTCAATATCCAATGTTTAACCAAATGACACTATGACAGTATATAAATGGTGGCTATGTATACTCGGTGCTATGGATACACTGTGAAGCTGGTATTACCTTTTAGGTATCACGGTACCAATTGTTTTTCATAGACCTCAATGCTAATATTTGGAGAGATAAATATATTTTTATCCTAATTTAGCGTGCATCTCACACACTGTTATAGAGAACAATGTTAGATTGTCAATTTAATGATGGCAAAACCAGGTACTCCATTGCATTTAAGAGAGATAACTCTGCTGGAACTAGACAGGGGTATGGGTTATCTAGTCACAATATACCTATCTTCAGTCATTTTCAAAAAATCATAAAAAATACAAAATATGATCTGTATAGGAATTAGCATAAATTCACATGTTGCCAAGAGGCAAAACTTTTTTTAAAGCCTAACAGAAAGTACAACTCTTACATAATCCACCAATCATTGCTTGATTTGTTGTTTATTTCTGCATGCCATGGACCCTACACATTAAGCTCCACCCACATGGAATTGCGCAATTGGTACCGTTATACCTTTTCTGTAGATGCGAACAGATACTACAGAGAAATAGAGTCCTGGCTAATTGACACAGAACAGGTGAGAGTACAGATTTCCCTGGTTTATGAAAATGGAGAACCATTGACTTATAACTCAAAATTGGAAATCAAAAAGAAAGTCCCGGGTGTCCCAAACAACTGAACGAAGTCCAGACTATTTAAATCTGAATTTTCCTTTATGCATTACAACACTTTTACACAATATTTGGTTTTGTTTTTTAATTAAAGGAAACATTTTAGGTTTAAATACAAACAATGGTGTGTTGGATTAAACAAGTGACATGATGAACAAGACGGTGAAGCTGAATATGTTTTGGATTTTCTCTCACTTTGTTCAGAATACAGATTGTATTGTTTTAGGTTTATTTCATACCATTCCGTCTCACAATAAATACCATAATTGACAAGCGAGTGTTATCATATCAACCCTAGATGAGACAGAGCTCACACAAGCAATATGTGTAACATTTTCTATCGTATCCAAAACGTTCCTTCCTTCCAAGGTACATACTAGACCAGCAAATTGTTATAAGCCTTTTTTTATTTTGACATAAGCCGCTATTTCAAAATAAAAATGGTTTAAAACAATTTGCTGGTCTAAGTTACATACACGATCCATTTTTGTCTTGTGTCTTGTACCTGCAGACAACTGAAAATTAGTACTTCACCAGAAACATGCAGTACTGATCAGAGGCGTAGCTGGGGGGGGGGGGGGGGGTCAGGGGGTACATATGTCCTCGGGCGCCAAGGAACACGGGAGCCAAATTTAGGCTTACAACGTTACATTATAATAAGTAAACAAGGGTAATAGAAAAATGTGATTAAACGGGGAGGGGGCTGGGGCGCCAATTTTATAGTTCGTCCCTGGGCGCAAAATATTATAGCTACGCCTCTGGTACTGATATATATATATATATATATATATATATATATATATATATATATATATATATATATATATATATTGGGTATGGAAACTATCCAGGGTAAGACAAAAGTCTCATATATATATATATATATATATATATATATATATATATATATATATTTGTGTGACAGCGTTTATGCTTCTGAGCTTGGAGACTTTACGTACCCAATCTGGCTTCCAATATATATATATATATATATATATATATATATATATATATATATATACATATATATGACGCTTTTGTCTTACCCTGGATAGTTTCCATACCCAATCTGGCTGCCATAATTTTTTCTTTAACCACTGACCACCATTGACCAGATCAGCCTTGTTCTGACATCACAAATGGGACTTCTTTCATTGCTTAGATGAAATTCGACATAGGCACTAATCTAAGATAATTGAATGGAATACTCCTCTTAATAATTGGAAATATTTACGTCTCTGAACGTGAGCTTAATTTCTGATGAGTTGTTACTTACTAGAAATCAGTTATCTAGGTCGTAAGCACAAACATTGAATTGTGATTTATAACTCAAAATAGGAGATCAGTATTAAAGTCCAGGGTGTCCCCATCCACGAAGCAAAGTCCTGAGTCTTTGGCTCAGTGTAAGAATTAAACCTGAACTTTTCTTGATGCATTACTCCACTTTAAAACATTGAAGTATATAATGTATATGATGACTTGCAGTATATGTTACAGAGATAATATATGATTTGGGCTGTAAAATTGCTTGCACATAATACTAATGCACATATTTATATGAAACAAAAAAATCCCATTATATCAATTAATTATTTCAAAATAAATTATCTTGACATGCTTGGGGTAAAAGGAAGAATACATGTGTATCAAATCAGATGAAAATACCAGTCCATCTTACCCTCCATCCTCCACTTATTCTAAACTTAAAAATAAGTATTAAATGGTCAGTCTCTTCTGCTAACTGACATTCTCATTGTGTTGTTTTATGCAATGGGTTAGTACTGGCTCTGAGAATTCAATGTTGGTGTTGTTATTATTTATTGCTTGAGGCAGAGGATGCAGATGTGAAAGTCTTTGTGTTGTGGTCAGAATGGCCTCAGTTTTATTTTCATTCATATGCAGCTTGTTACATGTCATCTATGATTTTACATCAGAAATCCACCTCCCTACTCCCTGGATGGTAAGCATCAACTTCAGTTGGGTGGCTCAATTTGTATATGTTGGTGTCATCAGGATACAGTTCGTGATGTGCTGGATGATGATCTATGACACTTGAGAGTGGCTGAATGTATAGAATTGAAGAGACCAGGTCCATCAACAGACCTCTGTCCATTACGGATCAGGGTCAAGGCCTCACAGGTGTGGTGAACCCCAATCTGTACAAATGAACAAAGTTATATTATAAATTTTAAAAATGAATATGATATAGTCATTTCATATAATGTGTGCTGTCTACAGTTGAATTATGTTTAATTGTATTATACATGTACATTGCAGAGTTATTCTTATTATCCTAGGGATTACGTATGCTAGGGCTATTATAATTTTCCTGTGGATTAAATTGCTGTTGGTGTTGCAGAGTTTAACGCTATTTTTCAGCACAAGATATAATGTACATGACTGCCAGTATTAATGGTGGAGGAAAAGCCAATAAAAACCCCAGAAACAACCACCAACCCATGATTAGCTTTGTCACATACCCACATTGGCTGAATCCGAGACCCAAACCTATGCAGATAGAAGTGATCTATAAGCTATGTTGTTGGAGGATCAGCAAAAAGAACCTTTGCAGAGACAAATTAAAAAGAGAGATTAAATTTGCCATAATGATTGAAATGTATTTAAGATCTGGAAGATGCTATTTTTGTGTGAGATTGCCCAGTTCCAATATTTACTGTTACGTTATGTAAAATGCCAAATGTGTCCTATTCAGTTTAGTTTAACCAATAATTTGTTTACTTTTTTTGTACAAAATGTAGCTTCTGATCTTGTATTCTTTTTCATATTTAAAATGGCAGACAAAATTCTAATACTGGACCTTTCGAACTTTACCTAAAACTAGCAAGTTTTAGGTATCATACAAAAATAGCACAACCTATTGATATTATCATTTTCTTATTTATTTATGGAATCAGTTTTCATCAACCATTGTCATTACATTATTATATGCATGTACATATTGTAAAATCACCTATAGATTGCCAGCATTTTTTGTTAGAAATGTTATAGTGCTGGTGTATATTAAAATTACTTTTTGTGCGAAGGGGTTTTTGTTAAGATTTGAGAAATCATAATGACATCAATACATTTACAATAAAATATAAATTTATATTTGCTTCATATATTGTAGTCAGACAAATTTAATTTGTATGGGAGATACAATGAACCAAATATAACAATGTGAGCAGACTTTTGTAAAATAAAAGAATCAAAATATGAAAAGAGCAATTTGACAACCTACATTTTACAAAAGAGAATAATCTGTTGATTTCTTGGCGGCCAGTATTATTGGTGGATACAAAAAAAAACCCGGAAAGAACCACCGACACACGATAAACTACTGGAAAGCTTTCTCACATAACTAAATTAGCCTTATCTTAGACTCGAACCTACGCAGACAGAGGTGAGATGGCATTGATCCGTAATGGAGAGTGCTTTAGACCACTTGGCCACTCTGGGCCCCATGCATACATTGTATCGATCTAACAGAAATGTTGTTGAAGCTACATTGAATATCTAATTCAGACACAAGTACATACACGCTCTATTTAATCCCTTGATGGATTTATGGTGGTGAGTCATTATAAAGCAAAGAAAATTTCTTATGCAACACATCTCCATATGTATTATGAAAATGACACATCCAGATAATGGGAATGTATCAGGTAAGGTTCTTGCTATTGTCAAATGTGTATCATTCACATATAATGTTTTTATTCAAATAGCATGTTATAAGTGTATATGATTATTTCCATAGTCGAACTAGAATACACTTTCAAATAACAGTTAGTTTGTGTATTGCTAGTTCTACAACTCCCTCTTTGTTTTCTAATTATGGGGACTTTAAAGATTAGGGTATGGTTCTTCACTCAGGTTGTAAATTAGTTTTGCTTTGTTTTGTTTGAGTAATTGCGAATTGTTATGGTGTTATAATACCTTATTTGTTAACTGTGTTCACGTGAGCTACTTTAAAAGTTGGTTAAGGACCTGTTGTTTTCATTATGTAATTTTCATAGGCTTAACTAGTCTTTCACAGACTAGAAAGCAGTATATATCAAATTGTTTTGTCTTGGTAAACTAGTGCTTGTCTAAGTCACCAGATGTTTAAGATTGGGTGATTTTGCCAAAATGTTAATGCATTGGCTTAAGCTGAAAATACCCACTATAAGACATTTTCAGTCATGAGTATAGCAGTAAAAAAGTCGCCACTGTAAGGCATTTTCTATTAGGATAACACAGTCCTCATGATAAGACATTTTCAGTGAAGTCTCTTGCAGTTAGACCCCACAATAAGACTTTTGTTAAAATCAGCAAAGAACCCACTATAAGATGAAATCCATATTATAAGACATTTTAAGTAAAGTCAGTAGCAGTCGAAGTCCCCACTATAAGTCATTATTACTAAGGTCAGTAGCAATTAAGATCCACACAGTCTACGGTAAGTCATTAGCATCGTACCTACTATAAGTCACACAAAGTCCCCACTATAAAACGTTTTGCGTAAAGTCTGTAGATGACAATGTTTTCCTTGGTGCGCAGAAATTCACATTTTGTGAGCATAAAGAGTGGGCTGTTCCTATAAAATGTGCCATTTCAGTGATCAAAATAATTTTATTCAGATACTGGTAGTAAAAAACATATCACAAGCCAAGGCTCAAATTCCACAAGTCCCAATTACAATTGTATTATTAACCAAAAGTGTACTCTTCTGTTGTTATTTGTTACAAATTCCTACAGGCAATATTCTTTAAATATAAAAAATAAAGAAAATCGTATTAAATTGACGTGTGTTTATTCGGATCTCAAAATATTTTATGTTAAACAATGTTTTCTACCAGGTCCTGATGTCAAATATAGCTCAATTTCTCTAACAACCTTCATCATACTTATTGGATCAGCAGTGTTGATGTTAGTTAGCATCTGCACTCTGTCTTGCTTTATACTATTTTTATTAACAAGCTGATGTTCTTTTATAGTTGCCACATAACACATTTAGCCAGCTTTGTGTCCTATTATCTGAAAAGTTTTACAAGCAAAATATGGATATGTAGAAATTAGCTATCATTGACAGGAGCATGCAATTAAGAAAACCAGGCATATATTTAAAGATCTTCATCACATGATGATTACGCAAAGCATCTTGTAAAACGTCCACATCTAAAGATCATAGCAAAAAATGCAATAAAACATGAACCTAATGTTATTTTAGGGTTTAACGCCCATCACACGATAGACTATAAATGGCAGACGTTATTAATGGTGGAGGAAGAACCAGGAAACACACCTGGAAATAACCACCGATCCACGAAAAGCTACAGTCCGCGGCCCTGTACCCACGTCGATGTCCATGCTTTCCCGAAAATATATTTTGAAACGGATGGAGGAAGAATTATTGCTTTAGTTATAATCTCGACTATTTCATCCACCACCAAAACTGTACTCAACTGACCTTGCCCAGACAAATTTCAAGTTTGTACGAAGCCTAATAAATGGCCGTGATTGTAGAACAACGTTGATCATCAAAGGATATTAATGTGGCCAAACTTAAAAACTAAGCTATCCACCCCATCCCCACCCCACCCCACCCACCATGAAACCAACAAAACAAACTAAACTAAACAGAAAAACCCCAAAACAAAATTAAAGTAAAAGAAAACTAAAGATGAACTTATGCTTGCTACTCAGATAGAAGAAATGTATCAACATTCGCTTAGATCTTGAGACTTCATGTATTGAAAGTTCAAACGTCGCCACATCATCTCCTTAGAATTTGTTACATATGTCACTAAACAACATAGACTCTTGAAATAAATGTATAAAGTTGATCGGTGAAATCAACCTAGAACCAATCTAGCATATGCACAACTTATGGATAAGTAGTATATTATCATACACTGAACAGATAATACACAAAATCAATAGATAAAGCCTGCTTGAACATGTTTAATTTGAGCACATTTTCAGTTTGGTATGTTATGATGTTAGTACGTTTATCGTTGAGTACTGTTTGGCTTGGTAACTTTTCAATCTAATAAATCTTGCCTCTAAAGTTTCTCATCCCAATAGGATCATCACTCGGCTTTATCTGTCATATACTTATTTGAAAGCCTGACAAGAGAATGACCCGAACTAGGGAGCATTCATTGAACGTATGACACTCGCTGAAATATATAGTACTTTCATCCAACAGGTGGCGCTAATACGTTTGCTCGTTATACGTGTATCCTTATTGACTTACCAAAACGAAAGTGCCTTCGAAAATGGCAGCAAGTCGACACGAGTGCAGTATTTGCATGGATAGTTTTAAGAATCCTAAGCTAATATCCTGTCACCACAGTTTTTGTTACAAGTGTCTGGAGGATTATGTACTGGTTAATCTTCACAATGGTTGCTTTGATTGTCCGATATGCAGGACAAGTATACATTTACCGGACAGCGGGATTTCCGGATTTCAAACTAATTTCTACATCGATACGGACATGAATGAAAACTTCCCTTGTGATATTTGTGGTCCGAAAAGTATGGCATGCAGTAGATGTTTGGATTGCGAGGAGAATTTTTGCCAAACATGTTGCTATGTCCACGAAAAATGGAAAGGTACCAGACATCACAAAATAAGTGACTTGGTAACTCTAGATTCTGAAATGAAAGGCAAAGTCCGACAACGTGTCTTCTGTGATCAGCATCCAGAAGAGGAAATTAAACTTGTTTGCCGAGATTGTAGGGTCACCATTTGTTTCATGTGCAAAGCGTTTCAGCATGACACACATCCTACAAAACCATTAGCTGATGTTGCAGCGGAAGTGAAAATGACCTTAGATACGAAATTGAATCAATGCTCAGACAAGTTGAGACGTATCAAGGCTTCCACGGCAAAGGGAGATGAGCTTGATAGAAGCATTAATGATGCTGAGCAGCAGGAATTAAAAGCAGTTGATGACCAGTGCTTACAATTGCACAAAGCAATTGACCAAGAAGCGGCAAAATTTAAAGACAAAATAAAAAATGTTTACCGCCTCCTGAAAGAGCAAAACGCACTATTCCAAAGTTATATGCAGGAAGAGTTCAGGTCGTGTTCTAACACCAAGGATATTGCACAAAGCCTAAGAGATAAGGGAACATATATTGAGATAATAAAGAAAGGTCCAGATATTGAACAATTAATTTCTGCAGCAATAGCAAGGACGGATCCAGCACACACCATACGTGTGGATAGCAAACTGTTTTCTCCAGCCAAAATCATCGCTAGTAAACTGATTCCCTTGATTGGTATCTTGCAAGATTCTACTGACGCCGTAAGTATCAGTTTTCGTAAATAACTCATACAGCCATTTAAATTCATGTACCCAGCCATTTAGTTTAATGTAGTCATACCGCCATTTAAAGTATAGTACTCATACAGCCATTTAACGTCACGGACTCATAAGTCATTTCAATTCATGGACTCATAAAGTCATTTAAATTCAGATAGTTATACTGCGATGTAACTTTAGGTACTCATGCAGCCATTTAAATTCATGTTCTCATGAAGACATTTAACGTCAGATCCTCATACAAAGTTTTAACTTCACGATCTCATACGGCCATTTAATACCGCCATTTGACATCATATACTCATACAGCCCTTTAACATCATATACTAATATAGCCATTTAACCTCAGATACTCGTACCGCCATTCAACATCAGATACTAATACAGCCATTTAACTTTAGATACTCATACAACCATTTCAATTTATTCACTCATACATCCATTAACTTCAAATATTCATACCGCCATTTAACTTCAGCTACTTCTACATTCATTTAACTTCATGTACTACAGCCATTTAAATTCGTGTACTCCGACAGCCAGTTAACTTCATACACTCACACATCCATATGAATTCATGTTCTCATACAGCCATTTAAATTAAGGTGCTCATACCGCCATTTTAATTCATGTACTCATACTTTTGGAAAGATGGATCGTTATCGCTTGACCGGCTCGACGTAACTCTTCTGATATAGTGCTATGTTTCATCATATATGTGCTTGCTGTCTATCTTCGTCTACATTATTGTGTTTATTCATGCATTTACCGTTCAGTTTGTATGTGTTTCTTCATTTCCATGTTTTGGAAACAGTAACACTTATATTTGTTCTCAGTTGTCTTGTTACGACGTCCTTTATTGTTGAATAAACCGCCACCACATGATCGCCAGTCAACCCGATTTTGCTATGATTAGCCCTCATTAACTGCTTTAAATTACCAATCCTTTGCTCTTCAAACTGCATTGTGCTCAAGACTAAACGAACTGGGATTACATTCATCATTACTTAAATGTACACGGAAGTGAAAAAGGAAAAGTTGTTTCAAAGCTGGCCGATGTAGAACAGTAAGAATAATTATAGTTATCGTCCTTACGCCCGTTCCAGATAAACAACTTAAAAATTCGGCCGTTAATTATGATAACCTGGTGCAAATCCATCTTAAATCGTTAACCGTTGTGTCAACTGTTCCAGAGATACAATTGCGTATTGCATTAATCAACGCCCAATCAGAAACATGGCTAAAAGAATCAGGCGATGAGCCCAAGTGCTAGAATTTAACACCCACCGCTTAACCATCAGGTCGTTCCCCCGCCACTCTCGCGGAAATGGAATTGCTGTCATCAATAAGAATTCCATAATACAATATCTTAAGTTCAACACAACCTTCAATTTCTGCCACACATCGTTTAAACTAGTCCAAGCAAAAATCACACTGAAACAAATGCCAGACCCTACCGCCCTACTCCAAGTAAATAAAATAAACTGACTAAATCTCTCTTTCTGGAGCAGTTTCGGAATCTTCTGGAGTATGGAAATTCGATAGGTGGCAACCAACGTTCCCTCTAAGCTGCGCGCGTGCGCGCGCACGCAGCTGATCAGGCATCCCCGCGAAGCTAAATTGTCAATTTTTGCTCAATCCAACGTTAAATGTTGCTCGTCTTCGTAATGCTTGCGCAGTGCAGCGAGCACTGCGCGCGCACCTACCATTCGCTTAGAGGGAACGTTGGTGGCAACCTAATTATTCTTAGAGATTTAAGCATTCACTTAACTGTCTTGAAAACCCAATGACGCCAAAACTCCTCGATTCCATTAATTTATTTATCCTTAATGAGTCACTTAACCAAACAAACCATAAACATGGTCACATTTTAGACTTGATTATTGATAGATCTGATGATATTATCTTGCAATTCACCCTTGTATCCAATTACTTGCATCAGAACACGTCTGCATTATATTCTAACTACCCTTATTTGCTATTAAATCAATTATATGTATGATACATATAATCAAACTAATGCATGAAATCAAAGCAAACCTGAGAACTTGCTTACCACCTACAGCAGAACAACTTGATAACTGCTCGCGTTCCTGATTGAAAAACATTCCCCAGCAACCAGGTGCAGAGTATCAATAAAAAAAATTGTTTTCCTTGGTAAAGCATTGTTAGAGACCAACTTCGCATTGCTAAAAGACATCGCCCTAAAGCTGATAGGCTGTGGCCTTCCTCCAGACTCACTATTCATAAACACATATATGAAGACGCTAAGAAGAACTTCACAAACATAGTACATAGTACATTTAGCCAAATTATCCCACCACAGTACTAAGATCACGGAGATTTCCAGCTGCCAAGAGTTCTTCGGGATAACTAACCAACTAATGTCAATGAATAAATGTACAACACTTCCATCCACATTCTCACCAGTAGACCTTCCGGCCCTATTTGCAAATGTATTCCGTGACAAAGTACACACCTTTTGCGATACGCTTGCCAACACAATTTCAATTGACTCGTTGTCGCCATGCATAATGTTACAATACAGAATTTCAGCTACAACCATTAGGAGCATTTTAACCTGTCTATATGGATTTAGTACGTAGAATCGTGATGAAGAGTGCACCAAAGTCACGTGAACTTGATCCAATTACATCATCACTGCGGTTCGAGTGCTTAGATCCAATATTGCTTCTTTAACTCGTGCTATGAATATATGTATCTTATCTGGGTAATTCCCATCATAATTCGAAACTGGCATATTAAAGCCTCTGCTAAAAAAAACAACACTGCACCATAACGCCTTTAAAAACTACCGCCCAGGTTCAAATCTCCTGTTCATAAAAATAAATCTTAGAACAAGTTGTTTTAACCCAGCTGGTATCTCATTTGAATTTAAACAGTCAGGTTCAAATCTCCTGTTCATAAAAATAAATCTTAGAACAAGTTGTTTTAACCCAGCTGGTATCTCATTTGAATTTAAACAGTCTTTTTAGTACTGTACATTCTGCATATCTCCCTTGCCACAGTACTGAAACTACTCTTATTTAAATATTTAAAGCCATTAACGCTGCTTTGGATTTTGGAAAGATTACAGTCCACACCCTTCTTGATTTGTCTGCAGCATTGGACACAATAGCCCATGATATATTACTTCACCGTCTCCAGCATATATTTGGCATCCACAATACAGCCTGACAGTGCTGCAGGTCATTATTTAGTCAACGGGATACAAATTGTATCTGCAAATGGAATAAACTCCATCCCAGTTGATCTATTTTGTGGTGTTCAACATGGGTCTGTTGTTGGACCTGTTCACTTCATTATATAGACTCAGCCGCTCTCAAGTGACATAGTTCATCAGTGTTCATACAACTTTTTTAAAAGTCATGTACTTGTACAGCCATTAAACGTCATGCTCTCATATATACTATATCATTCATTTAAACAAACACAAATATGGTTGACTTTGATAATTTCTCAATCAATAGGACATCACTAGATAGATTTTGTATCAATTGAATTAGCACATGTAAAATGGGTATGCCTCCGTAATAAATTAAACGAAAACAACGCGTTATCTACTTTACAATCCTCTTTACAGCTATACAATCAAACTAAAATTAAGTCTTTATTGTATTCATTAATTTTATTATCATATATACTTTCTAAATTTGTTTCTGCAGGTCATTTATCTAAAACATTTATAATAAATTAGCTGCCCTCACAATAAAACAGAACAAAAATAAACAAAATCATTGGTATCAGTACTGTTTTGTTAACGAATTTCATACTTCAAAGTCAACCCTTCACAAAATAAGGTACAACAGTTACACAATCTCAGTGAGGATTTGTTTCAGTCATAATTATCTCACAAATCCGCGATCTTCGATTAAAACAGGAAATATTTTAAACTATGAACATGAGAAAGTGCAGGATAGAATGGACTCGAAATGCGGTTATGATGATGCATTCAGGTATTACGACTTGTCAAACAATAGCAGTGAACCAAAACAATATTTTTATTTCATTATTGCGGTCTAGATGAAATGCCTCAATTACTATAAATAAAATTAAAATAAAATTTGGTGAACCGAAAAAAGCAGTTAAATTGAAAGTTATGGGTGTCCGCTTAGGTATACCATGGCTATAAAGATAATATAAAGAGGGGTTTTATTTGCATTGTGTTTTTCGTGCGAGACGATGCAGTGTAGTAATGATTTGTGGGTTCAATGATGGATATATGGCTATCTTTTCCTTGCGTACATTCCGCAATATAATGGATACGTTCATTCTTTCTTTATTTAGATTTAAGTCGTTTATCGGCAACTTTAGCCTCTAAATGGACTGACAGTATAACGGTATGCACACGTGTTATGTATTACTATACGATATATTTTATTTTCAATTTAATATTCTTCATCATACTAATAGAAACTAATAGAAAATGAAGAAATAAATAAAAATTATATATAATATTATAATATAAAATTCATACAAATGAAACAGATACATATAATAATGGCGGCAATCATCCTCCGTAACTCCAGAATGCGGCAAATTTAAACATGTGAATTTGCTTTCTTGCAAAGAGAGCACTACTGCATATCTTTTCAAACAATCTACATTCGCTTGCTCATCTTTTTTTAAAAACATTTAATTACAATTTTGTTTTTCATTTATACCTGTGTTCAATCTAAAGAGGAAGAAGACACGCATTTAAAGACAATCATGCGTTCACGAACGACGGGTTATCCTCATCTAAAAACAGATATACCCTTGTATTATATGATCATGTGACAGATCTAAAGAGTAACCTAATATGTAAACCTCGTGAGAGAGGTTCTTATTGCCTTGATACATTTTATTTTTAATGAATTTTTGATAGAATGACATCGTCGCCGACAAAATCAAATAAAAAACAAATTAAGTAATATTTAAGATGATAAGAGTGATAAAGTGTAAAAAGCATACTTGTAAACTAAAGATGATAAAGCTCATACATTAAGATCAATGCTCAAACTAAAGAAGGAAATGCTAAAATAAAAAATAAAAAAGTATGAAAATAACGTCATTTCCACTATACGAGCGGTACTTGAAGAAACAAAGAACTGAAACAAAACCAATGTCAGAATGAACAAACAAAAATTGAATGAAAAGATAAATGAAATAAACTGAATAAAAGTAAACAAAATAACACTCAAGCCGGATAAGCTAACGTAATATTAAACAAAGCATTGCAATGGGCCATGCCGCATCAGATTTAAGAACATGAAAAAGTGTGTCATTTTGGGCCCTTGTTGAATACTAACTCTCCAAGGTTGAATTGTTCAATTCGATACAAACATTTCTATGCAAATTCGTAATTTGGCATACATTGAAACTAAGAAATCTCCGCTTATATTCTCTAATTTGTAAGATCTAAGATCAGTATCTACATTTTCCCCCCAAGAAGATCAATAAAATCGTTTTCCTAAGTTTGAATACCAAGATACCCATATACAAATTTTCATATATCTTAGTTTTGTTAATGCATAGAGTGTGTGTATCTAATTCGGATGTTTAACGTAGCTTAAATAATTGTTCAGTCATATCGCTACAATGACAGCAGTATGGTTGTTTATAGTGTTGTCTAGCACCTGTGTATCATGCAGCAAGCATGTATCATGATGTCCCACCCAGTCACATTATACTGACACCAAGCCGACCATTCCTTACACTTACAGCTTAATGCTGAGCGCCAAGCGAGACAGACTGTAGTACCATTTTTATAATTATTTGATATGACTCGGCCGAGGATTGAACCCAAAATTATTTTTTGGACGACACTATGGAACTTTGAAATTCATTTTGATAGCTGACTGTTTCAATTACATTTCGTTGTGGATTGTTTTCTTTCTGTGGAGCATTTACCTAATTCTTTTAATTACCACTAATTCACTTTGATTTTTTTTATTTATATGGTATATGTTGGTTGTAATATTTGTCGGTTTCGTTAGAACACCATTTGTTTTGTTTTTTTAAAAATCGTTTTTATTATTGGAACTTTACTATGTTTTTAATTTACTGTAGTGATGGTTATATTACAGTGTTCTAGTTGTATTTGAGATTTATTTATTTTGTTTTCATATCGAAATCACGTAGCCCCAAAAGAGAAAGTAATCGACATTTTAGATTTGGTTCAGATGTTGTTTAGTTGATGCATGAAATTCGCAGATTGTCCATTTACTTTTCGTTTTGTAAATTAGTAATAAAAAAATATACAAATTACCAGGCTTTATATAATAATAATGATACTACTACTAATAATAATGGTAATGATGACTATGTATAGCGCTTAATATTTAGAAGCTCTAAGCGCTTTACAACCTATATAAATAATGATATGACTAAAATAAAAAAAACAACCATGAAATTAGAAAACATAAACAATTCTGAAAATATTTAAGGTAGGAAACGTTAGGTGTTTAAGCTTGTTCTTGCAGTCGAAAAAGGTGAGTTTTAAGAGCACTCTTAAGTAACTTTATGTCTAAGTTAAATGAGGAATTCTTTCCAGGTTGCTGTGTCCTGGTATGCAAAGGAACGTTGTCCATATGACGTCGTTTTTGCGGTGAGACTAATGAGTATACAATTGTCAGACGAGGAGCATAATCATCTTGCTGGTGTGACTAAAACTGGAAAACAAATCGCACTCAAATTTGTTGATAAAAACATATTTTCTTCAACAGCGTCAGTTTAAAAAAATTAACTATATTGAGATAAATAGAGTATTAGTAAAACATAGTGTATTGCATTGCTTTTTACACAATTACTGATAGGAAATGTAACTCTCATATCTCAAATAAGGAATTGATTGGGGTGTAGTTCTATAGGCTTTTGGACTTTCATTAGGATACTAATAATTATATGAATACTGAAATAAATAACTATAAGATATTGTTATTATCCATTATGTCATGCTTGTGTAAATATTCCAATATGTCTTAAACATTATTATATAAAAACTGAAATAAACAACAATCAGATATTTTAATTATCGTTTTCTTTTGCTTGTTAAAATAGTCTAATATGTTTTAAACTGTTTCCGATTTGTGTTTCGGCAGGTACGGACGCATTGTGTTTTTGTTGTCTTTTTTGTACCTGCACATCAAGAGTATCCAAGGGTTTTGCCAAATTATCTGATAGTTCCAGACATACTATTATGAACATCATTTAAATAACGTACTAAAATCCCATTATCCCATTATTAGCTTCATTATCTTGATTATAGCGTGTACTACCACTGTTGAATCCCGTCATTGCCAATAGGTCCACCACTCTCTGAGATTCTCCAGAAAGCTTTCTTATGTTTTTGTCCGGTCAAATTGTTTTTTAGCAAATGGATAGGCGTCTGTGGTGATTAGAACATGTTTTACCATGAAAATGAATACGCTGCGCACTATATAATCTATAGTGTCGAGACTGTACCATATTTTTAGCGAGTCGTCATTTTGCATACATGTTTATGATTAGAATGCATGTGATCATTTTCTACCACAATGTGATGCATTGCATTCAGGAAACATTGCTTCTCTATATTAAATTTATATCTATACGACAAAGAAAAGACAAAATACGGAAACTTACATACTAGTTAACCAACATGACAGGTTCTTTTAGTGACATCTAGTGTGCATTGCTCTGTTCAAGTATGACGTACTCTGACTTTGCAACCGCACGTCTCTACCCTCATTTTGGAAAGCATATAAGGATTGTTTACTACATTTTGTGTAATATAATATACATTGTTTTCCTGCAGGATGAACGAGAGAGAAAAGAAAGAGTAAGTATTATCATTCGTGATTTCAGTAAACATTCGGTACTCATAATGATATTATATGATTTCAAAGACACGTACATTTATTAATCTAGTCATCTAAAACACGTCACCAATTTCCATGAATTTTAAGGTCACCGGCTCATCTCTGATACACTTTGCTCTATGTTTAGGTTCAAATTCCAATAACACGATTTCAGCTCGCACTTTATTATCCGGATGGTTTTTCGTACATGGCAATGAGACAGAAGTCTTGCTTTTTATGCAAACGCAATCAAAAGATATTCTTATTTCTGTTCGCTGAAAGCAGTTGTTTGTTTGTTTTGGATATAACTTTACGTGTTATAACATATTACGATTTTATTTCAATTGCTAACATATGAAGGGCGTGTTTCAACTTGCTTAATGATTGTATCATACTTAGCCAAATAAGATCGTTAAATATTATAATTAGGCATACTCATCTTGTCTTTTATTCTCCAGACAAGTTTATTTTAATTTATTTAGAAATGAAAAAAAAAACACATTGTCCTCATGTATCATATATAATATAAACTACACTCATGAACAAGATAAAGCTCTATAATATATTGATACATATATAAGGATAGACACAATATAAAGACGCAGCATCTTTAAATATAAAACGCACATCATTACGACTTTTACATTATGGAAATTGCCTGATGATTTAAGATGCAGTTAAAAATTCAAACCACCTCTAGGAAAGAAAGGGGTAAATGTATCGATATTTATAATTGCCTGTAATCTCTCATATTGACATAAACATTATGTGTGGGTGACATGGATAGTAAATGTGAACTAGAAAGACAGGAACAACGCCTTTGTGCCTTTTTGTTGGCTTGATAACAGTGGCAACCAAAATAGGAAAATATACGTAAACAATCTACTGATTTGCCCTTCCAGTATATTATTTGTTATATATTGTCCAGCTAAGCCATCTCAATAATGGCGTATTATGCATGAATTTTATGAGTAACTAATGGCTTCATTAACGGATGACATAATTTGAACACTAATATATATATATATATATATATATATATATATATATTGCTTTTCTTATTGTATAGGTTGCGTCCATCTCATTTTGCATCTGTTTTGGTATATCAGTTATCATGTGCTCTACCTATTAGCTGTGATAATTATATTATGTGAAACGAAGGTCGATAAAAATAAAGAAAAAAATCACCTCTCACATTTTATATTCCTAATTTTTTAGCAGCATCGATTAAATCTAAATTTAACAGCGGCGTTACGAATAAATACTCCCGCTTAGCACCAGGGCGCTTCCGTACGTGAAACGACTGCCTGGTAACCTTAGACCCCGTTCCTTTTTATGGATCCTTTTCCCTTTACTTTATGTAGTGTCATCTCTGCCGCTGTTCCAACTACGTCTAACGCCGCAGTTTTCGGGACTGCGGCGGCGGTGGCAATGCATGCTTGTATAGTCGCATGAAGTGGACATATACCGCCTGATTTAATTGTGCATTTGATCACGCCCGCAAAGAGAGTAACATAAACACCTTTGTTGTATCTTTTTGCATCATTGAAATGCTTAATCTAACGCACTGTCAATGCTAGTTTTATTCTGACCACCAGTGATCTGACCGTGTTTTAGCATTATTGTAGCTACACATTTTTATTTGAATCCGACTGCAACTTTTTAATACGACCAGGATTCAGAGTGACACTAACGTGACTATATGACGTTGTTATAGTAGGAGTGATCTAATTGTGTTACAAATTTTCCACTGGTGCATCAATAACCCTCATTCGTCCACCAACACCTTCGAGTAACATCGATTTGTCACTTAGTATAATAGTTTTTGCTCTGTAATCACCGTAAACGATCGGCGGAACTGCCGCGACAACAGCAAGTTGTGTTACAGAGCTCGGAAGTGTATGTCTACAACATTCTGTTTGGTGAAACAGTGGTGTTCCAGCAAAAAGTGATAAATCGAATATAGGTTTCTAAACAATTAATTGTTATATTTGCAGCCCGGTATCTTCATTCAGATCACGTATCATAAATGTCAAAAAACGATGAAATGCACCTACTATTTGGTTTTGTTCGTAATTAAGTAAAATATCATCGGAAAGTTCTTGCTGACCGTTTATTTCTATTGAGACCTCGGTAACGCCCATTTTGGTAAAATATCATATTACTGCGTGTTTGTGAACCTAACCGTGTTTTATACTGTAGCGCAACAAATATATATTGCGGCGCAGAATCCCCCGGGTGTGAAGCTATATGCCATGTAAATCTACCGTTAATAGAACTCACCATACTATATGCTGTAACTGTTAGCCATGAAAGCATTGATTTACCACCTCTATCCATAAATGATAGTAATTTTTCCTCTGCTGGGATCGATGGAGTTATTACTGACATGCACAATGATAGTTTTGTTATATTTACCATGCCAGAAGCGACTGGAGCTGCAGCAGGGCCTGCTTCTCGCCAGACTTTGTCATTATCATCACCTTTTCTTACGAGGGCTACAGTGTGTTTAGCTCCAAAGATAACCTTTATTACATTTTGAAAAAATCCGAAAATATGGGTCAATGGAATTGCACAAGAAAAAAATTGAATTGCACATGAAAATAATCTACTACGTCCTTTCAACATCGTTGTACGTGTTAAAAACCCTAGGTTGTAATTAGGAGTAACACCTTTTATAATATCAAATTGAGCACCTGGTCTAGCTTCATGTTCAAAATCATCTGGTTGATCAGCAATTCCAGTAGCTACTTGTGTCTGTAATTTGACGTCCTGAGCATTATCATCTTGATCAGTAATATCCTTAGCAAACATCATAGTTGGACCAGCCGATTTTGTATAATCATCAGATTATCTAGCTAAACCCACTATTGTTGTGGCGACATCGACATCATGCTGAATATACTAAATCTCTATTCCATCAAGCATATATGTAGATTTACTAAACAGCGCCATAATCCCATTATTGACAAAACCAACCCGTGTATTTACTGCATATTCCCTACCAGCAGTTGTTACAAGTTCTCCTTCTACTTCAATAACTGCTTCGGCGGGAAGGAAGTATGTACCTGTATCCTGAACTTGAAGTTCGATTCTTGATGGACTATTTGGGACTCTTGCATTATAAGATTAAAACTGATAATCGCGTACAGATTCATCCTTGATCACCAGTGCTTCTCTATCAAATGCTGCTTCAGACGATTGTTTGAAACTTTTATGATATATGTCTCGATCTAAATCGTGATTTCATCTCACTTCCTGTTATAAAATTTGCAGCAATATTTTTTTGTAATTGTTCAGATTAATGATTCGTCAGCGCTGCTAGTTTTTGATCCGCGGCTTGGTTGTTTTTTTACTGACATTCACGGGCATGATTTCCGTAGATGGCAATTTTACTGGCTATAGGTTTCGTCGTATTAATCGTGTTAGTCTTTCTTTGGCTGCAGAAAACGCCTTACTAGCATACTTACCAATAGCACCAGCAGCTTTTTCAATGATAACATTAATAGCTTTCATCGATAATTGTGTTGCGATTGGTACTATTTTGGGATCCATCCTTACAAATAACCATTCAATAACATTACCAATACCATCTCCATACATCGTTCTATAAACAGGTAATCGTGCGTTTATTGCTCTGACCATGACAGGTTTATATTGGTGCAGATGTATTATCATCTTATTGATTATCGTTATATCTAATAGTGGTGAAAATTAGTCACCAGTGAAGGTCAGTCACTGTGAAAACCATCATAGAGTTCATATATACATTTTCGATATACTCCGATATTCATGATACCACCTTGAAATAATCGTTGACATAAATCAGCCGCTTCTTTAATTATTTCCGGAGAATTATTTCCAGTTCGTTTACCTTCTATGAGAATTTCCAATCGTACTATGTTGGCAAGATTATAATTAGGACAGACAACTATAACACTTCCTCAAGTTCCACGCGGAGAAATACCACGTAATGCTGCTCCTTCTTCCTCCCTTTTAAATAGATTTCAGGGTGATCTTTCTACTTTTGCTTTTTGTATATGTTCACTAGCCTCCTCAAATTCTGAACACAGTCTGATCTTCTGAGAACAACTGATTTTGTTGTGGTATGAAAGACTGTTGTTGTTTTTGTTGCCTAAACCCTCTATCAATGATTTTTATTTTATTAACAAGTGCATGAAACATATAAGAAACTCGACTGATTTGTTGATGGTAAGATATACGATATACCCATTTAATACAATTATCATCACTTATAGTTTTATAACCCGATTGTAACATTTAGATTTATCATACACACCAAATCTTAAATTTTGCAGGTAAATCAGGTTTTGTAATATTTGTAATATCCTCAATAACTTCTTCCCGAAACTTTTTAATGAGATATTTTTCCTTCTTACTTTAGGTTTAGGTGCAAGTTTTTCTTTCACGTCAGTGATTTCAGTAGAACCATTATCTGTACCCTCAAGTGTTTCTTGCTCTACAGGATGATGTTGTGGTGCAACTATTTTTGCAGATTCTTGAGTACTTTTTGAAACTTTTTAAGTTCACTTTTTGAAATTTGTCAAGTTCAGGAATAACACCTTTTTCACTTCTTCTCCTTCTCATATTACATGTATAATCTCCATACTGGTTTGTAGTAACGGGTTTGAATAATTGTTATGTGCCTTCTGCAACTTCAACTTGTGATTCTTCTCATTTCTGCAATTCATCTGACAGAATCACGGACGGGTATCAGTTTCCTAATCGCTGCTAGTCGCCATTGGGCTAAACTAGTTGTTAACGATTCTACTACCATTAGTGTTTTATGATATGATTAAATTCGTATCAACATAGAGGGTGTGACAACGAATATGCGATTCGTTTGGTCAAAAGCCATAGTTCTATTGTTTCATATTATTTTATTTCGGTATCGTAAGAAGCCTTTGTTTGCCAAATAGACGCCTCTAAAACGTTAACAGATTTACCCTATCTGCTGCTTGTCTACATCTATCTTGCACATGTTTTCTTGTTTAAGCTCAAATTTCTATATAATATCATATAAATCATTTGAAGATACAGGGTATGCTAGAAAATTAAAACTCAAATTAAGGAAAGTGCAGATTGGTAGACGAGCATGTTTTCAATCTGATTTGCTTTGATAACCGTATGTATGTATATATGTATGTATATATATATATATATATATATATATATATATATATATATATATATATATATATATATATATATATATATGTATATATATTATATATATATATATATATATATATATAGATAGATAGATAGATATATAGATAGATAGATATATAGATAGATAGATAGATAGATAGATAGATAGATAGATAGATAGATAGATAGATAGATAATCGAAGTTGCGACGTATACACTTTTGTCACTTGAAAAGAAAAGGATTGAATACAAGATGGAATCTGTTATTAAAGTAAGAGACAGCCACTCTGTTCAATTAAATCTGTACATGTTAATTGCGTTTGTCACTATGAATATTGTTGCTAGTATCATTTTCATTATATTCCTTCAGGAAGACAGAGAACAAAAAGAAAGAGTAAGTAGTGATACCTCTGCTTTCAGTCAATACGAATTGCATAATGTTATTAAATGATTGTTATGACGCGTCCATTTACTAAAATATTTATTTTTCAAATTTACTTAGCCGTTTAACAACTATGATGTCTTCATTTTATGTCTCTTCTTTCTTTGATAAAAGAGCGCAAAAGGTAATAACACCATCTCCGGTCACATTGTGTGTACTACTGATTTTTTTTCCGTTAAAACAAATATATTTTTCTTTTGAAGCCAACTACCACCTGCTTACTCTCATAATTTATATAAAGATCTACTACAGTGGAAGCCACACTCAACACATATTAAAACTCTTTCGTCCATTCTAAAAAATGTATATTGTGTGTGTTGCATAACAAGGTCCAGCTGTCAGATCAAATGTCTAAATCATCTAGTTTATTCATCGTGTTATAGCTTTAGAATTGCCTTACTTTCATGGAGAAACGTCCATATAACGATTCATCGTCAATACTAAATGATGTCTTTTGTTCGCTGTAGTCGAGCTCTTAGTCCATGCTAATAACACAACATAATGTGTCCTATTATTGTGGTTTTGTAGAGTCAGTTTCAAACATAGAGAAATTTGAGACAGAGCGTTTGGCTTATATATCAGTGCACGATCTTGTTTTCATCCACTATGATAGTCATTGAAGTACAATGAATATGGTCTGAGAATGCAAAACGTTAACGGGAAACGTATAGTGTGGAAACTTTCATTTATGAACATCAAACGTTTCTCGAAACTATAACAACACTATCAATGATGCCTTTTAGAGAACATTTCAGAATTTGAGCTTAAAATGTTATAAGTCAGAAAAATCTGAAAATATATATTTTCAAAAGTTACATTGTTTATATCTCTTGAATTTAAGGTTAAGAATAATGAAATGAAACCCATGGTGTTCCGAGACATTGTTTGAATAATATTGGCGCTACATAAAATCATGAGAGCTTATCGGTACAAAGCATTGTGATAGAGAATTACGATTTGTAATAGGAAGCATAGTGTTTCAAAACATTGCTGTCAAGAATGACATGGTGATCATAACTATTATACAGGTGGTAAATGAAAGTTTTTATTTTCGCACTGAAACAAATCATTGAGGATGTGAACATTTAATTATATATTCTGTACCTCTACTGGCCTGTCCATTAGCTGCAGTTTTGTATTGATACCTTTGCATTCCATATTGTTTTCAGTGGCCATCATCAAGACATTATCGTGTCTGTTGATAAACAAAATGTTATATTGATATGGGGTTGTTGCTAGAAGACTTCGTATTATATCTAATAGGAGGGAAATACACATGGTCCTGCTCTGATACTCAATATAGCTTACACAGAAGCCTGACTTGGTTTGGTCATGTCTATTATAGAGGAAACCTTATAATGGCAATGTGTTCTAATAAGAAGACTTCTTAAATTGCCACAGTGCTCTCTTTAAATATTTAAAATCATCTTATCGCATTTGGTCCCGAAGAGATGCTCATATGAACTTTCGGGTTTATCATATTTATGTTGCAATGTAAATTTGATTTATATTAAATGCCTTACATTTTCTCTGCCTATTATGAAGAGTTTTGAATACAGTTAAAGCCAAAATTGTTTCAGTATCACAGATTCAACCAAGGTAAAGAGAAGACCTCCTTCTCCTTTTGTAATGAATGAATGGGAATTTAAAGAAACGAACACTTTTCGGTGCTGATTCAATTAATAGAATACAAAATTGGCCGAGCCCATTCTTATAGCATAATATAAATGTTTAAATTATCTAATTTGCGGATATACTGCAAGTTTAGTCATCATTTATAACTATTCCGCGACAATATCTTATATATAAAGAAAAGGTCGCTTTATTCCGACCAAGACAAAGGAGGACTTTTCATTTGTCCTGGATATTGAAACGAAAGAAAACAATTCAAATGTATGCATTCGTTTCTCATGTCTAATGTTTAAATAAAAACTAGAATAACTCAACGTCTCACAGAAATTATGCAGTACAGCCTATAAACCAATCAAAATGAATACACCACTGTAAATCTGTGTACGTAAAACAAACAAAAACGAATATACAAAACATAGTGTTTGCAATCCTTTTCATGACAATGCCTTGTTGCGGATGTTGGAAGACATTGTATATTTACCTTGAAATTGAGAGCCATATCGACATGTTCTGTGTTGTAAATGTATGCACACGCAAATTATATGCAGGATATTTCATTGTTATAGTAATACTTTTAGGTTATTGGGTGATTAAAAAGCACATGTAGAGATATATTTCAAAGAAAACGTATCGACTGCTCGACGATGCTTTTCTTGTGAATGACTGTCTTTTGTCTAGTGTTCGTGGTTTAAACGGCTTGCTTTAAATGTTCTAAGGCGGTGTAACCAGTAACATTCATATACGCCATCTTAAAACATTGAAAACCATATATGTTATTGTTTACATAAAAGATTATAAGTATACATTCAAACGCTAGCAAACAGATAGACGAGCAGCAGAGGGGGCGAATCAGACAACATTTTTAACCAAGTTTTCACTGAAATCAGGCTTAAACCAATGAAATCAGGCCAATGTGTGTGTGAATCTGATATCGTTTTCATGGATTAGGCCAAAAAAAAAAATCAATGAAATCAAAAACTTTTCAACTATTGGAAAAGGGATGTCACTCACCCTCTCTGCTGCTCTTTTTTTCAAAGGGTGAGCCGGACAACGTTTTCAATGAAATCAATGAAATCAATGAATGACTGATTTTCAACCGAATATTTGATCCAATCCGATACGATATCGTGTTCGAGGGTCATGTAAATTTATTGTTACAAATCCGTGTGGGGCAGACTGAGCGTGACTAAAGAAATTTCTAAATTGATTGAAGTCCATATCGGAACACCATGTCTGCCAAATATTTCGTAGCGTATGTGTATCAACTCCATTAAACACACACAACACATTACAATTATCGCGAATCACTTTTGGTATTTGTGTGTAGCGTTGAGTGACATAGATCACGTCCGTGTTTTTATGCCTGCCTCGGGAAAATATTCTAGCAGGATTTTTTTGTTTATCTAACATGACATCGTCGTATACAATTAAATTGTTGATACTTCCATCGAGGTCTTCTACTGATGGTGCCTCGTCAATATCGGTTATAAATTCAATAACATCCTCACCAGCAATCTCTGAAGCGTTTTCATTAAAATCTTTTAGCACTTCATAGCATCGTTGGTCGTCTACGCTAGGGGCAATTAAATACAACTTATCCCACTTCATCCATCTCATTATTAAATTGAGCAACAATTGCGTCTTGCCTGATCCAGATGGCCCGATTATAATTGCGCGGATAGAGTTTGGTAGCGCTGCATGATGCTTCACTGGTTCTCTTGTTTTAGTCGCTGAAAAATCAATTATATTCATATCTCTATACATAAATTATGGATCTATATTGTGTGAAGTGTAAGGCGCGTACTGGCACAGATGATTTGACGACGATTACAACTAAAAATAACCGATCAGCGCTTTCTGGTAAATGCGTACAATGTAGTACAAAGAAATTTAGATTTGTTTCTAAACCCAAGGAACCCAAGGAACCTTTAAAAAAAAACGAGGAGGTGATATCGCTGCCAAATTAGCAAAACTCCCTGGAACCCCATGGGCAAAATACCCCGGAGAAAAACACCTTCCAGGGTATAGTTATTGTGGACCGGGAACAAGACTTGATATCAGACTCAATGATCAAAATCAGCCCCGACCCGGTGAAGAACCAATAAACGCTATTGATAAAGCCTGTCACCTTCATGATGTGGCTTATAAAAGCAGCAATCTGCAACACAGGCATCTAGCAGATGTGAAATTAATTCATGCGTTGAATGCCATTCCTGATAAATCCTTCAAAGAAAAATTGGCTTCCTTTTTGATAAAATCGGCAATGAAAAGCAAATTGATGTTAGGTGCTGGTAATTAATAACAACATGGAATCTATTTATTATTCCCCAAGAGGATACTGGAGGGGTAAATCAGCAATCCATAAACTCGCTAGCGCTGCAAAAGTGAAAAAAACCACTGCGGCTCATTGGTTATCCAAACAGGCACTATGGCAAATTTACTTACCACCGCCTAAACAAATTAATTTCTCGCATTTTGATGTGACTGTTCCTAATGAAGTTCATCAGGCTGATCTATTATTTTTGCCACATGACCACGGTTACAAATACGCATTAACCGTAGTTGATATTGCAAGTCGATACAAAGAAGCAGAACCGTTAAAAACAAAATCAGCCACTGAAGTGGCTTCTGCATTTGAGAGGATTTATCGAAGGAGCCCTCTGCACTGGCCAAATCTATTACAAATTGATCCCGGCAAAGAATTTCAGGGTGCAGTGTTATCTACAATGAAATATCACAATGTCACTATCAGACGGGGGCATACTGCACTGCATCGTGATCAGGCAATTGTAGAACGATTTAATAAAACCCTTGCTGAACGGTTATTTGGATATCAATACGCAAAAGAATTCATCCAAGAAAAAAGATCCCGTGAATGGGTTAAAAGATTACCATCTGTGATTACTGCACTGAATAACGAGATTACTAGAACCATCAACATGAAACCTATCAACGCGATTAAAAAGAAGTCAATACCTGAAAAACCACAAAAAGATGTTTCTAGAAACGCTAGCGTTTCCCAACCAATTCTTGGTAGTAATGTCACTGTGAGATATTTATACGAACCAGGAGAGCTTGAGGGTGGCAGAAAAAGAGCTACTGATCCTATTTGGAGTGTTACTACACACAAGATATCTAGTATAACACGATCTACGGGTAGACCTCCAATCTATAAACTGGATTCAACTGCCCCTCAACGGGGGTTTACTAGACAACAATTACAAATAATACCCGAGGACACTCAATTGCCACCGCATGGTCTTAACTAGCACCCTTGCGTCTATTGCACTCAAGACAAGTCAACATCACATTATTTCTGACATGACCGAGACTATTATTTTTTCTGTCAACGGTAAATTGGCGAGGGTCTTTATCCGAATACTGCCAACGCATTATACAATTGCAACTTGCGCAGTGATTATTCTGTTGTTTCTTCAGCGTAATTATTAATCCAGCATCAATATCAAATTCTCGTTGTTTTTTTTTTGTCCTGTTGTTTGTAACCGGAGAGTTTTTTATCAATAATATCATTATCATCACCAATGATTTCATTATCGTCACCAATGATTTCATCATCGCCTGACTCTGTCAGGACAATTCTTCGAAGTTGATTTATTTTTCGTACTCTGGATACTGAAAGATAGACTAAATTCGACCATTCTATGCGATTATCTACCATCCAAACAATTGTATCTGATATAGTCAATCCCTGTGAAGAGTGTATTGTTGCTGCATAACCTAATGTCCATGGGGATTTATTAGCACGCAATGCATCTTCAACGACATTGATATCAACCAGCACAATATCATTTAATACGAGAATCTGCTTTTCACTCTGTCCTGGAATATCAACTTCAATGTTCTGTTTTCGTGTATCCGATGGCCTATAACAAAGAGGCACTGGAAGTGTTGCAAATTTTTGTTTATGCAATTCAAATAATTTCATCTGAAGTGTGTCTCTGACTATTTTTCTACTTGCAATGATCAAATCGTTTGGTCTCCACATTTCCCAGAAATCATTCATGGGAGTTTCCGAAATTATTTCACGGGCTATTTCACACTGGATTCTATCCGGTTGTAATCTAATTAATTTCTTAAATTCTTTTAATTCATTATCAAGTGATCTATGATCAGTATCAATTTCTTCATAGTAGTCTACAAAACCCTTTAGCCATTCATGTGGAGATGCACCGACAAATGGTGGTGGTTGGCCGTGATCACCGCACATGACGATTTTTGTATTCTTCAATAACAACCACTCAAGAAATACTTTTAAGACATCTTCGGACACTGTGTCTATTTCATCCCAAATCATGAATTCAGGAATAAATTTCTCTCCCATGCGCTCAGGAGTCCACTTATCTCCCTTCCATCGGAAAAAACTATGATAGGTACAGGCATTTACCCCTCTCTGTATCATTTCTCTTGCAAGTCTATGAGTTGGTGTTAGTACAATCATTTTTGTGAAATCCGTAGGATTTTTCCCACGAAATAACTCAATTGCCCGGGTTGTTTTTCCTGACCCACCACAGCCGTTTAAATAAACTGTTTTATATCTACAGATTGGATCAGAAATCGGTGGTGCACTAGAAAAATCTGATTGAATCTCTTTGAGATTCCGATAATTATTTTCAATGGTAACATCTGCTGATGGAATATAATCATGAAGCATTTCTTTCTTAATTCTCCATGTCCCCCATTTCTCGTTGCCAGTAGCTTTAAAATCAGCCATTTTGCTATTTATGTAAAATGAATCAGTGGGAACTCTAACTGCGGTGGTAGGAAATCTATTGATCATTGAAAACAGATTGATAGAAGCATAACCGAGCATAGAAGCTCTCAAATGTGTGTACTGCGGATTGTATCCATCATTGTAAGTAACAATTGTACCCAATTTGGTTCCATCGGACATAAATGCGTCCTTACGATTGACATATAGGCCCCTATTCGTTAAATCCGCCATTACAAAATCGTATTCAGCGTTGTCTATAATCAATCGTGAAGAATATCTCGTATTGTCATCTTTGCCACCTTGGGTAAATTTACCGATTATTCTTCGTCCAAGATTTTTTGCTTCATTGTTTCTGATTTCAAATAACTGTTTGGACCAATCCATGATTTGTTGTTCATTAAAATCAGGAAACAGTTTTCGCTCTTCGCTAATTATTTTTTCTAGATCAGGTTGTGGTAACCAGACTGATTTCTGTGCTCGATAGGATATAATTGCTTCACTGACAATTCATGATTTTAACATCTTACAATCAAGCATATACCGTAATAACACTATTGGCATCCAGTGTTTTTCAGACATGTGTTTACCAATCCAAAGATAACTACACGGATGAAGCCCTTCAGCCATTTCAAATGATACTACACAAGCGAATCCGGTTAAATCAAAATCAGGCAGTGGTCCATTAATAGCAACACGGGTCATTTCGTGTGTGGGGTGTCCAAATCGTTTGAAATATTTCTCGCATTCTCCATACCCGAGAAAACTTCCTGGATAACATGCAATCATATCAACTGAAATAACGGTATCAGCGGTGTATTTTGTATTCCATAATCCTCCATGGCCGTATTCAAGACAAGACAATTTGACATCTGATAAGAACTCACTTCGTGTTGGTTTCCACGCGTTTTTCTTTCTAGCAAAATGTGCTGCAATTGATGGTACTGTAAAACAGTTTGCTAATAATTGATCGTTGTCTTCTCCGTCTCCAGAAAACTCACTAGCTAGTTGTTTCATTTGATTATGCAGTTCTTCGGTACGGTATAATTCTCCGTTGGGCTTTACAAACTGATCAAATCTACATTCTTCGTCTGAAGTACTATGAAATAGCCACATTGACACAGGATCGTTTTTGCTCAAATGGTAAATAGCATCAAATAATTTCTGCTCTGAAAAAAACTCTTCTGTTTGGGGGATATATTTTACGGTTCTATCCCGTGGAAATATTGTTACTGCAGATGACCACGCGTGTTCATTATGATCAATAATTTCAATTGGAGCTCCCTGTGATTTATATTTCGATTCGTATAATACTTCACCGGTGATTGTCCTTACCGATATTGGAAATCTCAATGATTTTTCTAATTTAGTTATATCCTGAATTGTTGCCCCATGCTGTTTCACTGTCAGTTCCCATTCGGTTATTTTTTTTCGTCTTAGATCAGTTAGTTTATTTCCCCGGGACGCATTTGTGAAGTGTTATATTATTCGTTCTGCTACACAATTAAGCCCTGTCGAATATTTCATGGGTGCTAGTTTTGCAATATCAGGTTTTTCATTGAGCGGATAGATCCCGTAAACAACTGCTGTGACAGGATAAGATCTTTCGTAGTAGGGTTTATCAATTCCGGTCAAAATTCCCGGTTTTGAATCCTGATTCACGGTGACAGTTTTTTTGCCTTTGAGAATGGGTTCAAATTTATCCCTAATGATCCATTTTCCATCCTCACGGATAATGAATTTGATTCGGAAAAAATGACTTTTTTCCCCAACACGTGAAATGATCACTGCTGCTTTTTCATCAGTCATGGTAGCATCAACAACACCATCAATTCGAAATGTTGACCAGCAATAAGACGCTCCATCACGCTTGAATTCATTAAAACAGTCTCTGATGGCTTTATCAAGAATTTTATTCTTGGGTGTATTAGAAACTATATCAAGATTGAATTGAGCATCCTTCCATGGTAATTTCTTGTTTCACTTTTTGGATCTATCGCGATTAAATTTAGGATTAATTTTTAATAATCTCTTAAACTCTTTCATGTTTCCGTCTCTTGGACGTTTGTTACGTTGTTTGGGTCTATCGCGATTAAATTTAGGACTAATTTTCAATAATCTCTTAAACTCTTTCATGTTTCCGTCTACTACACGTTTTTTGGGTTTATCGATATTGATTTTCAATAATCTCTTAAACTCTTTCATGTTTCCCTCTCTTGGACGTTTTGGACGTTTGTCACGTTTTTTGGGTCTATCGAGATTAAATCTAGGATTGATTTTCAATAATCTCTTAAACTCTTTCATGTTACCGTCTACTACACGTTTTTTGGGTTTATCGATATTAAATTTAGGATTGATTTTCAATAATCTCTTAAACTCTCTATCAGCATTTTTCGAAGTCAATCTCTTGAACTCCTTCATGCTATACTAAAAACAAGTGTCTAAATGAAAGATTTATGTATAATGAATCCCTGCAAATGGATCAGTCATTGAATTAGACAAATAGTATAGTATACGAATGACCCAAGAATTCAGACAGCACCCTGTGAGTACAAATTATGAAGCATCCAGTGATGGTGTTGTAAGACATTGTAGACTGAAGAACCCAGTTGGGAGGGATAATTGTATGGGGTATTTGTTCTTTACTGTTGGAAAGAAGAAATATTACAATCATCGTTTCATATTTGAATGTTTTAATGGATTGATCAAAGATGGTTTTGTTATTGATCACATTGATTCTAATCCAAGGAACAATTCCTTATCAAATCTGCAGGCTATCACACAGAGTGAGAATTCCAAACGAGGAAGGACTGGCACTTGTTCAAAAAAAACGAGACCAGTAAAATCTTTGAATACAATAACTAATGAAGAAAAAATATTTAAATAGATATATGAAGCCGGCAAGTATTTCAATATTTGTAGACCCTCAGTACGATATGTTGCAGAGGGAGTTTGTCGATCTGCCATTTCAAAAAAGAGTGGACAAAAAATTCGATTTAGTTATGTCTGATGCGTCATATTTTTCAATTAGAGATATGTCATTGTTATAGAATAATGAATTCTGAAAACATGAATAGCATCATAGTTGAAATAGCAAAATTGAAAAATCAGGATATCAAACTATCAGATGGGTTAAATCCTGATCAAATTGTGTCTGATTTTCAGGATATAGAATACGGAGTAAACAACAATAAATATATGCTACCCAAGAAATATGCACTCATCAAAAGAATTCAGAATTCTATTAAAGACTCTCTTTCATTTTCCAGTGACATCAGTGTGTTCGTTCCGTTGTATACTATCGTAGAGGGAATACGAAAAGAATTAGGTAACGAATACGAATTGAAAAAAGAAGTCAACTCTAAAATTAGAAACCTACGGGCGTTAATTCAGGAAAATTGATTACCCGACCATTGATTGCCCGACCATTATCATTGACTCTCATTTTTTTTAGCCGACCCTCAAGGGGTATGTCAAAAATTGAATGAGGAAACTGTCAGTATTAATTATTTTATATACAATTTGGTCACTTTCCTCATCATTGATAGGATGAAATAGCACTTCCATGACCGTATCAAAAATCATCTGACATGTCAAAAAAGTGGAGAAAGTGACAGTATTATTTATTTTATATACAATTTGGACACTTTCTCCATCATTGATAGAGCCGTTAAAACAATCAAATAACATTTCCATGGTGATATTAAAAATCATCTGACATGTCAAAAAAGTGGAGAAACTGTCAGTATTATTTATTTTATATACAATTATGACACTTTCTCCATTATTGATAGAAGGTGTTAACACTTCCATGAATCATCCGACATGTCAAGTGTTTTACAATTGAAAAATGGTTTCTGATTTCAAATAATGGTCAATGAAGCATTAACAACCCGATTAGCTCGTGAACGATTAGATGCAATTAAGAGATTTGTACCAATTCGTGACTCTGTACGGAATAAACTGCAACAACGACAGAGTCTTCAGACTGATTTTGCTTTAGGGTCTGAAGAATTGTTTAAACCAGTAACCACAGCAACGAAGGGGGTAGAGCGTGCTTTACTGGGAGATGTTCCCGAGACGGGGAAATCTGTTATTGGTGAACTCGAAAAAATAGCAGCGAAAACTGAACAAACAAAACAAATGGAATCAAAGAGAACAGTAGAGGACTTACGCATGAGATTTAACGAGGAAGGGTTAGCAGCAATTGATGGGACTGATCCAACAGAAATTCCTACGCTTGTTGTTACGTCTTATGAAAACAGAAAAAAAATGTTGAAACCAGAACATCATAAGTTTGTTAAGAATTTAACCCATTGGGCTGATATATTCTACAAAATCAAAACTGAAAAAAGTCAAAAAAAGACAGATAGTGCATCATACATTGATTATATCAATAAGGTGGGTCACGTGTATAATCAATACGAAGAGTTTAAACAACAACAAAAACCGCAAAAATTGCAAAGGCGGCGACAGCAACCTGCAAAGAAAGTACTCTACTCTCCTAAAAAACAACAAATACCACGTGATGATGATGATGATTATTTACAAGAAACGGATTTAGAAAAACTAGATGAAGCAGCTGGTTATAGCGGAAGTGGATTGCAAAAT